>CM060086.1:3298898-3413444 GCA_030522485.1 Stenchaetothrips biformis
GAGCCGCCATTCGTGTTCCAGCCCTTGGCAGTATCGTTTCGTGTGTCGTGTGTATCTGTGAAGTTTTTGTGTTCAGCATGGATTTGATCAGAGACTATGGAGATTCGTCGAGTGAGAGTGAGATCGACGTCCTGCATGTGACTGGGGACACGGTGGCCCTTGATGTTTCGGGTGCACTCTTCATCGATGAAGATGGTGTAAGTACAAATTCAACGCGAAATCCTTTGTCTGACGCTACCAAGCCAAGCCGGCTGGGTCCGCCATGTTGCCCTCCGCGCCAAGTCCTTTGTTCTCTGCACCGTGCGTGCATGGGAACGAGAGCATTTTGTGCTTAATGCTGTGATTTTCAGTCAGAAATCCTTGTTTCTAACAGAATTAAGTGCAGGGGTTTCTTGGCGTACCAATGGTGGCCTTGGCTCGGCTCGGTGGCGTCGGTATTGCGTCATCCCCCCTCATACTCCATCATTTCGTTTCAGTTTTTCGTTCCTGTATCAAAAACTAAGTCCGGCGTGACTTAATTTTTGATCCCCGTGTGAGTATTCCCCGTTTCTAACCTATCGCTTTGGCCCGGCCGCGAACCGCTGTCGGCCGGTTTCGCCTTTGTTCTCGCCACCGCGCCACTCGGCGTCCCTCGCTCTGTCTCTCTCACTCACTGCGTTTTTTTCGCACGCCCCTCTCACTCGCGCCCAGCTACCCACGTCGCCTCTCTGTCTCGCTCGCACCCGCTGGCCCCTGTGGGGTTCGCTGCTGCACTCTCGCTCGTTCTCTCTCTCTCCCACACCGCCCCTCGTCGCCCACCAAGCCCGCCTGCCTTTGTTCTTTCCGCCGCCGCGCCGCACCATGCCGTTCGCTCTGTCTCTCTCACACTCACGCCCGGCTGTACTGCGGCGCTCCGTCTCTCTCGCACCGCGACTCCCTCCCCTTTCCCCTCCGCAGCGTTCCAGTCCTGGCACAATGAGTTGCCTATCTTCACGGCGTCGTCGCCCGCATCGCGTTCGTTCTGCCTCGATGGCGTTCCGTAAGTCGTGCGCTCGGGGGAATTCCCTCCGCACAGCGCACTCGTCGTCCAATCGTTGCCAATGAATTTAATGCAACGAAAGAGGTGATCGCACTGTATTGGTGTTGTTTTAACAACAGAATACGTTGCGAACATCTCGATCCGAGCAAAACCTTGTTCATCCATCACACACTTTATCGTCTGATAAAGCTGAGAAGATGGGCACGCAAGGTTAGTCACAAATTTAGATGCCTGGCACCCGCGCTAATGTTTTTCGACTTTTTTTTCAGGTAATGGTGACGTCCACCCCTGTGAAGGGGCCAGCGCCCCCTTCCCCCCGCACCCCTGGGGGTACTCCTCTCGGGGACACAACACTGCCAGAGGTGACGCCGCCTCAGGCCCTGCTGTCGCCGCTGGGGGCCACTCCCGTCCGCACCCTCTTCCCCACCCCTCCTCCCTCGCAGGCCAGCTGGCAGACGGCAGAGGTGGAGGAGGGTGGCGATGCCCTGATGATGGTAAGTAACAAGTTCATTTTCTTAATATTTTTTTTTTTTTTTTAAAAAAAATTCATAAGTTGTGACTGACGTTGCATTGTGTTTTTAGGAGCTTGGAGGCTTAGTTACCTCATGGGATAACTCTATGAGCATGATAACCTCGCTCTATGACTCCCACACCCTTGTAAGTTTTCCCGCTGTCGTGCGCGTCATTTTTTTGTACTAATATTACATAGTATGTCTAATTGAATTTTTCTGTTGTTGCAGTCGGACTCCGACATCTCGATGGTGGAAGCAGATGAGGGTGAGCGCCACACCACCCCTGAGGAGCCCCGAGTGGAGGCAGATGAGGGTGAGCGCCCCACCACCCCTGAGGAGCCCCGCCCCACTACCCCCGTGGTGCCGCGCAGGCGAGGCCTCCTCCCCACGCCACCGCCCGAGATGCGCATCGTAAGTATTCCTGTGTGGTAAGTGTGTGTCAGTTTTAGCATGAATTTTTTTTTTTTTTTTTTTTTTTTTTTTTTTTTTTTTAAATGTTCCAGAGTGCACTCGATCCCTCCCGGCTGGGGACATTCCGCCGCACGCCTCGGGCCCCCGCTGCCCCCGGTGCTTCGGCTGGCCCCGCTGCCCCCCGTGCAGGCCCCAGCGCCACAGCCGCCCCCGCTGCTTCGGTTGGCAACGCCGCCCCTGCCCCCCCTGCAGGCCCCAGCGCCACAGCAGCCGCCACTGCTTCGGCGGGCCCCGCCCCGCCTTCAAGGGCGCAGCGTGGCCCATTGACAGCCGCCCGAGCCCTGTTCGGGCAACCGGACCCCTTCGAAGATGCCCGCAAGCTCGTCGCCGAGGACTACAAGAAGGGCTTCGAGGCGCGCCCCCGCGCCCCACCCAAGTGATGTGTAAGTATTTTTGCATGTTTTTTTATTTTTTATTTTAAAATGAGATTAATTTCTAGTCAGCCTTCAGTCACCAAATCATAGAGGTATTTTTTAAATAAATTTGTTTGGTGTTATCATCATTAAGCTGACAAAATTTCATTGACACTAACTTCATTCTCATTACATTAATTTTGCTGTGATGGTCTCACTTAGGTGAAGCTCCGCTTCATCTTTTCCTAATCATTTTTGCCTTAATAAATTCACCATTATCTTGTTTTAGTAGTAGAGTGAGTGTAGGCTTCAATCATTTAATTTTGCTGGCACCGTCTCTGGACTCGGAAAAGGTTTAAACTTTGTTATCACCTCCAGGACTTAAAGAATTTATTAGGCATGTTATTCTCATTTAGGGGAAGCTAAATTAAAAGGAATCTTTATTAAATAAGGCCATTGAACAGATCTTTACTTTGGTTTTATGGTGTAGTGTATAGGACTTGTATTATTTTCACTTCAGTCCACTCGCTCAACTGATCGAAGTTAGTTCTGAGTTGGTTATGTCACTGGGGTTCATGTTTCACCAGAGGCTGGCATAAATACATTTAGAGTCATTGGTTTTATTATCAAATTCACTCAGAATACTAACCCTCACCTCAGTTTTATGTTTTCATGTCTGTGGGTAACAATTAATTTTTAATTCTTGTTTCGCCCAAGTTGCGGTGACTCAAAATAGTTTTAATTTGGAGAGGGGCTTCCCAGTAACCCTTATGAAGGAATGATAGTACATTTAGGGTAACTTAGCAAGGACAAGGACTTGGAATATTTTTTCACTAACTCAGGTGTAGCGGACGGGGTTCAAGGGAAGTCCATGACAGTGTACTCATTCTGATGTGTGTTTGTCTGTTTCAGGTGGTGATCATCATGAGTTTTTTTTTTTAAATGTTTTTTTTTTTTGTAAAAAAATAAAAAAAAGTTAAGGATTGTTTTTTTGTGTTGTGATTTTCCCTTGTATTCCTTTTTGTTTGGTTTTCATTTTACTAGTTTTGTATTGGGTTTTCATTTTATTAGTTTTGTATTGGGTTATTCATTTTTTATTGCAACAAAATCAACACTCCTCACACTTCACGCATGTGAACACTAATGAGAAAACTTGTAGAACTGGAGCCACACGCCAAGTCTTCTGGCTTGTTTAACAGCACAATTGTAAGCAGGATACTTGTTGTGAATTTCATTTTCACATGCAACATCAAACAAGGGAAGCTTATCAAAGCAAGGGCATCCCAGGGATTCAATATTTAACACAAGGAGATGGGGCAAATGAGCTTGGAGAATTTTAACTTTCTCAGTACCTTTAGCATACAAGACTTTGAAATTATAAGTCATAGTCCACATAATGTAGTAAATATTTTTGAAAGCATATTCTCCATCATTCCATTCAAGGCCATGGATATTGTTGGCACTGAAGTCATTTTGCTTTCTCACTTTCTTGGGGAGCAGTTCTTTTTCGTAGGGTGGGGTAAATGTAGCCACTTTGTACAGATCCAATCTAAAGCCAGGGAAATACACTGCAAACTCTTTAATGATGAGTTGATTGTTTTTGTCTCTGACAAACTGGGCATCACAGGCGGTTTCACCAAGTTGTGTTATGGAGGTGTATAGACCATAGTCGCCTTCATCATGCGCAGAGAGAGTGGGAGTGGACTTGTTTGACATTGTGTAGAGTGAGGTCTGTCAACGGTGAATGTAGGTGTGAGAATGTGAACGGTCACCCCCCTGGCACTCGAATTTATAGTGGCGACGCGCGCGCCCCCGGGAGGTGCTGCCCCCTCGTGGCAGAACTTGGAAACTTTTTCGTTGCTTCGCTCTGATTGGTCCAAAATTATAATTAATAACCAATCACGGCACAGCGGTGGTGCGCATCGCCTGCGCGGCAAGTTTGAACTCGACTACAGCACTGCTGCTCTCTGATTGGTTAAAATTATTATTTTCGACCAATGAGGTGTCACCATAGAGTGGTGCGCAAGCCGTGGGTTGCGGTTACGGGCGTGTTTGAACTTGTTTTGGAGTTCTCGGAAAGGCCTGCTGTGATTGGCTATAATTTTTATTTTCGACCAATGAGGTGACAGCTCGGCTCGGCTATGCCGCCGAAAGGTGCGCTCGCAGCACACCAAGCGCATACAAGCTGGAACACGCTTGAACTAGTGACGTCATCGCTAGGAGCCACGGCGCGCTGCGTTCCTATTGGCCAAAAATAATTTTTTCGACCAATCAGAGCACATTGCCCCAGCGCCAGCAGCGCCGCGCGCCACCTATGTGGCGAACTTCGGAACTAGCCGATCAGTATAAAACGGGGCGCTCCGGCCAGGAGCGGCACAGTCATCCAGTCGTCGCTGACCAGCACACTGCTCTGACACTTCCATCGCTCTCGCAACACAGTTTCTCTCTACACTTGCGCTCCTCACACACACAGTCTTTCTCTTTCTCCTTTTTACACTTATGCTCTCACACACACACAAACAGTCTTTTTGAAGACTTCTCTCTCTTTCCCTCTCCTCTTCTTTTCTTTCTCTCTCTCTCTCTCTCTCTCTCTCTCTTTTTTCTCCTTGTACAGTCGAACACAATGTCTGTCTTTTCCGACATTCTGTTGGAATGGGAGGAGGGTTGCTTCTACCAGGATGACTACCTGGCAGAGGCGTACACCACTCTACTCATGCATCTCCTCGATGCTTCCCCCGAGGAACGGTCTGACCCTCGTCTCCCTGAATTCCTTAGGGCAGGGTATGAAGCTTACTCACGGGAACAAGCAGGGAATGACCCTCATGCTACTCTCACGTACCGCATGGCCCTGGGCATGGTCGGGGGTGCAGTTACTCGCTCTGCTTCTCGAGCTGCTGAGGCCGCCCAGCCCCGCCCCGCCTCGCCCCAACCCGGCCCTTCCCGCGATGAGTCACCGGCCCGCCCTTCCCGCGATGAGTCACCGGCCCGCCACACAACGGAGCCTGAGGGGTTGCCTACCATCCCGGCGCGTCCCGATTCGCCCCAGCCCGCACCTGCCCCGTCCCCGGAGCGCGCTAAACGGCCGCGAGAGGAGGAACCCGAGCCGGAACCGGAGCCCGTACCCGAACCGGTCCTGGAGATCCTGGAGTCCCGCGAGCGCCACCTGACGCGTTTCAAAACGACTTTCCGCGAGGAGACGGCCCAAATTAAGGGACTTGGCAACACACTCCCATCCGAGGCCTTGATGGAGGGCATGTTTGACGCCATGCTTGAGCGCCAGCGTGACGCCGTCCAGGCCAAGGACGACGACAGGGTCATCCTGGAGATTCAGAATTCGGACAGTGCGGAGAACCCACTCTGGTTCAGTCTGCGCCGTGTGGACCAGCTCTCTGGTCGTGTCGTCTTGGACAAACTCTCTCGAGTATTGAATTCGAATCAGGCCTTCATGGCGAATGGTCAACTCAGACTCAGTTACATTCATGTACCCACCCCTGAGGCAGGCGGGAGGAATCCCCTCAGAGTGGTAAATGAAAGTCTAGAGCAATGGTTGCAGAGAAAAATAACCTCAAAAACCATTTTTTCACCCCAAAACACGGACAATCTTTGCTTGACAAGGGCAGTAGCAGTGGCTTTGGCTAAGGAAGGCATGCAACAAAGAGCTTTCTCGCGCTTTAAACAAGCTGACTCCTCTGCCCAGCACAGAGAGTCACTCAAACTTTGTGAATTGGCGGGTATCAACCCAGACAACCCCTGCGGCCTAGACGAGGTGCGCAAACTCCAGGACGCTCTCCCTAATTACAGGCTGTGTGTGTACACTGACAAAAAAGGCAAGGAGTGTATTTTCAAGGGGGATTACTCGGCGGGTCGCAAAACCATCTTTCTTTTTATGCACAACGCCCACTTCTCAGCTATTCTTTATCCTTTGCGGGCATTTGAATACAATTATCAGTGCGAGAAGTGTCCTGCATTCTTTAATCACAAGGGTGAGCATAAATGTGCAGGATGCTGCTGGAGATGCCTTGGCTCTACTCCACACACAGATCCCCTCCGTCGTTGCACTTACTGCGGACACCAGTTCGCTGGTGAAGAGTGCTTCACGACTCACAACACAGTCAAGCTCCCTGGCACAGAGTACACGAAGTGTCAGTCGTTCCACTTCTGTGTAGGGTGCGAAAAGAGTTATTCCACACAGCGGGGTGGCAGACACGTCTGCGGTTTCGTCACTTGTCCCTACTGCAAACAATATGTGCAGGAAAATCATTTGTGTTACATGCAGCCCTGGGCAGGAAGGGAAAAAAAGGAGAAATGGTCTTACCATACAATTTATTATGACATTGAGAGCCGGCAGGACACAGAAATAGAAGGCAAACCGGGGACTTTTGAGCACATTCCGACCCTCCTTGTATCTCAAACTATTTGTGACCAATGTTGTGACATCCCTGACAACAACTATTTCTGCACTGTGTGCAAGACACGGCAGCAGATTTTCCACTCCTTGAACAACCCTAACCTCAATGTGATGTCCCAATTCCTGGATTATCTTCAATCCTTCCCCGCTAAATCTGAGCTATTGATCATTGCTCATAATGCCAAGTCCTATGATGGGATCTTCGTCCTCCAGGAAATGATCAAGCGCAAACTGAAGCCTGATCTCACTCTTCAAGGGGCAAAAATTATTTGTATGAAGATCAACACATGGAAATTCATAGATTCTCTCATGTTTCTGCCCATGCCACTCTCAGCCATGCCGAAGTCTTTCGGGCTCACAGAGCTGAAGAAAGGCTATTTTCCCTATTTGTTCCATGATCCAAAGTACCAAGGACCCCTCCCTGACCGTGACAATTACTGCGTCTCATCCATGAAGTCAAAGGCTGCAGCCGACTTCAACAAGTGGTATGATGAGCAGGTGGCCAACAATGTGGTCTTCAATTTTCGTCAAGAATTGATTGACTATTGCATTTCGGATGTGACCATCCTCCGTCAGGCCTGCCAAGCTTTCCGTAAGCTTTTCTCCCATACAGCAGGGTTTGACCCAATGTTCAACTGCATCACTCTAAGTAGTGCATGTATGGGGGCTTATCGCTCTAATTTCCTCCCTCCCAACACCATTGGCATTGTCCCCGCAGGCGGGTATCATGGTAGGGGCAAGCAGTCCCACGTTGCTCTGCAATGGTTGGACTATGAGTCCCACAAACTTGGGCAGAAAATAAGCACCATTTACTCTGACAGGGAAATATCCGTCATGGGTCGTCGAGTGGACGGCTATGTTGAGATCCCACTCCCTGATGGAGGTGTTGAAAAGCGAATTTACCAATTCCATGGTGACTACTGGCACCAATGCCCCATCCACTACCCCCCAAACACTGATACTGGAGACAATCGCTATGAAAACACTCAAAGACTAACCTCCCTGTTCCGCCGTGCGGGCTACACTGTTGTAGAAAAATGGGAGTGTGAGTGGCAGAAGGACCTTAAGGAGCCTGATGTTAAGGCCTATTTTGAGGCGCACCCCACCACCCGATCCCCTCCTCTAAATCTCCGTAACGCCCTATGTGGTGGACGCACTAACGCTATGCGTTACTACCACAAGGCTGACCTTAGCAAAGGGGAAAAAATCAAGATGGCGGACGTGGTAAGTGAGTACCCGAACGCAAATTTGCGGGAAGAGTACCCGGTCAAACATGCTACAATCTACCTAGAAGGAGATAAGGACATGCCCTTCATTGACACCTGGAACGGTATAGTACGGTGCACAGTCCTCCCACCAAGGGATCTATTCCTCCCTGTCCTCCCCTACAAATGCAACGGCAAACTCATGTTTCCGCTCTGCAGAACGTGTGTTGAGACAGAAAACAAAGAAATCTGTCAACACACAGACCCCAAGGACCGACAAATCACTAGCGAGTGGTGTGCCCCCGAGCTTAAGTTGTCTTTGCGGAAAGGATACTCTCTGGTCAAAGTTCATGAAGTATACCAGTACCCTCAGACCATGAAATACGACCCTGAAACAGGCAAAGATGGACTGCTGTCCGCTTATGTCCGCCGCTTCATGGCTCTCAAAATCCAAGCCAGTGGTTGGCCAGAAGGGTGTGACACACCTGAAAAACAGGCAAATCTTATGGCAGACATAAAAAAATATGACGGTATTGTCATTGACCCCACCAAAATGGAGAAAAACCCTGCTCTCCGTACACTGTCAAAACTAATTCTCAATTCCTTCTGGGGAAAATTCGGGGAAAAAACATTAAGGCCCAAGACCCAACTTATTTATGATTATGCTGAGCTTATGAAGCTAGTCTTTGACCCCACTAAAGAGATCAATGCAATGATTGAACTTGAACCAGGATGTCTGCAAGTCTCATACAAACCCATTGAAGACTCTGAAGAGTCACTCCCCACGTCCTCCCTCCTCCATGCCTGTTTCACGACATGCTTTGGCAGGCTGAAACTGTACAGTTTCCTCGACATTGTCAAGGACAGAGCTTTGTATTGTGATACGGACAGTGTAGCGTGGATCAGTCGTCAGGGAGAACCGGATCTCCCGCTAGGAAGTCACCTTGGTGATCTGACAGATCAAGTAGCTGAGGATTACGGCCCGGGCTCCTTCATTACTGAGTTTGTGGCTGGCGGCCCTAAGAATTATGCCTATAAAGTGGCTGTAGGTGGTGATCTTAACAAAATCAAGGTCTGCATTAAGGTGAGAGGCATCACCATCAACCAGTCGTGTGATGACCTTGTCACCTTTGATAACCTTAAAGCCATGGTCCTGGGAGACATGGAAAAACTCACTATTCCCATTCCCCGTCAAATAGCCCGCCTCCCTAAATGGAAGATTGTCACGAGGGCTACCTCAAAACAGTGGCAGGCCAAAAACACTAAACGGCGTAGGGTAGACATGGCCCACACTGTTCCCCATGGCTACAATGCCTGGGAGGACGCCGATGAGGAGGATCAGGACCTCCTTGAAGTTATGGACTTTTTGGCCGACTCTTAAGTAAAGGAAAGATTAAAAACAAAAAAAGAAAAAAAAGGAGGAAAAATAAAAAAAGAGCGCACGGGAGAAGCAAGCTGGCCCGTCCTTTACGTTGCCAACGAGACACCGGAGCAGGGGAGCTGGTCAGGCCCCATAACCTATAAAAGCCAAGTAGCTGGTTGGCATGAACTCAGTCCTTGATATGGATCTCAGGTTCCAACATCCCTGTACTGCCCTTATTGTGGGCGGGACTGGCGCTGGCAAGACCTTCTTTATGAAAAAACTGATTGAAAAAAGAGAGGTTATGTTCAACACAAATTTTGAACAGATTATATTCTATTATTCTGAGTGGCAGCCTCTGTACGAAGAGCTTAAAGGTGTTGTCGATTTCCGACAGGAATTACCTTTGATGAGTGATCATCCTCCAGGGGAGGGGCCCAAATTAGTGATCATTGATGATTTTATGGATGAGATAAAATCTCATGGCAAAGAACTTCTTAAATTTTTCATAAAAGGTTCTCACCATAGGAACTTATCCATCTTCTTCCTAAGTCAGGCCCTTTTTCCTGATGGACTCAGACAAATCAGTTTGAACTCCCACTACATTGTTATTTTTAAGTCCTCAAGGGACTTGGCCCAAATAAGAACATTCTGCCTTCAGGTAGATCCAACACATTGGAAAGCCTTGCTAGAAGCTTACCAAGATGCCACACAGGCTGGGCACACATACATCCTGTTTGATTTTAAACCCAAACAATTAGATCACCTCAGGATTCGAACTAAGATATTTCCTGACGAGTCCTGTGTCATTTACATCCCCAAGGCAAAGTATAAAAGGGAGATGTTGGAGCCCCAGTAGATCATTTGCTGATGATGGCTCCTAGCGTTAAGACGCATAAAGCTGTGCTGCAAGTCCTCCAGTCCGCTAAACCCAATCTTCGTAAAGCTATTCTTGAGGCAGCTGACAAACCCATCATCTTTGCTATCTGTGAGATCATAGATAATTTACTCCTGGGCAATATACCTCTTACACTGGACCAGCGAAAAAAACTCAGTGCTTATCGAAACATTTTGAGGAAACTAGCACAAAAAGGTGAAGGTTGGAAAACCAAGAAAAATTACTTGGTTCAACACGGAGGTTCTTTTCTCCCTTTCCTTCTCTCTGCTGTAGCCTCTGTGCTCCCTAGCCTCTTCCAATGAATCACGTGAAAAAAATGATTCTAGTTCCACACGAAAGTGTGGCAAGACTTCATGACACACCTACATCTACACCACAAACACAAATGAACGCCCTCGACTCTGAAATGGACTACATAATGCGAAAGCAATATGCTGATGATTCTGAGAAATGGAAAAAATACAATGAAACATTGCAGCGTTACCTTCATTTCGCTAAAGAAGGACGTAAACCCCTTTCCATTGCCATTGAGCCCGTCGTGGACGACAAGACAGAGGAAACAAACACCTCGTCTGCTCTGCGACAGCAGTTGGCCTCCGTTCTCCCAAAGACATATAAAGAGCAAGCGCTGAGAATTCATGATTATTTAGCTGTGAGCAATTCCCCCGTCACATGGGATGCTAACGGTGTAGTCTCTGTGAAAGGAACAGCTATTCCCCATTCCAACATTATTGATTTGATCTCCGATCTGACCCGTTTTCGAAAAAACATTGAGCCTCAAGGCATTGCTCCCTTTATCCAAGCCCTAGCCCAACTGAATATTCCCCAAGACTTGATAGGTAACGATAAGCGGAGAACAGCCATTCTCCAAGCCAAACAGAGCGGTGGCGGCATAATTGTTCCCTCCCCCTCCCCAACCCCTATAACCAAACAAAGAAACACCCCCAAAATTAAACGCACCAAAAAGATAGTTCCTCTAAAAAAACATGCCTGGAAAACTTGGTGAAGTTTTTCACGACCCCAAGCACCCTGCCTCCTACAGCTCAGCCTGGAAACTCTGGCAGGCGACAGGAGAGAAAAAAGAAAAAGTAGATGATTATCTTCAGGGGGAAGATGCTTATACACTGCATAAACCTTATAGACGTAACTTCCCTCGGAATGTGACTTATGCTGATAACATTGATGAGTCTTGGCAAAGTGATTTGACAGACTTGACGTCCCTTAAACAGGATAACAGAGGATACACATTTGTGTTGTGTGTTATAGATGTATTTTCCAAGTATGCTTGGGCCATTCCCCTAAAAGACAAATCGGGTCCTTCTGTAGCTAGGGGATTTGAGACTTTGTTTCAAAGTACATCGAGACGGCCTGTCCGCTTGTTTACAGACAAGGGAACGGAATACATTAATAAACACGTCCAGCAGTTACTGAAAAAGAATAATGTCAAATATATCCATACTCACAACCCTGACATAAAATGCTCCATTGTAGAACGTTGGCAGAAAACAATCAAATCAAAGTTGTATAGGAACTTTACCGCAACTGAAAATTATTGTTACATCGATGGTGCACTGGACAAAATAGTGGATGCTTACAATCACACTTATCACAGGTCCATAAAAATGAGACCCGTGGATGTGACAGAAGACAAAGTTTTGGAAGTATATAATAACCTGTATCATGGCATGAAACTCACAAGCAAAAAGACTAAGTTCAGAGTAGGTGATTATGTCCGAATCAGCCGAGAAAAAAAGACCTTCGAAAAGGCTACACATGGAACTGGTCGGAAGAAATATTTAAGGTCATTCAGGTCATTCCTCATGCGATGCCGGTGTACCGGTTGGAAGATCTCGATCAGGATCCAATTCAGGGCACTTTTTATGACATGGAACTTCAGAAGGTCAAGAAGCCCGAGGTCTTCAAAATCGCATATATAAAGAGGTCCAAGGGTAAAAGGGGCAGTCAGCAACATCTCGTCCACTGGAGAGGTTATCCTGAAAAAAGTCAGTCCTGGATTTTAGATTCAGATCTTGTTAAGACCTAGAAAAATGGATTTTTACGCTTTCCTCCCTAGCAATGCTAGTCCCCTGGTTTATCCCCAAAACAAAACATCCCATTTTCAAATCGAGCTGTCCAAGCGCATGGAACTTCATGGCCAGTGGCAGGCAGCTCTGATTGAAATACACTACCCCAACACAATAGCTCAGGTCATTGAAGGGGAGAATGAAATTACTCTCACCAAAGACGGAATAGTTGACACAGTGTCCGTAAAGTCGGGTTGCTACCCTACAAAAGAGGATTTTATGGCTGCTGTGACTGTGGCATTGATTGTTTTAACCAATAATGTCAATGCAGAGCCCCCTCTGGCTGAAACAACAGATCGAAGGGTTGTATTTCGACCCTTCCCTGATGCCACTGAAAATACAAAAGTGCATTTTTCTCCACGACTGGCACTTCAGCTCGGTCTGGAAAACCCTGGACCCTACCCTGCAAACGAGAAAATATTTGCTGTAAAACCCATTGAGCTCAATTTGGGCATTCCCCCACAACTTTTTATTTACATGGATATTCTGGCAGACCAGATTATCGGACATACCCGGGCCCCCATACTTCGCACAGTACCTGTGGACGTCAATGCTCGCTATAGTAGCATGTCTATTTTCCACTGCGAGCACCCCATTTATTTTGATTTGAACACGCGGTCTTTTGACACAATCCAAATAGATATAAGGGACCACGCGGGACGATACGTGCCATTCCAATTCGGAACGTCAACGTTGCTGGTTCACTTTAAACAGCTCTCGTAACCATGGCTCCACAAAATCACATTACACACTATTACCTTACTCAGGCCGGCGGCGGCTCCGGACATTTTTACGCGGGTAGTTCCTTCCAGAAGGGTTATGGCATTGGTTCCTGGCTCGGTGGGCTTTTCCGTACCGTCCTTCCTATCCTCCGGAGCGGCGCGGTAGCCGTCGGTAAAGAAGCGGCGCGGGCAGGCAGTCACGTCCTAGCCGATGTCGCATCGGGCGAAAATTTGAAAGGCAGCGCCAAAAAACACTTGGAGGAGGCGGCAGTCAACCTGGCCAACAAAGCCAAGCGCAAAGCCGAAACGATGGCAGGCTCTGGAGCTATAAAAAGGCCACGTCGAGGACGCCCTCCTCATTCCGTCGCAAAGACTCGAAAGGGTAACACCTCTCACGACTTTCTCAGTCATCTGAAATAAAATATGGCTTTCATGCACACGGCCTCATCAGAGTGTCTCCGCTCTGAACTGGACCTCTGGATGGTCCCTCCCACACAAACAGCACTTGAATCCACCCACTGGGTGCCTTACAAACCACTCACAACACTCGATGCCTCCAACACAGTCGAATTTTCCATTCCTGGAGTGGGGCATGAATATCTAGACCCTGCACACACCCTTCTGTACATAAAAGCCAAAATTGTTAAGGCTGATGGTACAGACATTGTAGCTAATGATCATAATGATGCAGCCCCTATCAATTACCCCCTACACGCTCTCTGGAGCCAAGTCGATGTCAGCCTCAATCAAAAAGTCATTAGTCATTCAAGCATGACCTATGCTTACAGAGCTTACATCGAGTCCCTCATGAATTATGACGCCTCGGCTAAAAAGTCCCACATGACACAACGCATGTGGTACGAGGACACCCCAAACCATTTTGATTCACTTGATGGTGGCGAAAATTTGGGTCTTGCATGGCGACGATCACGCACAGCAAACAGTCGTCAATTTGAATTAATGGGCCCCCTTCACATTGATTTCTTTAATCAAGATCATTTCTTGCTGAACAATGTGGAAATGAGAATTAAACTCATTCGAAACCGAGATGCCTTTACTCTCATGTCTACTGCTGGTACAGAGCGCATCAAACTTCTCGACGCGACTCTTTACATTAGAAAAGTAGCCATTTCCCCGTCCATCATGCTGGCTCACGCCCAGGCCCTAGAAAAAGCTCCTGCCAAATACCCTGTCAACAGAGTGGACATTAAAACGGTCACCATTACTCAGGGACTCCGGGACAAAAATCTTGACAATCTCTTTATGAACCAACTGCCTCAAAGAATTATTATTGGCTTTGTTGATAACCGAGCCTTTAATGGCGATTATGGCCGAAATGGTTTTAATTTCCAACATTTTAATATAAATTACCTCAGCCTCATGGTTGATGGTCACCCCGTCCCCTCCCAACCCCTTACCCCTGACTTTGTCAACGGACTGTACATGGAGAGCTACAACACCCTTTTCTGCGGAACAGGAATACACTGGAAAGATGAAGGGAACAATATCAGTTACTCCGATTACCCTGGAGGAAACACCCTGTTCTGTTTTGATTTGTCCCCTGACCTGTCGGCCAGCGAACCTCACTGGAATCTCCAGAAGCAAGGCACTCTTCGTCTTGAGTTGAAGTTTGCAGCACCCCTTGCTCAACCTATAAATTGCATTGTGTATGCCGAATTCCAAAATCTCATCGAGATTGACAAACATCGAAACGTTGTGGTCGATTACAACGTCTAAAAATGGACGGACTTACACTAGACACGCTCATGAAAAAAGATAAACACGTTGCCCCCTTATTTGAAGGCGTCTTTGCCTCAGACACACTCCCCCGACATCTCCACAAACGCCCAGCCTTATTGATTGTCAACACAGACCCCATCACAAAACCGGGGCAGCACTGGGTTGCTTTTTACATTGGCAAAAATGGCGAAGGAGAGTACTGGGACTCCTACGGCATGCCTCCTCTTGTTCCAAACCACAAGAAATTCATAAACAGACTCTGTAAAAAATGGACATATAATCACACCAGTGTGCAAGCTATTGATTCAGAAGTGTGTGGCGAGTATTGCGTGCTGTTCTTGGTTCACAGAGCCCACGGCATCTCGCTACATCAATTTCTTAAAAAACGTTTCACTACTGATCCAGAAAAAATGATCAGATTGTACGACGTCTTTTTAAACAGATGTTTGGACATAAAAAACCTTGCATCCTACCCACAGACGCCAACGTACAACAAAGTAGTAAACGAAAAATTTAAATTTATTTTTAAAAAAAAATTTAAAAAGAAAAAAATTTTAAAAGAAAAAAAATTTTAAAGAAAAAAATTTAAAAGAAAAAAAATTTAAAAGAAAAAAAATTTAAAAGAAAAAAAATTTAAAAGAAAAAAATTTAAAAGAAAAAAAATTTAAAAGAAAAAAATTTAAAAGAAAAAAATTTAAAAGAAAAAAATTTAAAAGAAAAAAATTTAAAAGAAAAAAATTTAAAAGAAAAAAAAATTAAAAGAAAAAAATTTTAAAACAAAAAAATTTTAAACAAAAAAATTTTTAAAAAGAGAAAATTTAAATAATTCAAAAGAATAAAAATTAAACGAGAAATTTTTTATGGTGTGTGTGGTCAACCTGATTTTATTTTTAAATAATGAAAAGGCAAGTACAAACTTGCACCGCACGAAGCGTCCACAGCAGGTATAAAAGGCCCTCGCACAGAGCAACCATCATCACTTACACAATGGAGGCTGTACAATACGGGATGGCTTTATCTGTCCACCAGTCAGTCCGTCCCCCTCATTTTTGTGTTCCCCTAAGGACAATATTTAATTAAAATAAAATAAATCTCTGTTTATTTGGTCATTTAATCCAATCTAAATAAAATAAATTATTTTATTAATATTATATAAATGTAAAAAAAAAACATAATACACCCGACAGAAAATAAACATTATGGAAAAACTAATAATAAATACATTAGGAAAGTGTCCAATTAGTTTTCTAAAATGTATCTTCTTTTTTACAACACCAGAATAATTTCTAAATAATTATTTTATTTGTGAAAATATTACAAGCTGTTATCTGTGTAGACATTTTACTATTTTATCTTGTTTCTTAATTACTGGTCGAAAATAATTAATTTAAAAATTAAAAGTTTCCCTTCAGGACTGCTACTCTACTCCCCTCCGCCCTCTCCTGGACATCCACTTCGCCATGGAGCCCCTCTCCGGGCGGTTAGGCAACCCAACGAGCACACTCACGTTGCGCAAAATTTGTCATTCCTACCGGGCTTCGCCTAGCCTCGCGGCCGGGGAGCTGTCATCTGCAATTGCAATGAAAATGTAGTGTTTATGTGGCACAAAAACAAAGCAGAAAGACTGACGTGATGTTGATGTTTGGAATACAGCACCCGAAAGTTCTCAAGTAATTCGTAACTATTAAAAGAGTCCGCCAAGTACTGTCGGGAAATGCCAAATACTGGCTTTGTCGGAAGATGAGTGGCTCTCTGATATGAACTGCTTCAGAGAAGACCACGAAGAGGCCTCATGTTAGTACCCTTATGGCACCCTTATGCAGCGTTCGCTCTATAAAAGCTGCTTCTGTGGGGATTCATTTTTGATGGCTTGCAAAGTTCGTGTTGTTACTCATGAATGCATCAACTTCAAGGATCCACTTAAGGTTATTGTAAGGCGGGTTTTCGATTAACCTTTTTGTTGGTGGAGGGTGTACCGGTGGTAGTGAATTTTTTTCTTACTTTTGCATGAACTTATTCCGACAGATAGGGCCCCAAGCTCCCACAAGTTACTGAATTATTAAGGTTCACGCTAAAATTGTATTTCTTTCCTCACAATTTCCAACCTAAATAACCAGAAGTCCACCCTTCAGCCCCAGTATTTGAAACCTTGAATCACTTAAGAATAAGGTAGTGTTACCATATTTTGAAATGTCCAGCCCAGAATAAAATGTAAAAAGCATTAAATATTGTAAAAATCTTACACTGTAGAAAATGTGATCAATTTTTACTTGTTTTGACCAAAATGTGTTCTGTGATTCAGAAGCAAAGTGCACATAGAAAATGGCAACTCTATCTATATCTAATACAATTTTGGGTTGAAAATGTAGAAAGTGAAGGATGGGAAGCTGTGAGGTATTCGGATAAAGACTTTGGGATTAACGACTGAAAGCTTTACGTAAACCGTCACCAGTCAGGGTCTATCCAGAGTTGGGGGTTGAATCTATGGGAATCAGTTCATGTACTTGAAAGTAAGTAGCTCACAAAAAATAGAGCTCCTGACACCAATCATTCAGAAAACACATTTTCCCTGTCGTTGAATATAACTCACCTTACAAATGACCTTAGTCATTGCGCTACGTCATAACTTGACATTTGAAAAAGAAGGTGGAACCAAATGTCCATTTTAACAACGACAGCTGACTTGGGAAAACAGCTCGTTGAAAGTGTGCAATAAGCTTGACAGTCACTGAACTGTTTGACTGAGTCTCTTGCGTAGTGAAAAGTTACAATCAGCCTCACATCACAGAGTATTTGCATCAGCTTTCTCATTTTTTAAAAATGCTCCTGAAGTGAGTATTGAATCTTTTCAATGTCTATCAATGTCTGTGTTACCACACTTTAATGCATAGTCAACAACTCATTCCTTTAACACTTAACGATTAAAGTGATACAAACTCCCTGCATAAGTTTCACAGTTCCTGCACCGTCCGACTGGAGCTTACTGAGAGATACTTTTTTGAAAACCACCACTTAGATATTGTTCTGCCTAGGAGAATGGACCCTTACACTGTCAAGACTGACTGCTGAATGCAAGAGCTCCCTTTATCTCAAAATCGGATGGAATGAAACTGAAACATGTTGCGGCCTTGCTAGCCAAAAATTTGGTTGACAACTTACCAGGGGCTTTGTGTGTTGACTGCAGGAGACCGCTGTCTCCCTGTCTGCCACAGTCCCCACAATGCATTTTAATTGAGGGTCTGGGAACACTTTGCGATGCACTCAGTCTGTAGAACAACACTTGTGACTCTGCTGTGGTGAAGTCATTCCTGCCTTTCACCATAACCTCTGACACCACTGAGAATTCACACTTGGCATGAAAAGCATATCGCGGTCGCGAAAGTCCTCAAGTGATTTCAGCGTCCACTTGAAGGAATTCAGCGCATTTGCGTCAACAGTAAATAACGAATTTTGCACCAACCAACCAACACACGATTGTAAACAACAATAAGCAGAAAGCCGTTATGCGTTATTCGCAGTACAGCCTGCCTGCGAACAGTGGTTGTCTGCTCGTGAAGAGCGTTGTCCGTCGCAATATATTTTGCGTGTCTGTCGGCAAGTACGAACTTTTTATCTTGTGTTTGCTCCGTTAGTGCATACTCGTCGTATTGGCAAACTGCATCTTTGCTGTATGCTCCCAGGAACTCGATTTCGTCAGTCGGTTCTCTTTTGCTGATGGAGGTTATGTGTCCACGATTGAAATCAACTTTAGTGTACAATTTCGTACCTGAAGCGAAAATTACCGACAGCGCCTGTACACGTACTGTTCATGGAAATAGCCTCCATTTTCTGTGAACCCTCGTACTGAGAACCGTAGTCACTAAACTTGTTGTACCTTCCTTTTGCGGGCTATGTTGTCTCATTCTCGCCCAGTTTGGCTCCTGACAAATATCGGAATTACTCATAGTTATTCACTCAGGGCTTGCATTTTTTTCCAAGCTTGCCGACATTAGTAATGTCTTGGACACCGTTCAAAGAGGGTTCATATATTCTATTAACTTTCACTTCTGCTCGTGTATTTTTATGACAGGTCAACTTCATTCTGTATCTCAAACTTGTTGCTGCTGTGTTGTGTAACAATGTGCCTGTATTTGCAGTTTCACCATGAAGCCTTTGAAACCATTTCCGATGCGTCCATTCTGACCTTTATTTTTGCTGTGCTGCAACTGCTTGCTTTGTCTTCTGAGTGTGCGTGGATAGGTAACTATTTGAACTGCTCGGTCCTGGCTGCCTGCCAATTCAACTTCAGTGTCTTGTTACGTTTCAAAGCTCTACCTATTTATTAAAGCTGTATTTATACAATGACTTGCAATGAAAAGGAACTTGGTTTTCTTAATGGCTATGTAGGCAGATTCCTTTCAAGTAATATGTGGCATGATCGTATCTCAACTATCCTTAACATTGCTCGTGTTAGTTACTTAGTATCCTTCCCGAATTAGAGTCCTCTTTCCTCAGCTGTTGTCCTTCTTTTCTCAAATGTCTGGCTTTTGTTTCTTGCAGTCTCAGAACACGGCTTGAGTGTGCTGTATGGACAATTCATCGTTGGCTGCCTTTCAGGTTCGGCTTGTGGCAACTTGTCGGACAGTTGGAGCACGGAGAGGTGAGGCTTGATACTCTTGCTTGAGACTGGTTGCCCCTTTGATTTCAATTAAAAATAGATTTCTACTCAATATCTCTGTTTCTAAACTTTTCGGATTAAAAGTTCCCACCGACTCAGCTACTTCCATCCTCAACCACTTAGGTTGACTCTTGACCTTCTCATTGTTTAATTACGACAACTCTTTTAATCTTCCATTATTGCAAGTAACAGAAGTCACAACAGTTTCTGTGCATGCATGCAAGAGGAGAAATTTGTCTGAATTCAATTTGTGACAGTGAACGAGAAAGCGTTCATTCTTATCTCGCTTCTATCTCTTCTGCACAATACTGGTCAGTTTAAAATTTGTAAAATTGTTCATTTTGCTTGTGACAGCAAGTGATTGACATCTTGTTTTGGCTGCATTGGCTTATGAAGACTTTAAGTCATATAAGCACCTTGCCAGGCCTGCTGTGCCTTTGATTGGAAGAAATAACCTTATGCAAAGTTCAATCTTTTGTTAAAAGTTTCCGTGGTGCATTCATCTCCTCAAATCTTTATGCGATCTAACTTGATATCTTTCTGTTTGTTCCAGGTCGAGGCCTACAATTTTCTTCGAATCATCTCAGATGTTTCGTGCAGCTATATCTGTGGCCTTTTGGGAAATCTCTATCTTCATCAATGCAGCTCCACAAGAAGGCCCTTTCATCTTCAGTGCCCAAAGATCTCATGCACAAAGGAGAAGGATGTTCCAGGATACAAGGATTTTGTATACCAAGCAGCGCAGCAAAGTAATTTTGGTGTCAAGGAGAGATAGGTACACATCAAATCATCATCACAAGGTAAGATTTAGTCTTCACAGGTAAAAGATTATTGTGGTACCTAACAAATATAAATAATTTATGTTGCTTTTATCCACAGGGCATTTGCTGACCGAAGCCAAGACCACAGAGAATATTGTAGGGGAGCAAACCTTTCGTTGTTTTAACAAGCAACTTCAAGTCAAGCTCGCTGCAAAGCACAGTTATTCAAGTCTGAATAAGATGAAGCTTTTCTTCAACCAAGCATAAGGTAAGGTCCATTTACGTAGTCTGTTTATGAAACTTATATTCAATTGAGTGATGTCTATAACAAGTGTCTTTCATTATCAGTGCCACAAGTAATATGCCAATTGGAAAAAGTTGCACGAGTACGCAAGGATTGTGCATACCAAGCAGCGCAGCAGAGAAATTTTGGTGTCAAGGAGAGTTAGGTACACATTAAATCATCATCACAAGGTAAGATTTAGTCTTCACAGGTAAGAGATTATTGTAGTACTTAACAAATATAAATAATTTATGTTGCTTTTATCCACAGGGCATTTGCTGACCGAAGCCAAGACCACAGAGAATGTCGTAGGGGAGCAAACCTTTCATTGTTTTAACAAGCAACTTCAAGTCAAGCTCGCTGCAAAGCACAGTTATTCAAGTCTGAATAAAATGAAGCTATTCTTCAACCAAGCATAAGGTAAGGTACATTTACATAGTCTGTTTATGAAACTTATATTTAATTGAGTGATGTCTATAACAAGTGTCTTTCATTATCAGTGCCACAAGTAAATATGCCAATTGGAAAAAGTTGCACGAGTTTTCAAAGATTGTGTATGCCAAGCAGCGCAGCAGAGAAATTTTAGTGTCCAGGGAAGGAATGTTTTCATAGAATTATCATCACAAGGTATCATTTAGTATACACAGGTAAATGTTTTTTGTCAAACCGTACAAATTTAATTTACTTATGTTTCTTTCATCCACAGGGCATTTGTTCACTCAAGCCAAGACAACAGAGAAAGTTGTGAGGGCACCAAACCGTTTATTTTGTAAGGACCATCTTCAATCCAAGCTGCGATGCAAAGTGTTGAAGTCTGAACAGGATCAAGCTTTTCCTCAATCTAGCATAAGGACACTGCCAGTATCAGGTAGTTGCAGAATAGCAACTCCTGAAAGTTTGTCTAGGCTTAGTGCCTTACCTGGTGTTGTGCTGCATTGGCTTTTAAAGACTTTAAGTTTTGAAAGCACCTTGCCAGGCCTGCTGTGCCTTTGATTGGAAGAAATAACCTTATGCAAAGTTCAATCTTTTGTTAAAAGTTTCCGTGGTGTATTCATCTCCTCAAATCTTTATGCGATCTAACTTGATTTCTTTCTGTTTGTTCCAGGTCGAGGCCTACAATTTTCTTCGAATCATCTCAGATGTTTCTTGCAGCTATATCTGTGGTCTTTTGGGAAATCTCTATCTTCATCAATGCAGCTCCACAAGAAGGCCCTTTCATCTTCAGTGCCCAAAGATCTCATGCACAAAGGAGAAGGATGTTCCAGGATACAAGGATTTTGTATACCAAGCATCGCAGCAAAGTAATTTTGGTGTCAAGGAGAGATAGGTACACATCAAATCATCATCACAAGGTAAGATTTAGTCTTCACAGGTAAAAGATTATTGTGGTACTTAACAAATATAAATAATTTATGTTGCTTTTATCCACAGGGCATTTGCTGACCGAAGCCAAGACCACAGAGAATATTGTAGGGGAGCAACCCTTTCATTGTTTTAACAAGCAACTTCAAGTCAAGCTCGCTGCAAAGCACAGTTATTCAAGTCCGAATAAGATGAAGCTTTTCTTCAACCAAGCATAAGGTAAGGTACATTTACTTAGTCTGTTTATGAAACTTATATTCAATTGAGTTATATCTCTAACAAGTGTCTTTCATTGTCAGTGCCACAAGTCATATGCCAATTGGAAAAAGTTGCACGAGTACGCAAGGATTGTGCATACCAAGCAGCGCAGCAAAGTAATTTTGGTGTCAAGGAGAGTAAGGTACACATCAAATCATCATCACAAGGTAAGATTTAGTCTTCACAGGTAAAAGATTATTGTGGTACTTAACAAATATAAATAATTTATGTTGCTTTTATCCACAGGGCATTTGCTGACCGTAGCCAAGACCACAGAAAATATTGTAGGGGAGCAAACCTTTCGTTGTTTTAACAAGCAACTTCAAGTCAAGCTCGCTGCAAAGCACAGTTATTCAAGTCTGAATAAGATAAAGCTTTTCTTCAACCAAGCATAAGGTAGGGTCCATTTACATAGTCTGTTTATAAAACTTATATTCAATTGAGTGATGTCTATAACAAGTGTCTTTCATTATCAGTGCCACAAGTAATATGCCAATTGGAAAAAGTTGCACGAGTACGCAAGGATTGTGCATACCAAGCAGCGCAGCAGAGAAATTTTGGTGTCAAGGGAAGGAATGTACTCATAGAATTATCATCACAAGGTAAGATTTAGTCTTCACAGGTAAATGTTTTTTGTCAAACCGTACAAATTTAATTTACTTATGTTTCTTTCATCCACAGGGCATTTGTTCACTCAAGCCAAGACAACAGAGAAAGTTGTGAGGGCAGCAAACCGTTTATTTTGTAAGGACCATCTTCAATCCAAGCTGCGATGCAAAGTGTTGAAGTCTGAACAGGATCAAGCTTTTCCTCAATCTAGCATAAGGTAATAGATGACAGCCATTCATCTCTCTGTCACAGCTCAACAACATAGCTCCATTGCCTTTCACCACCTAAGTTTGGAGTGGTACAACGGGCTGAGTGGCGCATCCTATTTCTGTCACAAGAGAGACTTGGAGCCATTTCTTCAGGCTGTCTGTGAACCAGTTCCTGAAGGCAGGTTGACCGAAAGAACTTTACCTACCCATATTTAGTTCAGCTTTTCTTGGTGCAGTTTTAAACATGACCAATGCCTCTATAGTCATATTTGTTGATTTTTTTTTTTAATTGCCAATGGCCTGTGGAAACCTGTAAATTAGTTTGCTAATTCCTTTCTTGATAAATACTGGAATGGAAAATGGGTAAAATGAAATTCAATCTAGAGATCCTTGAAAGCAGTCATCAGTGAAAGCCCTATCTCTAAGTCATCAACTGACTGTGAAGGTTTACCTTTTCATAATATGTTTTGTTGAGTCTATAGTGAGCCATTTGCTGAAAAGTATTACAAAAGATAACAGAGCAATGAGAGTTCTAGTTGCCAAACTGCAACGAGGACCGTGACTGCCCGTGACAGGAAGTTGCAGAATAGCAACTGAAGCAGACTGTGACACTGCCAGTATCAGGAAGTTGCAGAATAGCAACTCCTGAAAGTTTGTCTATGCTTAGTGCCTTACCTGGTGTTGTGCTGCATTGGCTTTTAAAGACTTTAAGTTTTGAAAGCACCTTGCCAGGCCTGCTGTGCCTTTGATTGGAAGAAATAACCTTATGCAAAGTTCAATCTTTTGTTAAAAGTTTCCGTGGTGTATTCATCTCCTCAAATCTTTATGCGATCTAACTTGATTTCTTTCTGTTTGTTCCAGGTCGAGGCCTACAATTTTCTTCGAATCATCTCAGATGTTTCGTGCAGCTATATCTGTGGTCTTTTGGGAAATCTCTATCTTCATCAATGCAGCTCCACAAGAAGGCCCTTTCATCTTCAGTGCCCAAAGTAATCATGCACAAAGGAGAAGGATGTTCAAGGAAACAAGGATTTTGTATACCAAGCAGCGCAGCAAAGTAATTTTGGTGTCAAGGAGAGTTAGGTACACATCAAATCATCATCACAAGGTAAGATTTAGTCTTCACAGGTAAAAGATTATTGTGGTACCTAACAAATATAAATAATTTATGTTGCTTTTATCCACAGGGCATTTGCTGACCGAAGCCAAGACCACAGAGAATATTGTAGGGGAGCAAACCTTTCGTTGTTTTAACAAGCAACTTCAAGTCAAGCTCGCTGCAAAGCACAGTTATTCAAGTCTGAATAAAATGAAGCTATTCTTCAACCAAGCATAAGGTAAGGTACATTTACATAGTCTGTTTATGAAACTTATATTTAATTGAGTGATGTCTATAACAAGTGTCTTTCATTATCAGTGCCACAAGTAAATATGCCAATTGGAAAAAGTTGCACGAGTACGCAAGAATTGTGTATGCCAAGCAGCGCAGCAGAGAAATTTTAGTGTCCAGGGAAGGAATGTACTCATGGAATCATCATCACAAGGTAACATTTAGTATACACAGGTAAATGTTTTTTGTCAAACCGTACAAATTTAATTTACTTATGTTTCTTTCATCCACAGGGCTTTTGTTCACTCAAGCCAAGACAACAGAGAAAGTTGTGAGGGCAGCAAACCGTTTATTTTGTAAGGACCATCTTCAATCCAAGTTGCGCTGCAAAGTGTTGAAGTCTGAACAGGATCAAGCTTTTCCTCAATCTAGCATAAGGTAATGGATGACAGCCATTCATCTCTCTGTCACAGCTCGACAACATAGCTCCATTGCCTTTCACCACCTAAGTTTGGAGTGGTACAACGGGCTGAGTGGCGGATCCTATTTCTCTCACAAGAGAGACTTGGAGCCATTTCTTCAGGCTGTCTGTGAACCAGTTCCTGAAGGCAGGTTGACCGAAAGAACTTTACCTACCTATATTTAGTTCAGCTTTTCTTGGTGCAGTTTCAAACATGACCAATTCCTATATAGTCATATTTGTTGAGTTTTTATGAAATGCCAATGGCTTTTGGAAACCTGTAAATCAGTTTGCATATTCCTTTCTTTTTGGTTTGCCTTTTATGGACTGGGTTCTCAACATAAGTTATTTAAATCAACATGTTTGTTCCATTATTTGAGATTGACACCAGTGTCTTGTTATATTGAACCAGTTACCTTGCTATTGTTTTTGTGTGACAATCTTGTTGTGTCCTAAAGTGTATAACAACTCAGGGGGAGACAAGATTCTTTCATTCAACTTTTGTTGGTTCAGAGAATTCATTACCACAGTACATGTTATGTAAACCCCCATAATTTCTTTATGTTATGTCTTGTTTGTCATTAAAATGTCATTATACTCAACTTATTTCTGTATCTGCAATCTGTGGACAATGTTCTATGAGCAGTGGAACAGTGTTTCATACAGTGTAAAGCTTTTGAACTCAAGTATGCAGGTTCTGTCAATGTAGAATGTATGTGTGACCTTTTAGATGTCTGGAACTGTTTTAGTATGTCTTGTGTCAATAAAAAAACTAAGTTTTGTTTGAGTTGTTAATAATACCAGTCCATTCCTCTTACAGCCTGTGACGTTTTTACAGGGCCTATAGTCCTGTAGTATCAAACTACTACCTTTGGGATCAGTCTACTTCTAGTGTAAAGGGAAGTGGGGAAATCATTTCAGACAGCCATGGTTCATGCACAAACAAGGTGGACATGCTATATTCAGCAAAATACTTCTACAAAGTCAAACTTTCAAAACCAACAGTATAAAAGGAAAATAAGAAGCATAAAACTTGTAAACGCTAATTGCAGTTGAGGTGATATTCGACCAATTTCCTGAAGCTGATGCTGGAAAAGAGCTTCCAATTTCTTGATGACTGTCATGATTATCCTAGCTACAGCATAGTGGAGTGGCAAGCAGGGCGTGCAAACATTTCACTTTTACAATAAACGTTAGTTCTGTATCTCGTGAACGGCTAGAGATAAAAAAGTTATGCAAAACGACAACCCCATCTAAACTTCAATTTAAGATGAGGTCATCCCTGTGCAAAACTTTCCTTTTCTGGCCGTTGTGAGATACAGAACTTGCGTTAATTGCAAAAGTGAAATGTTTGCACGTCCTGCTGGCAGGTGCACCATGGCTGACAATTCAATATTTAACATGACAGAAAAGTAAAGATATGAACAACATTTAAGAGTTTAAAAACAAAGTGTTAAAAAATCAAATAGCCAAGGATTACTAAAATTACGACTCGAACCAAGTTTTCGAAAGATTTCAGGGAACTTGTGCTCCATATTTCTTGATGACTAACCTAATCCTGACATCTTCACTTAGACACTGCCTATGGAGCGTAAAGTGAAATCGAGATGTCATTCAAATATTCAACATACAAGAGAAGGAAAGAAACAATCAATTATGATCATGAGTTTAGGAAAACATTAAAAAAGTAATAAAAATACAATAGAAAATAAAGATAAATTGACTGAAGATGATCAGGATGTGGCAACTTCTGCTTTCTTGACTTTGATAATGATCCTCACATCCTTCACTATGCCTCGGCAAACCGGACACTTAAGAGCACCAGGTGTCTTGAAAGACATACTTTCGATGCAAGTGGAACAGAATGGGAAGTGGCGGCAGGTCACAAAGAGGTGCAAAGTGTCATGCTCACTCATGCACAATGCGCATTGGTCCTTTTCACATTCGTATTTTGGTTTCTTTGGGGTCAAATCAAAACCCCAGGGTGCCACTGCAAACAAGAAAAGAAAGGATTTGAGCAGGTGTTAGTATTGCTAAGTTTTATTCAATAGAGCACATCTTGAAGAAAATCTTATTTAAAAAGAAGAATTTAAAATTTACTGCCTTTCATTCCACATCATGAAGATAGGATTGTCTTTGGCATGAACCCTCGGGCATAGGCAAGATGAGCTTTATTAAATGGCAACCTTCAATGTAGGATCAAGTTATTGGTAATCTGTGATACAAGTTACACACATACCAGGAGGGCCTGCTGGAGGTTGCTGGAAGAACTGTGGGTTAGCTGCTGAAGCCTGCGGAGGAAACTGGAGTACTTGTTGACCAGCAGCGATGCCTTGTGATCCCGGATGTTGCATGTGCATGGCCATGGCACCAGTCTGCGGTCCTGGATGTTGCATGGCTATGGCACCAATCTGTGGTCCTGAGTGTTGCATGGCCATGGCCATGGCGGTGCCTTGAATGGGCTGAGAAAAGGGGGCCGCAGGTTGGTGCGTGGCCGTGCCACTTGGCAGTCCCATGGCCAAAGCAGGAGCCGTGCCTTGCTGAGGTAACTGGGCTGCTGCTTGAAGCTGCCTCACCGCGGCAGCAGCGGCGGCCGAGGCTGCAGCCACTGCTGTCTGGGCCATCTGACCTGACTGGGGCTGGCCTTGTCGAGAGGGCCAAGATCCTGATCAAAATGAAACCAAATTTGTTACCTTGTCACTTTTGTATCTCGCATGGAAAGGGGCTGCCATAGGCCATGAGTTGGGACTCTCGCTTTCACACGGGGTTGTTATGCTGAAGTCTCGTCGCAGCAGATGACGGTCGAGACTCGAAGTTCAAACCGTACAGCATAACAACTTCTATATTTTAAGTATCTCAATAAAAAGACTCAATACAAGCTGAACAAGAACGAATGAAGTCCAAAATGGCGGCTAAAGGCTGCCCATTGAATAGTTCTGCTGACAATGTGCACTGTAATTCCGAAGCCACATTATCAAACGCGTGCGCCCTTGTACGTGCACTCGTAAAAGTGACTTACCTGTGAAAGGCATTTTCGTCGTCGCTGATTATCGGATGGGATTGGATGGATGAACAGCCAAGGTGCAGTGCTTCCGTGTAGCCGATCTCACGCCTTCCTCACCACGCTCACCACAGGAAGTGATTGAAGAGAGAGATCGTCATCGCGCATGCGCACATGCGGGTTATAAGGCGGCGGTTGTCTATGAAGGCGGTGGCAGGTGTTTTCCCGCGGTTTGGAACGAAGTTCCTATTTTTTTTCTCTTTTTATCCCTTTCAGACTTCTTATGGTACAAAAGGAACTTCAGTGATATGAGCTTCCGAGAAAAATTAACCATTAAAAAAGAACGCAGGCCTTCTTTCAAACTGGTCACGCGAAAGGCAAAAACAGGAAATCGGTCGCCATGGCAGAATGCATGGAAGCTGCCCATAATGATATTTGATATTGTTTGCACACCTCGTGAGCAGTGCGTATAAGTCACTTGATGATGGCCGGGGATCGGATGTCAACACAACATTTATTGGAAATCTTCTGCACCAAGCAATCCAAATGTATTCCGTGGTAAGATGTAAATGTTGACGGCATCCGCAAGACGTAATCAATCCATAACCATTAGATGCCAGCTCGTACAATGTCGCGAAACGTTGTTTTCAATAGAAGTAACGAGAGAAATCAAGAGTTGCTCTGCAGTTTGAAAAATAATATTTTTTTTATCTTGTCTCTCAAACCTGTAAACATTTCTTTTACTTGTGTCCGCTAACTGAATCTTCGATGCATTTTTTAGTTACTGCCTGGTATACAGACAAAGCTGTGAAAGAAAGGTTTGTGTGTCTGCAGCCAAGTCAGGTATATCTGAAGAACGATGGCAGACTCTGACCAACGTTGGTAACGTCGAGGAGTCCGGAATTATGTCTCTAAACCTAAAAAGCATGGGGGAGACATAGGCAATTCGGTACAAAATTTGCACCTCTACAAATCCTCCTTGATCCAGGTCGAACTGCAGGAGTTGATTTTCTTAGCACTAGTAACACATCTTCCTCAAGTGAGACGAAAGGTGTGTCTAAGTATTGAAGTAAAGTCGTAAGCTTTCAAAGCATAAAGCCCTTGTAATACTGCTATTTATTTGTTATAGGTTTCCATGGTTGTGATGCCGTTGTGTTCCAAAATGGGGACCCTTCTGAGGATCAAAGTACCATCTGTAGGATCGAACTACTCCTAAAGTGACACAGGTACAAGATTATCGATTAAGGAAGTATTTTATTGAGCACAAATAAGTTGCTATTATATTTTTCTTGGGAATAAAAAACATCTTACGGAAACAGGTCCTCTCTTATTCATCTTTTCATTTGAATGAATGTTTGTCATATAATTAAAGTACTTTATATAAGGGCTAGCAAATTGAGGCGCTAGTAATTAACATTTGTAAAATTTGGAAAACAATCAATCATTGCAAACACTGTGATTAGGTGAACACTTCAGAAGAACTAGTTCTGATAGAAAAGGTATTCACAATAATCAATGGAATACGTGATTGTAGGCTGCCTCGACACTTTGACTTGCTTCAAGCAGGAAAGTCATAATGTTGATATTGCCACGCAGAAGACTATCTGTTAGGTTTCTTATCCTGGCATCATTCCTAAGTGTCTTGATGGTCTGTGGCCTGCCCACATTTCGGCCTCTTTGCAAACCATGAAGGTCGACATTACTTTGATCTTCAACTCGTTTGAATGCTCCTAAAATAGAATGGACAATATAATATGTGTTGACAAGAATGCATTGGCGTGCTGGAATTTGCCCAATGAAGTCTCCGAACCCTCTACCCAGAAGTACATCATACAATAAGTAAGCCTTCGTTAAGTTCTTAATTCCATATATATTAATGCAAAGAAAATCTGTAGGCTGACTACGAGGTGAGTCACTCATTTACCACATTGTTGTTGGAATTTGTTTCTCGGCTTTTAGATAATTGTTTCCCATTACTACATTAACTGTTTCCCAGCAGATAGGCCAGCAAACTCCCAACAGTTCCTGTCATGACAGTTTTTGTGAAAATTATAGCAGTGTCATCCAAAATCTCCACCCAAAATACCCAAAAGCACCCAAAGTACCCAAAAGCTGCCCATCTCTCAGCTTCTAGATATTCAACCTTGAATCACATATAAGAAAGGGACTTGTCACATCGCAAAATGTTCTGCCTGAAATAACATTTTAAAATCATTAAACGTTAAGAAAAATTCCCACTGTGAAAACTTTTAATAATTTGGACTTATTTTGACCAAATTTTTTTTGGAGTTTCGGAACCAAAGTAGAAATTAAAACTATGACAACACAACCTTTTTCTTCATTAATGTATGGTTGAAAATACACAAGCTGAGATATGGGAACATTTTTGGTGGAAAATTTGGAAGAAACTACTCCATTTTATACATAAACCATCATAAGTCAGAAAGTATCCTGAGTTTGGGGGTTGCTTCTGTGGAAATAAGTGCATGGAATGGTTAGTAGCAAATGCACACACACCGGAACTTCTACCACCAATCATTTATATAAACAAGACTTTCACTTTTTGAAAAAGAAACTCGCCTTGCTATGACCTTCAGCCATACGGCAAAGTGCATTTTTGTTGGAAAGGTGGAAAGGTTCATTTATATTCAGCAACTCTTAAATGTTATTTTGTGGACCTACTAATCAATGATATTAAACCAGGTTACTCAGTAACAGCAAACTTACCAATGAGACTCCAAATATTTGGTCTGTTCTCTCTCATCTCAAGTCCAAAGGTGGCGTGGACTGACTCTGATACATTATTCGTTCGATCCTCAATTGCGTACACAGACACATATGCAAGAGCTGGCAACCATTGGTTTTCTAGGTATTGAAAGTATCTTTGCACTGGAGGGTGGACCATGATACCCATATAAAGGGCCCAGTAGCCTAAAGCATACATCCCCTCCATAAATAAGTGCATTGGGAGCAACGCAAGAACAGCTGAGCAATGCACTGCTTTGTTCACAATCCAGCAATCATCCATTAACTGTTTCAGTCCAAGCAGTTTTGCATTGCGAAAGCAATCCTTAAGGATGAAATCATTTCATTGTAGACACAAATTTAAAAGAAGCAAATGGAATTACAATTTGGGACAAATTTACCACTTCATAATGAAAAAGGCAGGTTGCTACTCTGGCGTTTGGAAAGACTAGCATCCAAGCTCTCACTTGTGCCAGCTCATGGTCACAGACAATGCATTCAGGATTCCAGTTTGGCATCAAGGTCTTCAGGTACATGAGAAGGGCATAGTAAGCATGAATCGTCCTCTTTTGCATTAGAATCCTTGCACATGTGACAACCTGCAACAAATTTGTCATTTTCACAAACAAAACATATAGCAAAATAAATCGCTATGAAGGAAGAGGCACATACGTGTTTTGTTGTAGTATGCTCATTATACCAGACACAAGAAATTACTTCCATTTGACATGATTCAGGTTTACTGGGTCTTTTCTTGAATGTAGCATCAGAGTACACCTGTTCATAACATGAGAAGAAGAAAATGTCACACGAGACGAAATATGAGAGGAAATGATCACAAGAAAGAAAAGTACAACAAAATGATGGATAGTACAACTTGTTTAAAAAATTACATCCTTGTAACATTCAACAGACTCTACTATTTTTCTATTTCCATGCAATTTAATGAAACATTAAGAAGTGAAGCTACAAGACCTATTTTTAAAATTGAGCCACTAGACTGACATATGAACTGCATACTTGAACTAAAAACTGTAGACCAGTTTCATGCACCAAGATAAATAAAGTAAACGTACATGAGTTGCTCTCTCAAGAAAGATACTTTGTCTTCGGGACATAAATACCACTGACAATGTCTGAGCTGCAAAATCTCCACAGTACCCAGCAAAAATATTGTCGTTTCCGTCAATGGTCATTGTGACATTATGATACTGTGGTTGTTGAAGTGAAAGACCAAGGTGGAAAAGAGTGTCTGGGATATCAGGAAGGAATCGCTGCCGCTCATCACGAAGTGACGTACGAAGTCGGTCCACTGTCAGACGAGATCTTGCTTCCAAGGAAAACATTCCCCTGCAATTTAAAAGTAAACGTAACATTTGTTTTCATTCCTTGTCAATGATCGTAGAAGTTCCACTAAGCACTTTTGTAATGTAAATTTTCGTCGTTTTGTCTACTTTGATGTGATATACTACATTAACTGCACAAGAAGATTGTTCTCCAGGTAACCTGCAGCTTGCCTACTTGGTAAAGGAAGCGTCTCTTTTGTACATTTCATATAAACATGGGTCTGCTCACAGTAAAACGATCTGTTTCACTTCATTGCAAAAGATGCCTAGTGGAACCTCGTGTGATATCAGTAGTGATACAGATACTAGCCTCATGCCCACGTTGCGAATTATTACAGAATAAGGAGCGGGATCTCCGCTGGCAACGGCCTCCAAAATTCTTCGTCGGAGTACCATTTCCTCTACAAACCAAGGATCTGGCCCATGATTGTGGGGTCGAGTGCATTCGAAAGTGCTGCCGTCTCGAGCCATGGAGGCAAGTCCGTAACATGGATTGTTTACTCTCCTTCGTTTCGTGCACCGCAAAGAAATGGTTTGACTTTCTGGCCGGTCAGCATCGTGGTGCCGATGGTAAAAGTATCCATCGTTTTGGTGCAGTATGATTCCATCCCCCTGACCTTGTAACACATGGACGACACCATACATGTGCTCCATGGCTTCACCTCCGACAGCCTTTTATTGTTTGTTTATTCGTAACAGCTGACCTCTGTGAGACAAAGAGAAGGTACAGGTTATGAATGTAGCACATTCGTGGCAACCCTCTCCCTTTTCACACGTCACAACGTCACGTCAGTTTAGCAATGGTTCCGTAGTCTGTGGCACTCTTTGTCGCATTGGTTGAGAAATTTCATCATAAAGTCTCATTACTTGCCTTGATACTGCAGAACTGAAACTGACAATAGTTGGAACGATTAGACAATACGATACATCGATGTTTGTTTCAATGTTTCCCTATCGAGTTCCGCTTCCAGTTCCGTTCGTTTTCCCCAACTCCCACTGGACAGAAGCTTCACATCTAGACTCGTTCTATCTACAGCCCTCCTCCCGTGAGTTTCCAAGGTGATTTTGTGGGAACGTTCTCAATCTGTATTCATCGTAAGTAATCCATGCGTTATGAGTCCCTAATCATTTTCTCTCTCAGAAGACATCAACTTTGACTCATTTAAAGGTTTTGTAGATTTTGTTTGTATACCATCAATTGCATATAGATCATAACCTCTCCTCAAAGCACATGCCGAATCAACAATATCTTATTCGTTCATTCCATGATCTAGCAGGCTTCAGATTCCTTTCTCTCTTGATTTTTTACGGATTTCCAGTTCTGATACTCAATATGGCTTGTATTCAGTGAACAGTAATGCTTTCGTTAAACCATTTTTTCTCGATTATGTGGTACATCACTCAGCCCATCAACGTAACATGTCCATTTGTCACATGACACCCGTCAGCCCGTCTCATTAGTTTCACTATTTTTAACCTCTTTGGCCTCTCAACTCGGCACTTTTCTTTCCAAATCATCATAAGTCGCATCATAACATTGACGCGGGAGGAGAGACCCATTGACGGTCGCATTTAGGCCGTTGGGCTCCCCCACCACCACTATTTTTATTCATTTCCTGATCGTTTTCAGGAACTTTATGATGGGTGACGCCGCCGCAGAGTCGGCTGGAGGTGCCACGCGGGCTGGTGCAGGCACCACTCAGGGTGATGACGTGACCTTCCCTCAGAATGCAGCGGCTGCACCTGCTGCCCCTTCAACTGTCAATAATGGTGAGAATTTTTCTAGGTGCACCTACTTAAAACACACTGTAGAGGGTTGTTCCCAATCATAATTTGATTTTCTGCTGTTCTCCGGTCAAATACGGTGTACTTTCGATAATGTATTTGAGTGCTGTTACATTTGCCAGGAAGTCTATTTCAAAGATATTTCTGAGGACAGACATTAAGCTTGTAGTGTTGGACGATGTGTGTGCATTTGAAGCAAATATTGGAGTATTCAAGTGTCACTTGGTTCCCATCTTTGGCTCCATTTTCTATGTTTGTTTATGACTTAAACCTGGGAAAGTATATGTCTTTGTAAGTGTCTTTATTCATTTGGTTTGTAGGAAACACCACCCAACCGATGGGACCGATGCAACCAAATCTTCACCATCTGCCAATGGTACCCCAGTCTGCACAGCAGATTGTGTCATATCCAGCCCAGCAGATGGTCACACATCCGATACAGCAGATGGTCCAATATCCAGCACAGCAGATGTTGCCATATCAGGCTCAGCAGATGTTGCCGTATCAGGCTCAGCAGATTGTGCCGTATCAGGCGCAGCAAGGCAGCCCTTACCAGGCTCCTCATTATCATCCATACGCATACCATCAAAATGGTAAGTCTATTGCATACAAAATGTACTGAAAAATTAAGTGTGCACTCAGTACACACTTTTGTGCCATATTTTTGCACTGAGTGTACACTTAACTTTTCAGTGTGGTTACCAATTCAATTAATTTTAGCGCCATTGTCTCATCTTTTCCTTTCCAACAACTAGCTGCTTCTACTTCATCTGGTTCTAATTATTCACCACAACCGTCAACATCAAGGGCACGTGCACCCCAGCAAAGACCAACAAGTAATTATTCCCCTCCCTTTTTCTCTAAAGTATTATGTATTCCTTGCACTATTAAGAAACTGTTCCTTTTTTCTGTAGGGAGGGTTGGACGCCCCCGTAAATACCCCGCACCAGAACGAGATGAAGATGAGCCGGCTCCTCAAGTTCTAGTAGTCAGTAACCCGACAGGAGTCTGTGTTCCAGCCAGAGATGAACATGATGTGTGTGTGGGAGAAAACAAAAATGCCAAATGTTCTGCTTGCAAACTTTGGGCTGGCAGATATGTGTTGGAACCATGCTACCACTACGGCTTCTGCGTATCTTGCTTGGAGGTCAATGCAAATATTGACAAAGCCCACAACAAGAGTCCTGCATGCCCTGCATGTGACACCACCATCTCAGCATACTTCTCTGGCATCCGAGTGTCCATTCTTAATGTAAACTATGATGATGAATAGTATGCTGCAGTAGAAGAATATGGTTTTCTACCTTTTTGTTCCTTAATTGCTTTCTTTTTTTTCTATATCGTTATTTTGCTTTTATTTAATTTTTTTTGTTCACCTTTCTGCTGGAGAGCACAGGAGACCCGTGTGCTGGATAACTCCACTATTTTTCCTTCATTTTTTTTTTTGTAAACGTTTTTTCCATGGAGCACAGGAGAGGTATTTGCTTTGCTAGGTTGAGCTGTCTAGTCCAATGACCTGTGCCATACGCTGCAGCTTAGTGAATTGTGTCGGGATTATTATGAAAGTGAATTAGAAACCTCAAGCTCATTTCTGCGTCAGCTTCAGAAGTTTGTTGCGAATCATCGCTGCTGTAATTATCTTTGACTAATCATTTATGTTTTATTTTAGGTGTGAAACTTTGACTTCTTTAATTGTTTCGTTCATGTGTTTTCAATTCTTATAATAATAGAATTTCTATTAATAAGTGCATCAAACATGACACTCCATATTGATTACCATACTTTGTCACTCTACAATGTGAAGTGAGTACTCAGTCTGCGTGTACAGATGCCTACCAACAAGTACACATCTACAGATGCATACTTGTTTAGGTGCATTCTGCAGATGCAAACTTGGCCGAGTACACATCTACTGATGCATACATTGCAGATGTGTGTTAGAGAAAACGCATGCATCTGTACATGTGTACTCAGCCAAGTATGCTTCTGCAGTGTGCACTCAACCAAGTATGCATCTGTAGATGTGTACTTGTAGGTAGGCATCTGTAGATACAACTGAGTACATACGTCAGTTTGTAGAGCACACAAGAACTAGACTGAACCAAAAGGTGGTAGTTTGATACCTCTTGCTTAATTTTGTAAGGATTATCATGATGGTGAACTAGAAACCTGAAGCTTATTGCATCAGATTCAGAAAATTTGTTTTGATCATCACAGCTGTAATTATCTTTGATTTTTGTTTCATCATAGGTTTAAATGTTTGACTTCTCTACTTGTTCTGTTCAGGTGTTTTGAATTCTTAATAATACAGAATTTCTACTCATTTGTGCACCGAACAAGACTGTCTGAATTGATTACCTTGATCCCGTGTCACACCAGAAGTAGACCGATCCCACAGGTAGTTGTTTGATACCACAGTAACATGGGCTATATGATAACGCAAGAGCCTGTACGGAGCAATGGACTGGTGTTTAGTAACGTCTCTAACAATCGTTTGTTTATTTATTGACAAAAGACATTATTAAATCCACATTTTGGAAAGGTCAGGAAGACATCAGAGTCACAGTGCTTCAATTAACTCAAGACAAAACATTACGTACAGAAAAAGAAACTGTCGGAATGTCACAAGGTCCACCAACAAACAGAAAATAATACCACATGATCTGGCATAGGACATCAAAAACAAGTCCACAGTCACAGGACCCACCAAACTTCTAGTAGGAGATACCAATATCAATGGTTATGTCCAGGCGGCGCGCCCAGGACGCCGAACACCGCTTGCCGTCCACGGTGAGCAGCGTGATAGGCCGGAGGTCAACGATCCTAGCCCGGACGGCCTCCTTGTTGATGAGTGCCATCACGCCGTGGATGTGGCTGGCGGCGACGCTGCGGCATGGCGTTCACCACGGCTAGGAAGTCGTTACAGTTGTGGAATGGGCCAGCTCAAGGGCTGTGCGGCTGCGGTGCCAGAGACCGCTCGTCTCGCTCCGGTGACACCTGTTGCAGCCGACAACGCAGCACTGGCGGCCAGCACACAGATGACGCATTCATCATTTCTACAAGTTATCCTTGTACAATTCCGCGTGGAGGCTGTCGTCGCCAGGACTGTGGCCGCGCGGCGACATCAGAAACTCAAGACGGCGCGGAGAATGGCCTCCGTTGCCATCGCCTCGACGACGTCTTCGAGGAGTGCGGGCGGCGTAGCGGGCAGCGCCTTGCGCCGCGGCCGCAAGGCGAGTGCACTCGGCCAGCTGGTGGCACTACACGGTGGAGGCGGGCAGCGCGTAGCACCGCGAGGCGAGCGAACTCGGCCAGCTGGTGGCACTGCACGGTGGAGGCGGGCAGCGCGTAGCACCGCGAGGCGAGTGCACTCGGCCAGCTGGTGGCGAGCCGCGAAGGAAGAAATGCCTGTGCCCGAAAAGTCCTGGGCAAGTACGGCGCTAGTACCGCACACGTACCCAGCAAGTAAAAAGCATGTACCAGGTGTTTCAAAGGCCCCGTATGGTTTTGAAGTTATGCAACCCGCTCGACGCCGTGCGGGCGGGCTTGCCTATGCGCTGTTCGGCGGGCGCCGGGCCGCTAATGGGTTGCCACTCGTCCGCAGTGCAGCTGGGTGACGTCACCCTCCCCCTCCTCGCTCCCAGTGGCGGATCCAGAGACGGCCTTTTGGGGGGGGGGGGGAAGTAGCGCTGTTTGACTACTTACAGGAGAAAAGTAGCACTTTTTGTCTACCTTTCATGCGGCCATCTAGGTGCTATTGTGGGGCAAAACCCCCTTTCCCCCACCTTGTATCCGCGCCTGCTCGCTCCGGTTGCGTTCGGCTGGCCCGGTCACCTGTCACAGGTGGCGCCGGCGTCATCTATCGGCCGTCAGTTAACCCACATCGGAAGATGTCTCTAGCTTCGCAAACATTCACCGGTCGGTCGCACGGCACGACACAATAACATGGGCAGGGCATGGCATGCGCCGGTGTGGCCGTCGTCATTCAGTTCCAGAGTTCATACCGTGCCCTGCCCATGTTACCTGTGACGGGTGACCGGGCCAGCCGAACGCAACCGGAGCGAGGAGGGGGAGGGTGACGTCACCCAGCTGCACTGCGGACGAGTGGCAACCCATTAGCAGCCCGGCGCCCGCCGAACAGCGCATAGGCAAGCCCGCCCGCACGGCGTCGAGCGGGTTGCATAACTTCAAAACCATACGGGGCTTTTGAAACACCTGGTACAAGGCAATCCTATACGGCCAAAAATATGTCCGAAGACCATTCAGAGAGTGGACACGTTTTCTTTGTCCCTTTCCATTTTTTTTTGTCCCCGCCTGGAGCGTATTATCCTAGTTGATAGGTGCCTGCCGGCGTCGGCGCTGGGGAGCCCATCAGTCGCTCTGTAGTCGACCGTGTGCGTCGGTGGGTCTTCCCTTAATCTAGGGATGCCGCCCGCGTCCGTGCACCTACAACCAGCAGCGCAAGGCTCCCGGGCGATGGGAAAGCTGTCCAGTGTGGTTCAGTTGCCCGGTAGATGTTTGCATTACTTGTTCGCAGCAGCCCGCTACACCGTTTATCGGGGAGTTCGTACCAGTTAAATCCACGGAGGTCTGGAAGGCAGGGCGGGCTTCGGGTATTGATGTCCGAGACTCCGCACGGTGCTGCGATTTGCTGCATGCGGAGCACCTACAACGGCCCCTAAACCGAAACGCATCGTGGATCCTCAACGGCGCATCAAGGAGGTAGAGAAGTGGACCCCGATCACTCTGACTAGTCTCTGAGCGCGTCCCATTGGCAGGTAACTGCTTTCCAACGAATGTGACAATAGTGGTAAGGTACAGGGGGTTACCTCGGAGCCTGTATCGCTGCAGGGGGACTGAATGCCGGTGTCTGCGCAACGACTCGGGGCTGGATGGAGATGCAGGGGCCGTGGCAGCCTCTTCCGGGACACTGGCGAGCACCCTGGCGTGTGGGGATTAGTGCAACGCGTTGTGATCTCTAACGAATATGGATTTTAAGCAACGCGCCCGACCCATACCGTCCCGCCGTCGCCTCGGGCCGTCTTCTCGCTCCAGACACTATCTCGAGTGCCAACGTGAGCATGGTGATGTGGTCTTCCTTCTTTGCCACGTACGAGTCTTTCTCTCGGCGGTGGCGGGCTATCTCGGTCTGTTTGACATTGGCATGGTCAAAGTCACGCCACCACACTACTCATCTCGGGATTCTCGATGCGTGTTTGTAGACCACTTACCGACAGGTACGCCTTCAATTCCTCAACTAGAAAGTCACGCGCGGAAGTCATGATAAAGAAGGTATCGTCGCCGCTTGTTGTTTTGGTGTCCTGGACAACCAACAATTAACGGCGGTTGAACAGTGTTGTGGGTGTTGCAATGCAAGCACCCTTCCTTGGATTGCAGCACAACGGCTGAGGCCTTTCTCTTCTCCGCAATAAAAAAAAACCTGGGCGCAGTTTCAGAAAAGGTGGAGGGGAGGGGGGACCCGCCAGCGGCCAGATTCCCCAAGCGCCTGTTAGCGGACAACCCGCAACACTTGCATCAAGAGGGGGAAATGTACAAAACCGACACTTTCGTCGGGAGCACCTTCACAAACCGTCTCTGAAGATGCTGCTATTTCATTAGGGGCCTCAGCGTCGCCCAGTAGGGCCATCGGAGAGCTCTCTGGGGACAAGAGAATGTGTCTTGGAGAGAAACTCATCTTCGGCCTTGCTGAACCATGCTTCGGGTGAGGAGTTTCTCTCCGGTGGCGTGGCCCTGCAGAGACCAGCACTGGAACCTCGCTACGGGACCATACGAGACCCGAGCAGTAGCGGCTCGGCCACAGAGTCTTTGTTGGAGAGAAAGGTCCGAGCGAGGCGAAGGTTATGGATGTGCCGATTGTCACCAAGTATAGCGGAACGCACCTGCTAAGATGGGTTCTATGGACCATGACCTTAGACAGGCCCGAGGCAGGGAAGACAGACGCGGGCGGCGGCGCTCCGCCGAGGCGTCGTTCCCTGAAGCCAACAGCGAGCGACCTCGGATGTGCATGGGCCAGCCACATGGCCGTCCCCTAAACACATGGCCCAGTGGCTCAGGCTCTGCAGGCCGGTGCGTGAGCGTGGAATGGGGGCCGTGGCTTGTCGCCCTTAGCAGGCCGCGCCCCGCAGCGTCTCCAAATCAGTGCTGGGCGAGGTCAACAACAAACGAGTACCGGCAGCAGGTAGCAGTGCAAGCATCGCAGCGCAACTCCAGGTAAGATCGCGGCCGCCCCCCTGCCGTCGCTGCACGCCGCGGTCTTCCCCACGCCTCGCGTTGCAGGCATACCACCTACCACCTGCCGCAGCTCGCGGTCCTCCATTTCACCAGCGAAGCACAACGAGGCGGCGCAAGTTCATCCCTGCGCACCGACGCTGTGGACGCGGCGGCGTTGGGTCGATCGAGTTTGGCGCGAGTCCGCCGCCAAGAGAGACGCAGAGCCGAGCCGGTCCGTACTGGACCACTCTGTTCGAACTGTCTGCAGCCCCTGCTCCGCATCGCCTACATCGCCAAGTTCAATATGGTCAGTATTGCCGCCTTGTCCATCCCAACGTACTGGACTGGGTAGCACTTGTGGGCGTGCGCGCGTCGACGGGTGTGTTTAAGTGAGTGAGTGTGCGTGCATGCGTGCGTGTCTATCATTTCGCGGCGCGTGGTGTTCGAGAACGCGCTCGAAAATTGCCTGATGGCGTGCTTCCCCTCTGCTTGCCCTGACCGCGGCATCGCGGCCGAGCGCGGGCACCACGGCGTCGACCGGCAGCGCCGTCCTTACCACAGCTGTCACTAGGACAGAGCCTCCAGGACCGTCTCCATGAACGTACCCACTGCCTCCAGGAGCCGCCCTGCCGCCCGGCCACGAGCGACGCCAGGGCGTCGTCCGCCGTGGCAGGGATCCCGCCCCCACGGCCACCACCACAGCACGACCGCCGCCAAGAGCACCTAGTCCGTGAGCGCCGTCAGCATGCTGCAGAACTCGATGCAGGTGCTGCAGCGCATGGATGATCTCCATCTCGTCGAAGACGACGACGACGACTTCGAGCTGGCCCGCGACACAGCGCTTGTGATAGCGGCCGAGACCGCCTGTGAGGTAGGCCACAGTCTCCACACCGGCGTTTTAGGCATGGACAGCTTGCCTACCTCACAGGCGCTAGAGGCCATGGACTTGGCAGGGTTGACGGCGAGGCCGGACTCGGCCCCGAAGCCCTGCAGCGTCTGCTGCAGCACGGCGACGTCCCGCTCCCCGCGCAGCAAGGCGATAGTGTCATCGACGTAGGCCGAGACGGCGAGCCGCCCGCCGTCCAGCATCAGCCCCTGCAGGCCGGCGTCCAAGGTCTTGACGAGCGCCGCGCTCGCGATGCAGTAGAGCAGCATGCTGACGGGGCAGCCCTGCCGGATGCCGCGCTCGATGTTGATGGCCTCGGTGAGCACGCCGTAGACGAGCACCCCGGTGGTGGCGCCCCGGTACATGCTCTGCAGCAGCTCGATGACGCTTCTCTCGACGCCGTGCCAACGGAGCGCCGCCCACGTGAAGGAGTGCCGCAGGTTGTTGAACGCCCGGAGATGTCCACGGCCACCACGCACAGGGGTGTCTTGGTGTGCTCCGCGATGCTGATGGCGTCCCTGACGTCAACGAGCGCACCCTGCAGCGTCCTACTGCATCCCGGCTGAACCTGTATGGGGTGCAGGATGCGGCGCTGCATGTCCTTCATCCGCGTCGTCAGTGCTCTGGAAAACACTTTCCCTTCCACATTCAACAACGTCACAGGCCTCAAGTCACTCACTGTTTCCGGCTGGCGCGCGGTCTTGTGCAAGAGCACCATGAACCCCTTCCTGAAGGAGGGTGCGATACTTCGCCTCTGCAGCATGGCATTGGCAAGCTTCAAAAAGTATTTGCCAATGAGAGGCCACACTGCGATGTAGAACTCGGCGCTGAGCCCGTCCTCGCCGGGAGACTTACCGCGGGGGCTGGCCTTGAGGGCGGCCTCCAGCTCCTCCGGCGTGAAGGGCCACGCACCGCCTCGCTGTCCGCGCTGTCCAGGACCGGCGCTGGCACCACGCCGTCGAGCGGCGGCGTCTGGGAGTCGGGCGCCGGCTGGGTAGGCACCCCACCTGGCGCTCAGGCGCTGGGGCTGCGGAGACGTCCACGTAATGCGCGCGGACCAGGTCGACGATGGCGGCGGGCTCGGTGACAACGTTGCCCTGGCCATCCTTGAGGTGCCCGATGGCGCCTTGGATGCGGTGGCGCAGCGCGGCGGCGACGTGGTGGAGTGGCACGGTCTCGCCGTCGACCTGGTCGGCGACCTTGGAGGGCACCCTGGTGGAGCCCAGCATACTCGACATCAGCTCCAGCATGCGCTCCCGGAACTGCGCCAACTGCTGCAGCAGCCCGTCCTCGTCCCCGTCCTGGCCGTAGAGGCGCGCTGCAAACCCGTTGACGCAGATGGACAGAAACAGAACCATGGCGTCATCCTCTCGTCTAGAGCCCTTGCAGAAGTACTGGATCTCGGCCTTGGTGACCTCACACCACTCCACGATGTCCTGGTCGCCGCTGCCGCCAGGTCCGCCACCTATCGCTGAAGGCCGGCAGGGAGGCCGGGTTGCTGAGTACGCTGGGGTCGAACTTTCAGAGCCGCGTCGCGCTGCTCAGCGGCCGCACGCGCGTCGTGGTGTCCAGGGCGACGTCCATGGCCAGGGCGACGTGGTCGCCGAAGGCTGCGGCGTGCAGGCGGGCCCCGCGAAGCCGCGGTGCGATGTCCTTGGTGACGTACACGCGGTCCAGGCAGGACCTGCAGCTGGGGCCGACGTACGTGAAGCCGGGGTCCAGCGAGTACAGGCGTAGCCAGGCGTCGACGCGCTGCATGTCCGCGATGACGTTGCCCAGGACGCGGCAGGGCTCGGCGGCCCCGGTCGTGTCCTGAGCCCTGGCGATGCAGTTCCAGTCTCTAGCGATCAGCATCGGGCCGGCCGCATGTGTGAGGAGGTGCCCCAAGTTGGGTCAAAAGAAATTTTGGCCTCTCGGTTCTATCCCAACTCATGGCCTATGGCAGCCCCTTTCAATGCGAGATACGAAAGTGACAAGGTGACAAATCTAGTTTCCTTTTGTTCAGGAACTTGGCCACACCAACCAGCGGCCCCCTTTCCTCAGCCCATTCAAGGCACCGCCATGGCCATGGCCATGCAACACTCAGGACCACAGATTGGTGCCATAGCCATGCAACATCCAGGACCGCAGACTGGTGCCATGGCCATGCACATGCAACATCCGGGATCACAAGGCATCGCTGCTGGTCAACAAGTACTCCAGTTTCCTCCGCAGGCTTCAGCAGCTAACCCACAGTTCTTCCAGCAACCTCCAGCAGGCCCTCCTGGTATGTGTGTAACTTGTATCACAGATTACCAATAACTTGATCCTACATTGAAGGTTGCCATTTAATAAAGCTCATCTTGCCTATGCCCGAGGGTTCATGCCAAAGACAATCCTATCTTCATGATGTGGAATGAAAGGCAGTAAATTTTAAATTCTTCTTTTTAAATAAGATTTTCTTCAAGATGTGCTCTATTGAATAAAACCTAGCAATACTAATACCTGCTCAAATCCTTCCTTTTCTTGTTTGCAGTGGCACCCTAGAGTATTGATCTGACCCCGAAGAAGCCAAAATATGAATGTGAGAAGGACCGATGCGCTTTGTGCATGACTGAGCATGACCCTTTGCACTTGTTTGTCCCTTGCCGCCACTTCCCATTCTGCTCTAGTTGCATTGAAGACATGTCTCAAGAGACCCGTCTAATCTGCCCTGTGTGCCTTGCTCCAGTAAAAGATGTGTTGACCTTGCGGTACTTGCAGTAATATCTTTTTTCTGTGTGTTTGTGAACTACCTTTTTAGTATTGTTTTATGTCAATAAATGACTACAACTAATGTGTGAGACATTACTTACTAGCACTCTCCTTACTGTTACTTCTTTTGGCAGTTTTATGTAGTGTCTACTTGACATGAAATCAGGTGATAAGTTACACTAGTAAGAAAAACATTGACCTTTTCTCCTTTCATCCAATTTCAAATTTTATTCCTAGACAAAATGACACCAGTAGATTGATACTCAAGTGAGTAGAATGATACAAAGTTGTAGCAAGAATGAGTACACACAAGTCATAAACCAAAAAGGTATAATTTTTTTACAAACTAGAAAAGTGCTTGAGAAGAACAGTGATTAGTAACTTCCGCAATAAAATTGCAAGGAAATCAATACTGGTGCAGACCTCATGTCCAAATAGCATACACAAGTCAATACCCAAGTGCAACTAAACTTACGTTGTTAGTTCTTCAGCCATATTCACTGCCCATTCCATCAAAGTTGATGATCAAGGAGACCCTCAGGACCTGGCAAAGCTGTGGCATAGTTGTGTCTATTCAAATAAAAAGGCAAAGTTAAGATTTTCGCGTTTTTGTAACATACGCTTTACGTAACAGGTCATGGCATATAATGATAGAATGTTGATTCTAAAAATTCTGGCTGGACAGGTTTGGCAAGCAGGGAGCTATGATGGAGGGGTTCATACATTGTAGAACACAACAGTAACTTTTTCTCTTTTCATAGGCCACCAGTACTTTGAAATAACTGCTTCCCTAGAAACTGTTTATTGTCTTTCTATTGCATTTGCAAAATTTGTAGGAAAGCCATATTCACTGCCCATTCCATCAAAGTTGATGATCAAGGAGAACCTCAGGACCTGGCAAAGCTGTGGCATAGTTGTGTCTATTCAAATAAAAAGGCAAAGTTAAGATTTTCGCGTTTTTGTAACATACGCTTTACGTAACAGGTCATGGCATATAATGATAGAATGTTGATTCTAAAAATTCTGGCTGGACAGGTTTGGCAAGCAGGGAGCTATGATGGAGGGGTTCATACATTGTAGAACACAACAGTAACTTTTTCTCTTTTCATAGGCCACCAGTACTTTGAAATAACTGCTTCCCTAGAAACTGTTTATTGTCTTTCTATTGCATTTGCAAAATTTGTAGGAAAGCCATATTCACTGCCCATTCCATCAAAGTTGATGATCAAGGAGACCCTCAGGACCTGGCAAAGCTGTGGCATAGTTGTTTCTATTCAAATAAAAAGGCAAAGTTAAGATTTTCGCGTTTTTGTAACATACGCTTTACGTAACAGGTCATGGCATATAATGATAGAATGTTGATTCTAAAAATTCTGGCTGGACAGGTTTGGCAAGCAGGGAGCTATGATGGAGGGGTTCATACATTGTAGAACACAACAGTAACTTTTTCTCTTTTCATAGGCCACCAGTACTTTGAAATAACTGCTTCCCTAGAAACTGTTTATTGTCTTTCTATTGCATTTGCAAAATTTGTAGGAAAGCCATATTCACTGCCCATTCCATCAAAGTTGATGATCAAGGAGACCCTCAGGACCTGGCAAAGCTGTGGCATAGTTGTGTCTATTCAAATAAAAAGGCAAAGTTAAGATTTTCGCGTTTTTGTAACATACGCTTTACGTAACAGGTCATGGCATATAATGATAGAATGTTGATTCTAAAAATTCTGGCTGGACAGGTTTGGCAAGCAGGGAGCTATGATGGAGGGGTTCATACATTGTAGAACACAACAGTAACTTTTTCTCTTTTCATAGGCCACCAGTACTTTGAAATAACTGCTTCCCTAGAAACTGTTTATTGTCTTTCTATTGCATTTGCAAAATTTGTAGGAAAGCCATATTCACTGCCCATTCCATCAAAGTTGATGATCAAGGAGACCCTCAGGACCTGGCAAAGCTGTGGCATAGTTGTTTCTATTCAAATAAAAAGGCAAAGTTAAGATTTTCGCGTTTTTGTAACATACGCTTTACGTAACAGGTCATGGCATATAATGATAGAATGTTGATTCTAAAAATTCTGGCTGGACAGGTTTGGCAAGCAGGGAGCTATGATGGAGGGGTTCATACATTGTAGAACACAACAGTAACTTTTTCTCTTTTCATAGGCCACCAGTACTTTGAAATAACTGCTTCCCTAGAAACTGTTTATTGTCTTTCTATTGCATTTGCAAAATTTGTAGGAAAGCCATATTCACTGCCCATTCCATCAAAGTTGATGATCAAGGAGAACCTCAGGACCTGGCAAAGCTGTGTCATAGTTGTCTCTTTTAAAATTTAGGTGTAAAGTTAAGATTTTTGTGTTTTAGTGTAACCACCTATAAGCGTTGTCATGACAACGCAGAATTCAAGAGGACAGGAATAATATTTACTGTGATAACAGGTTTTGTTTGAGATCTTTTTATTTAGTGGCCATGGTTTACAGACGCCGAGGAGCCAGGAAGTGCTGGAAGCCTCCCCCTAAAGGCCAGCGACTCAAGGTGAAACCATATCTTAGAAAAAAGGTACGGAGCTTTGACAAAACTGAATGAATTGAAGCATTTTTTAGCTGGTCGTTCATCACATTTCTGTATTATTGATAGATAACTAAACGAACTTCTGCTGATGTCAACGAAGGGCACAGAGAAGCAGAAGAGCTGCATGTACCTGTGATGTCCCCCTCATCAGAATGTCGCTATGAAAGGGAAGGTTCCTCTCCATTCGAATTCTGTAATGACTCTCAAATGGCTTCTGAAGCATTCCAGGAAAATCCACTTGTTATGAAAGTGAGTCCCAAACAGCAAGGTGTTTATTTATTTTAAATTTTTATAATAAGTTTTTTAAGACATTATTGTATGCGTTGCAGCCTTGCGATCCAGAGAAACCAAAGATAAGGGTACTGTCTCTTTTCAATGGTATTTCTTCAGGGTACTATATACTAACAAAGTGTCTTGGATTAGATGTTGACGCATATTTCTCCAGCGAAATTGATTCCAGCGCAATAAGAATCTCAATGCACAACTTTGCAGATAAAGTTATTGAACTAGGAGCTATTGAACTTATTTCTAATGTACAACTTGCTGCCCTTGGACAAATTGATCTTATAATTGGTGGTTCCCCTTGTGACCAGCTGAGCAGAGTTAACTGGCGAAGAAAAGGACTCGATGGTAAGAAAAAATAGTGTGCAGCCTCTTTGACATGTCTTTTTTTTTTCATGAATGCAAGCATGATTTTTCATGATTTGCTTTCAGATCCCACTGGGACTGGTGTTCTCTTCTACCAATTTGTAAGAATATTAAATTTCTTTAAAACAAAGAGCCTAGAAGATGGTACAAAACTGTATTGGTTTTTTGAAAACACTGCAACAATGGATGCTGAGACTAAATCAAAAATATCAAGGTAAGCCTTGACATCAAACCCTGACTACTAAAAGTGAAAGGAAAAATATATTTTTCGATTCTTTTTTCTTCATGTAGGGCTCTAGGATGCGACCCAGTTATCCTCTGCTCATCTTCATTTGTACCAATGCGTAGAAAAAGATACTATTGGCACAATCTTCCTAAAGTGTTTTGCTTCATGGCAACACTATCAAACAAAATGACCCTGCAAGACTACTTGGAGCCCTACAGGAAGGCACTGGTCCAGAAAGTTCCAACATTAACCACAAATGTTGCAGCTCAGTGCTCAGGTACTTCAAAACTTTTACAGCATCACAACAAAATTTGTTATTTATACTTTAATGCCCTTTTATTTCAGGCAAGAAGAGCAAGCGCCCGGTTGAATTTAATGGCAGGGGCGAATATCTGACCCCAATAGATTATGAGCGACTGCTAGGGTATGAAGAGCACTTTACAGACTGCGGTCTCACTCACACTGATCGTATCAAGGTGCTCGGAAAGTCTTGGAGTGTCCATGTGGTTGCATCACTGCTTTATTCATTGTGTGACGTCTACCAAAGGTCCAAGTAGACAATCATCTTTTGTTAAAATAGTAGTTGCATTTCAATAAGTCAAGCCATTGTGATTCAGCAAATGAGTACATGTACCGGAATATAAGATGTATCAATTTTATAAAAGCTTTCAAATCTTTTAAATATGATTGTGCTAAGTGATATTTTAGCAATTAATAGTGCCACCAATTTGTTAATCTCAAATTTAACCCCAGATTGCAGCTTTTTTCTCAGTCTTTTGACAATATTTGCCTATTTTCACAGATCAGTCTAGATGACACATGTGACTTGAAGTTGCTTGTTAAAACAATGAAAGGGTTGCTCCCCTACAATATTCTCTGTGGTCTTGGCTTCGGTCAGCAAATGCCCTGTGGATAAAAGCAACATAAATTATTTATATTTGTTAAGTACCACAATAATCTTTTACCTGTGAAGACTAAATCTTACCTTGTGATGATGATTTGATGTGTACCTAACTCTCCTTGACACCAAAATTACTTTGCTGCGCTGCTTGGTATGCACAATCCTTGCGTACTCGTGCAACTTTTTCCAATTGGCATATTACTTGTGGCACTGATAATGAAAGACACTTGTTAGAGATATCACTCAATTGAATATAAGTTTCATAAACAGACTATGTAAATGTACCTTACCTTATGCTTGGTTGAAGAAAAGCTTCATCTTATTCAGACTTGAATAACTGTGCTTTGCAGCGAGCTTGACTTGAAGTTGCTTGTTAAAACAACGAAAGGTGTGCTCCCCTACAATATTCTCTGTGGTCTTGGCTTCGGTCAGCAAATGCCCTGTGGATAAAAGCAACATAAATTATTTATATTTGTTAGGTACCACAATAATCTTTTACCTGTGAAGACTAAATCTTACCTTGTGATGATGATTTGATGTGTACCTAACTCTCCTTGACACCAAAATCACTTTGCTGCGCTTCTTGGTATACAAAATCCTTGTATCCTGGAACATCCTTCTCCTTTGTGCATGAGATCTTTGGGCACTGAAGATGAAAGGGCCTTCTTGTGGAGCTGCATTGATGAAGATAGAGATTTCCCAAAAGGCCACAGATATAGCTGCACGAAACATCTGAGATGATTCGAAGAAAATTGTAGGCCTCGACCTGGAACAAACAGAAAGAAATCAAGTTAGATCGCATAAAGATTTGAGGAGATTAATACACTACGGAAACTTTTAACAAAAGATTGAACTTCGCATAAGGTTATTTCTTCCAATTAAAGGCACAGCAGGCCTGGCAAGGTGCTTTCAAAACTTAAAGTCTTTAAAAGCCAATGCAGCACAACACCAGGTAAGGCACTAAGCCAAGACAAAATTTCAGGAGTTGCTATTCTGCAACTACCTGATACTGGCAGTGTCACAGTCTGCTTCAGTTGCTATTCTGCAACTTCCTGTCACGGGCAGTCACGGTCCTCGTTGCAGTTTGACAACTAGAACTCTCATTGCTATGTTATCTTTTGTAATACTTTTCAGCAAATGGCTCACTATAGACTCAACAAAACATATCATGAAAAGGTAAACCTTCACAGTCAGTTGATGACTTAGAGATAGGGCTTTCACTGATGACTGCTTTCAAGGATCTCTAGATTGAATTTCATTTTACCCATTTTCCATTCCAGTATTTATCAAGAAAGGAATAAGCAAACTAATTTACAGGTTTCCACAGGCCATTGGCAATTCAAAAAAAAAAATCAACAAATATGACTATAGAGGCATTGGTCATGTTTAAAACTGCACCAAGAAAAGCTGAACTAAATATGGGTAGGTAAAGTTCTTTCGGTCAACCTGCCTTCAGGAACTGGTTCACAGACAGCCTGAAGAAATGGCTCCAAGTCTCTCTTGTGACAGAAATAGGATGCGCCACTCAGCCCGTTGTACCACTCCAAACTTAGGTGGTGAAAGGCAATGGAGCTATGTTGTTGAGCTGTGACAGAGAGACGAATGGCTGTCATCTTTTACCTTATGCTAGATTGAGGAAAAGCTTGATCCTGTTCAGACTTCAACACTTTGCATCGCAGCTTGGATTGAAGATGGTCCTTACAAAATAAACGGTTTGCTGCCCTCACAACTTTCTCTGTTGTCTTGGCTTGAGTGAACAAATGCCCTGTGGATGAAAGAAACATAAGTAAATTAAATTTGTACGGTTTGACAAAAAACATTTACCTGTGTATACTAAATGATACCTTGTGATGATAATTCTATGAGTACATTCCTTCCCTGGACACTAAAATTTCTCTGCTGCGCTGCTTGGCATACACAATCCTTGAAAACTCGTGCAACTTTTTCCAATTGGCATATTTACTTGTGGCACTGATAATGAAAGACACTTGTTATAGACATCACTCAATTAAATATAAGTTTCATAAACAGACTATGTAAATGTACCTTAACTTATGCTTGGTTGAAGAATAGCTTCATTTTATTCAGACTTGAATAACTGTGCTTTGCAGCGAGGTTGACTTGAAGTTGCTTGTTAAAACAATGAAAGGTTTGCTCCCCTACGACATTCTCTGTGGTCTTGGCTTCGGTCAGCAAATGCCCTGTGGATAAAAGCAACATAAATTATTTATATTTGTTAAGTACTACAATAATCTCTTACCTGTGAAGACTAAATCTTACCTTGTGATGATAATTTAATGTGTACCTAACTCTCCTTGACACCAAAAATTTCTCTGCTGCGCTGCTTGGTATGCACAATCCTTGCGTACTCGTGCAACTTTTTCCAATTGGCATATTACTTGTGGCACTGATAATGAAAGACCCTTGTTATAGACATCACTCAATTAAATATAAGTTTTATAAACAGACTATGTAAATGGACCCTACCTTATGCTTGGTTGAAGAAAAGCTTCATCTTATTCGGACTTGAATAACTGTGCTTTGCAGCGAGCTTGACTTGAAGTTGCTTGTTAAAACAATGAAAGGTTTGCTCCCCTACGACATTCTCTGTGGTCTTGGCTTCGGTCAGCTAATGCCCTGTGGATAAAAGCAACATAAATTATTTATATTTGTTAAGTACTACAATAATCTCTTACCTGTGAAGACTAAATCTTACCTTGTGATGATGATTTAATGTGTACCTAACTCTCCTTGACACCAAAATTTCTCTGCTGCGCTGCTTGGTATGCACAATCCTTGCGTACTCGTGCAACTTTTTCCAATTGGCATATTACTTGTGGCACTGACAATGAAAGACACTTGTTAGAGATATAACTCAATTGAATATAAGTTTCATAAACAGACTAAGTAAATGTACCTTACCTTATGCTTGGTTGAAGAAAAGCTTCATCTTATTCGGACTTGAATAACTGTGCTTTGCAGCGAGCTTGACTTGAAGTTGCTTGTTAAAACAATGAAAGGGTTGCTCCCCTACAATATTCTCTGTGGTCTTGGCTTCGGTCAGCAAATGCCCTGTGGATAAAAGCAACATAAATTATTTATATTTGTTAAGTACCACAATAATCTTTTACCTGTGAAGACTAAATCTTACCTTGTGATGGTGATTTGATGTGTACCTAACTCTCCTTGACACCAAAATTACTTTGCTGCGCTGCTTGGTATGCACAATCCTTGGGTACTCGTGCAACTTTTTCCAATTGGCATATTACTTGTGGCACTGATAATGAAAGACCCTTGTTATAGACATCACTCAATTAAATATAAGTTTTATAAACAGACTATGTAAATGGACCCTACCTTATGCTTGGTTGAAGAAAAGCTTCATCTTATTCAGACTTGAATAACTGTGCTTTGCAGCGAGCTTGACTTGAAGTTGCTTGTTAAAACAACGAAAGGTTTGCTCCCCTACAATATTTTCTGTGGTCTTGGCTACGGTCAGCAAATGCCCTGTGGATAAAAGCAACATAAATTATTTATATTTGTTAAGTACCACAATAATCTTTTACCTGTGAAGACTAAATCTTACCTTGTGATGATGATTTGATGTGTACCTAACTCTCCTTGACACCAAAATTACTTTGCTGCGCTGCTTGGCATGCACAATCCTTGCGTACTCGTGCAACTTTTTCCAATTGGCATATTACTTGTGGCACTGACAATGAAAGACACTTGTTAGAGATATAACTCAATTGAATATAAGTTTCATAAACAGACTAAGTAAATGTACCTTACCTTATGCTTGGTTGAAGAAAAGCTTCATCTTATTCGGACTTGAATAACTGTGCTTTGCAGCGAGCTTGACTTGAAGTTGCTTGTTAAAACAACGAAAGGTTTGCTCCCCTACAATATTCTCTGTGGTCTTGGCTTCGGTCAGCAAATGCCCTGTGGATAAAAGCAACATAAATTATTTATATTTGTTAGGTACCACAATAATCTTTTACCTGTAAAGACTAAATCTTACCTTGTGATGATGATTTGATGTGTACCTATCTCTCCTTGACACCAAAATTACTTTGCTGCGCTGCTTGGTATACAAAATCCTTGTATCCTGGAACATCCTTCTCCTTTGTGCATGAGATCTTTGGGCACTGAAGATGAAAGGGCCTTCTTGTGGAGCTGCATTGATGAAGATAGAGATTTCCCAAAAGGCCACAGATATAGCTGCAAGAAACATCTGAGATGATTCGAAGAAAATTGTAGGCCTCGACCTGGAACAAACAGAAAGAAATCAAGTTAGATCGCATAAAGATTTGAGGAGATGAATACACCACGGAAACTTTTAACAAAAGATTGAACTTTGCATAAGGTTATTTCTTCCAATCAAAGGCACAGCAGGCCTGGCAAGGTGCTTTCAAAACTTAAAGTCTTTAAAAGCCAATGCAGCACAACACCAGGTAAGGCACTAAGCCTAGACAAACTTTCAGGAGTTGCTATTCTGCAACTACCTGATACTGGCAGTGTCCTTATGCTAGATTGAGGAAAAGCTTGATCCTGTTCAGACTTCAACACTTTGCGTCGCAGCTTGGATTGAAGATGGTCCTTACAAAATAAACGGTTTGCTGCCCTCAAAACTTTCTCTGTTGTCTTGGCTTGAGTGAACAAATGCCCTGTGAATGAAAGAAACATAAGTAAATTAAATTTGTACGGTTTGACAAAAAACATTTACCTGTGTATACTAAATGATACCTTGTGATGATAATTCTATGAGAACATTCCTTCCCTGGACACTAAAATTTCTCTGCTGCGCTGCTTGGCATACACAATCCTTGAAAACTCGTGCAACTTTTTCCAATTGGCATATTTACTTGTGGCACTGATAATGAAAGACACTTGTTATAGACATCACTCAATTAAATATAAGTTTCATAAACAGACTATGTAAATGTACCTTACCTTATGCTTGGTTGAAGAATAGCTTCATTTTATTCAGACTTGAATAACTGTGCTTTGCAGCGAGCTTGACTTGAAGTTGCTTGTTAAAACAATGAAAGGGTTGCTCCCCTACAATATTCTCTGTGGTCTTGGCTTCGGTCAGCAAATGCCCTGTGGATAAAAGCAACATAAATTATTTATATTTGTTAAGTACCACAATAATCTTTTACCTGTGAAGACTAAATCTTACCTTGTGATGATGATTTGATGTGTACCTACCTCTCCTTGACACCAAAATTACTTTGCTGCGCTGCTTGGTATGCACAATCCTTGCGTACTCGTGCAACTTTTTCCAATTGGCATATTACTTGTGGCACTGACAATGAAAGACACTTGTTAGAGATATAACTCAATTGAATATAAGTTTCATAAACAGACTAAGTAAATGTACCTTACCTTATGCTTGGTTGAAGAAAAGCTTCATCTTATTCGGACTTGAATAACTGTGCTTTGCAGCGAGCTTGACTTGAAGTTGCTTGTTAAAACAATGAAAGGTTTGCTCCCCTACGACATTCTCTGTGGTCTTGGCTTCGGTCAGCTAATGCCCTGTGGATAAAAGCAACATAAATTATTTATATTTGTTAAGTACTACAATAATCTCTTACCTGTGAAGACTAAATCTTACCTTGTGATGATGATTTAATGTGTACCCAACTCTCCTTGACACCAAAATTTCTCTGCTGCGCTGCTTGGTATGCACAATCCTTGTATCCTGGAACATCCTTCTCCTTTGTGCATGAGATCTTTGGGCACTGAAGATGAAAGGGCCTTCTTGTGGAGCTGCATTGATGAAGTTAGAGATTTCCCAAAAGGCCACAGATATAGCTGCACGAAACATCTGAGATGATTCGAAGAAAATTGTAGGCCTCGACCTGGAACAAACAGAAAGAAATCAAGTTAGATCGCATAAAGATTTGAGGAGATTAATACACTACGGAAACTTTTAACAAAAGATTGAACTTCGCATAAGGTTATTTCTTCCAATCAAAGGCACAGCAGGCCTGGCAAGGTGCTTTCAAAACTTAAAGTCTTTAAAAGCCAATGCAGCACAACACCAGGTAAGGCACTAAGCCTAGACAAAATTTCAGGAGTTGCTATTCTGCAACTACCTGATACTGGCAGTGTCACAGTCTGCTTCAGTTGCTATTCTGCAACTTCCTGTCACGGGCAGTCACGGTCCTCGTTGCAGTTTGACAACTAGAACTCTCATTGCTCTGTTATCTTTTGTAATACTTTTCAGCAAATGGCTCACTATAGACTAAACAAAACATTTATGAAAAGGTAAACCTTAACAGTCAGTTGATGACTTAGAGATAGGGCTTTCACTGATGCCTGCTTTCAAGGATCTCTAGATTGAATTTCATTTTACCCATTTTCCATTCTAGTATTTATCAAGAAAGGAATAAGCAAACTAATTTACAGGTTTCCACAGGCCATTGGCAATTCAAAAAAAATCAACAGATATGACTATAGAGGAATTGGTCATGTTTGAAACTGCACCAAGAAAAGCTGAACTAAATATAGGTAGGTAAAGTTCTTTCGGTCAACCTGCCTTCAGGAACTGGTTCACAGACAGCCTGAAGAAATGGCTCCAAGTCTCTCTTGTGACAGAAATAGGATGTGCCACTCAGCCCGTTGTACCACTCCAAACTTAGGTGGTGAAAGGCAATGGAGCTATGTTGTTGAGCTGTGACAGAGAGATGAATGGCTGTCACATTATGAGGTCAAGGTGTGGTGTCCGTTGTGTAGAGAGGATTACTTAATCTCACAGAGGTGCATATTCAAATTATAATTGCCATTCCTACTTTGCGAGTCACAACACACAATTTGGAAACTCCCCACGGAAACATGACACAGATTTCAGTTAGTGACAAAGGTTCACTTACTCCATCAATATTGCAGTCAAAAGATTACAAAGACAAAATAATAATGATTATTGTAAATGACAGTATAGCAGGAAAAAAAATGCTACAAAAAAAGGAAGGTTTAGTACAGTTTTGGGAAGCTATGCCTAAAGCTTTGAGTAGCAGTTGCATGTTTTCTTTTACTGTCAGCACCAGCAACTAGTTTCAAACCAAACACTTCATTTGATGATTGGATTTAGTGTCCTGTTGCTACTGACAAAGATTCTATTTTGTAAGTTACAAATAGAGTATTGTGAACTTGTTTTTTAACAACTGGTGCATTGGAGTGTAACTTACCATGGCATGCAGACAGGAGACAGAGCATCCAGCACCGCACCGAAGCTCATGGCAAGAATGCAGTCTTCTAAGATGACAACAGGGGCCTTCTTGTGGAGCTGCATTGATGAAGATTGAGACTTCCCAAAAGGCCACAGATATAGCTGCGCGAAACATCTCAGATGACTCGAAGAACATTGGAGGCCTCGACCTGGAACAAACAGAAAGAAATCAAGTTAGATCGCATAAAGATTTGAGGAAATGAGTACACTACGGAAACTTTTAACAAAAAGATTGAACTTTGCATAAGGTTATTTCTTCCAATGAAAGGCACAGCAGGCCTGGCCAGGTGGTTTCAAGACTTACAGTCTTAATAAGCCAATGAAGCACAACACCAGGTAAGGCAGGACCTTTTCAGTAGCCTTCTAGGTTGCAAACTGGAACTCTTCGTAGACCTGGGAAACAGATGGTCTTTGGAACATAAAGGGCAAAGAGAAGCAACAGAACTGACATAAGATCGGAAGTTGAAAAAGAGCAGATGCAAAAGGTTGCTCCAAGTGACGAGGGTTCTTCATTAATAAGAGCTGAATTTATTATGGAAATATCAGGCAAAGTGGCAGAAGACAAGTCAAGAATTAGTAGAGAACTGAAGGTTCTTGGACTAGGTTATGAAGTTCTGTGCATCGCAATTAGAAGGATATCTAGAAAGACTCTGACACACTTGACCAATGTAAACATACCATGGAACGAATAGGAATACATACGTGAAAACAACATAAATAATTTCTGGGTTTGTCTGGAACACAATAAGTAACGAGTGAAAGTTGCTTCGGCTGCTCCCTGCTACCTCCCTGCTGCTCCCCCTCTCCCCCCTCGCCGCGGCCCGGGTTGGCAGTGAGTGACATCGGCGAAGGCGGTGCTTCCGAGAGCAGACCAGCAGACCAGCAGACAAGCGGACGGGCAACTCGCCTGCGGGCAGCATCAGGACAACTCTGGCAACAGCACGATTAAAGAAACTAGTTTCGATCCCGTGATGCAGGGTTATAGGCTTAACTTTCTAGAGCAGTTATTTTTTGTCGTCTTGGTATTTTGCTCCTCCTGTAGTAGTGTAATGTTGTTGCGGGGCTCTCCGTAACTTTTTAAATCTCTAACCCAGAGTGCTGTGACTGGCAGTTTTCTGATGTTACCAAGTTTGGTCAGTGCTATGACCTAATTTTCTCCCTTCTCTTTTGTCATTGCGTCACTTTTCCACTTGTGCAAGACACTTAACTCCCCTATGGCAGCATGTAGCCAGATTGTAGTACGTAACCCGTGGAAACTCTAACCTCTCATTCGTATGGTGCAGCTGTAACATACATGTCAATGCATTTGAAAGTGCAAGCCCCATACTATCATCCATGTGAATTAGCGAGAATTTGCTTTAGGAACACCAATCATAAATATTTTAAAGTCCGGTGTTTGTATACTTTGAGATATTAATGCACGATCGTTGTCTTTGTTTTAAAATCCTGCAACACAAGTCTTATTCTCAGCCCCTGTTCATGAATATTATATTTTCCTTATGTGGAGGTGAAGAGCTCCGATTAGCTTGAAGTAGACTAGAATTGCTGTCTTTGGAGGCATGGGAACTAATTTTGAAAGACTCTCAACCTTGACAGTAAGCCTTTCATTTTGGTCTTCGAAAACTCCCATTTCATAACTTTTGTGTAGATTTCTGATCAGATCGCTTTATGAATTGGACTCAGATTTTATTCCTTATTTTTAGATGTCAGGCCCAGTCTTTAATGGGAGCTTCAAGACATTTTAGTTCTACTTTGTTTGGAAACAATCAGGGCAAGAGAGCACTTTGTTGCTTTTGCTAGGTTTTGTCACTTCTTATTGATTGCGTTGACTGTAATTAATATTATTTTCCCCTTTCACATAGAATAACTGTTATTTTATTTGTCTTGCAAAAGTAATACGGCCCGGGTGCACTGACCACCATGTCGTTATCACAGCAGAGTCAATTGTACATAGTGGGCCAGAGTTGTTTTGAGCCTGACTTTCAGGCAGCTGCCATGAGTTGTGAAGCTGAATTTCAAGATGAAGTGAAGATGGAACTCTACAAAGCTGAGAGTGGTGGTTTCAATGTGGAAAGTGACAATTCAGAATACTCCACACATTTAATTTATGATAAGGTAATCATATTAGTTTTTCATTTGATATAGGTGAACAGGTGGTTTGCATTACAAACTCATATCATGCTACTTTTGGGTTTTTTGTTTACATTTCTGCCCTTTCTCTGATTTGTTGGTTCCAGGTGCGAGAAGCTGTGAAATGTGAGGTGGACGTAAAGTCATCATCCTATGACCTGACTTCGCAGCTGGAAGGAATTATGTGGCAACCAGAGTATGACACAGCATCAAGAGCATCGTCAAACCGATCTTCAGTTGTCGTCCATGACAGTCTTTCTGAAATGATGCAATCATTAAGATGCAGTGTAAATGTTAAAGGTAAGGGGCGAATGAAGCAAACCCTCAGAATCATTTCTAATCTTGTAAGAGGCATGTTGGACTCTCGTACTACAAAGTCCATTTTGTATTTCCTTCAAAGTTATGCAAAAATGTCACGCTTCAAATATTCTAGGTGCTCCAACAGCAGCATTGCTGGAGCAATTGTGTTAACCTGTGAGGAATGCTCTCTTCAGTTTACGGGCTTACATGATCGCTTCCTGAAACTATCCTGTCATTACAAAACAGCTCACAAACACAAATGCAACAAACTAATTGCAAAGAAGTTGGTCAAACATCACACAACATTAATTAACATGGCTAGAGCATGGCAGCTAGACACGGAAGAAAAATGTTTCTGCTAAGAATGGAAACCTTCTATGGACTGTCCAAAGCCAGAATTATTGTCACTGGCCAAGGTAGGTGTAAACGCTGAGACACGTCTCATTTAAGAATGAAAACTTCTTGTAAACTGAACACACACAATTACTAGTCCCTTGCCAAGTTAGGTGTGAACGCTAAGCGCACTTTCTTGATATTACCTTTATGATGAAATTGTTTTTGTCATATTTGGTGTCCTTTATGCTCTTGTACACGAAGTCTTTTGTGTCTGTGTTTTGTAGAGTGGTCTGGCTTACTCCAAGTAGCCATAAGTGATGTAAAGATTGTAGCTCAATAGGTTTCCATGTAGTGCTGCAGGTTTTACTGCTTTGTATCCATAAGGCAGGTGCTATTTTGATAAATGTGTTCTTTCTTGGTTTATATGTTTAACATTAAATGCCAAAAGGGGGGAACTACTCCAAGTGTGTTGATACTTATTCTTTTCTTTTTCTTAATAGTGTCGGTTATATTCATGTTCGTTTGTTCATGCGTGTTTAAGCAAAGCACATGCTGTAAGTGTTATCTTTAGGAACCTGTATATGATGGAAAAGGTCATAAAAATTGTTTCATATTATATTGGTTATTTATTGATTCCTGTTTAAATTGCACTTATAAACCTAGCCCCCAGATAAACCAATACAACAAAAAATGAAATAAAAATAGAAACAATACGACAAAATTAAAGTTAAAATTACAATTCTCAGGAGAAGTACCAAGCCATTTCTGGCTGTGTGCATTTTTCTACAATTACTGTACTTGTTAAAGTAAATACGTCCAGCCTCCTGTCTAGATGCATTCAACAAACCCGATTCTGATCGCTTGTAACTGAAAGAAAACAAATGCCTAGTCCCTGAAAACGTCCTGTATAGAGACTTTACTTCCTTCAAAATGGGAATTCATGACAAATCACTCTTTGGGTGTTGTACTGCACCTTCTTCTTCTTGGCTACGAACAGTGTCATATGGTCCAAGTTGCAATCAAGCAACTGATAATCCAGGAACCCTGTGTTTCTGAGTCACATATTTTACCAAATTAGTGCACAGAGAAAAAGGTTTCAGAAGTGAACAGAACTATCATATGAACATCGTATTTACACCTTAATTTAATTTAATACTTTACAAAAGATTTGTATAATTAACAAATCATATGAAAATGAATGAGGCATAAAAAAACGGCTTATACTGAAAAATGACACAAACAAACATAAAATGAGACATTGTGAAACTGTCTGCAGTGCGAAATAAACACAACAATGGAAAAAATAAGCTTCTTGACCACTGAACGAAAAAAAAAAAAAAAATAAGGAAATGGAAACGGGCCTAAAAACAGGGCAGACTCAGTACAGTGCAATCGCTAATTATTAATTTCTTCTTCTTCTTCCTCTTCTTCTTCTTCAGAAGTTGAATCAGCATCATGATGACTAGCATTGGTGAGCATCATTAGGTCTTGGGAACACCACTCTTTTAACTTCTCTTCATGAGCTTTTTTATCAGCTAATTTCATAGCATACACTCTTGGCGGCTTCTGGGTGGGGTCAGGGAACAACAGGTCCCAGCGACAAGGTCGGACTGGCATCAACTGATCGAGGGTTGTAGGGACAGCACATCCTCTAAGCACAATGCACCCAGCCTTTTTTAGCCTTGCGCAGTGCTTTCTGAAGGTATTCATTACTAGATCACTGCCTCCTGCTTGCTCACTGTAAATGTTTAAATTTAATGCATAATATTCTTTCAAAAAAGTTACTTTGTACCAATAGTGCTTCATTAAAATGGTAACTCACCGTCTTGTTAACACTGTACATGCTGGTACAACACTCCATCCATTAGAGTGGAGCATTTGCAATAATCTGTTCATGCGTTCTGCCTCCAATAATGCTATATCATGGTTTATAGGATACATTGCAATATCAAATTGCCCACAACCATTCCACTCTGATCCAAAAAAATCAATGTGACTGTTGATAAAATGAACTTTTTTTTGAGCTTTCCTGTTAATTGATTTCCTCGACTTTGATCTGTAGGGCTTCCCACAGAGCACACACAACTCTTCTCGCACTACTTCCTTTGACTGAAGAAGTGGTTTGGCTATTGAAGTCCCAATGCTGCAACACTGAACAATAAATAAGTTCAAAATGTTACCTAAGCAATAAAAAAAAAGGAATAGCACAACCCTTTGTAAAAACTCACATTTGGCTGAAACCAGCCGTCCATGTCGAAACTTGGTTTTTTTTTTTTCCCATAGTCCCAGAGGAGTTCGGAACTGCCCGTTAGCAAACCCCTTGTCTCCGCTAACACTTTATGTCTTCCAGACCCATGCGAAATTTGTTTGACAAGCAGATTTGCAGATTTAGTTGGAGTCCAGTTGCTGTAGGAGATAGGTCCTCCTAAGTACTGGTAAGATTCATCTAGGTCACTTCTTTCATACAGATGTCTTGAAACACAATCCTCTGGTATCACTGCTTTCCAGCCAACTACAATCTGGTCACCTTGCTTCATTGATACTTTAATAGGCAGATCCTCTTTAATACGTAACCTGAAGCCTAGTTCTGGGTTGTTCTTGTCCTCATAAATTTCACATAAAAGCCCAAATCTCTGCCACATATTCTTGACATCGGACATTAACAGAGACATGGTCTCTGTGCTCAAAGCAGGTGCACCTGCAATAAAAACTCATTTCAGGAAAATGCAAATATACATTATAACAGTGTATAATAAAGGCAAATTTCTAAATAAACCTGGTTTGTCTAATGGTTCAGTAGATGAGCAAGTTCTTAAAGGTGCGTTCATAAACTTGTGGCCGCATTTATTATCAAATTCCCAGAGCAGCCTCATCTGATGCGGTGACGGCCGCAGAAGGTATTCGTCATCTTGAGAATGATTGCTGAGGGTAAACAGAAGGTAAGGAAAGAGAAAGTAGATTTGAGAAGGTTAGAGTCCCGAGTCCCAGTGCAATTAACACGCTACACCAGGTCGAACTGGACAAGTAAAAGAAATAATTGTCAATAATTCTGCAATTGCCTACCTCCGTTTTAGCCTCTTATTTGTCAAAGTGTCTTTACCAGGGTCCATACTGAGCGATTGGTGTGATGGTTGTGTGGTTCCTTCTACGTTAAAATTTTTGCTGTGCCCCGCTTTGTGCGCTTTGTCTGGTCTAGTCGTTATTCGCAGCCTCTGCAAGCCTCTATACGCAGGTTGCTCGCAGCTGAGCTGTGTTCGCCAGCTGTTCGCTGGCCCCGTCCCAGAAGCTCAAACATGGCAGATATACCTGATTATGATCTGCTGAATCTAGACGATACTGTCTTTGAAGTACAGGAGGTAGTATTTGACAATGAGAACGAGCTTTTTCATCTTAACACCTTTCTTGATGATTTTATGAAAAAGAATGCAACTGCTAAGACAGACGGTGTTTTCAGGGTATGCCGGTATTATTTGATTTGGCAGGTTTTCCCTCATTTTCTTATGGCAATAACTTAACAAGCGTTCTTAAGGGTTTTCCATTAAATAAAGATTATAGTGAAGGGCTTGCATCCTTATTGTCTCATTCTCTTATGTGTGCTGGTCAACCTAACCCGATTCGACAATATAAACAACCGCACTCGATGACACGAAAGGACGTCTTTGTCATGTTTGTAATTTTTGAGGACCAGTTTTTAATGCCCTCGTAAACGAAAAACATTTTTACGCTGTTACTGGCCTGTAATGAGGGTAAACCTGGCAATGTGTTTGTTTAATGCATGTCACCAGTTACTCAGTTTTTCTCTATGTTGCCATTTTACAGGGGAGACTTGCTGAAAAGTTAAGGAACCGAAGCTCTAGTGTTCCGCAGGTCTGGTCGATGTTTGACAATAAAGGTGCTGCAGGTCTTCTTACTGCTCAGAGCCTTATAGCTCCTAATGAGATGAGCTTTGTGATGGAGCATCAAAGTTGTAAGATAAATGAATCCAGTGCGAAAAGCTTCATCAAAGCCTTGCGAAAGCCAGACACACTGAACCATCCAAAAATCAATTGCTGGTAGGTTTTATTAGTGCTTGCATGGAGTGCTTTCATTGTTCTGCGACCTTATTAGGCACTTATTATTCTAATCAAAAACTTTTGCATTGTCAATCTAGCACTAAAGTACTGAAAGAAGGCGGCGAAAAGGCAGCAGTCAAGCATTTTTATGAACAACTGCAATCTAAGGCACTGTGTGTCGAGAAGTGGCAGAGCCCAGATTGTTCAAAACTTACATACCAGAAGGAGAAGTATAACACCAGGCAGAAGTTGCTAAATGCACCTGATCCCAGCACAAAGTGTGCAATCATAGAGGCCAGCATGAAATCCAAATGTTATAATGTGACAAATGCCGAAGTCAATGTTGATCTTGACGAATCTTGCAAGTGCTACAGATGCCACTTGGATATACAATCTGCGAAGCCTAAGCCTGTGTTAGAAGAAGTGGAAGAGGATGGAAATTGTGAAAATTGCTCTCTGTATGTCACAGACATAGAAGAAACTTCTGAACATTTTCTATATATTACAGAAAACTTTGGTCTTTCGCACTTGTGCCATCTTAATATGCTGACTGATTTAAACAACTATTATCCTGGAGTGTCATTTCCTTTTATCTACATGGGTGGATGCCACAGCTTTTTCCCAATTCACATTGAAGACATGTCTTTGTGGAGTATTAATTTTCACCACAAAGGTGATCCAAAATTGTTGTAAGTTCTCATAATGTAACAAAATCTCTTGTGTTAACAAGAAATATAACTAGTCTCAGTTTAAAAATCCAGTTAAAAATCTGTGCCCTCTGCATCTCTTATTCAGCATTGTGGTTGCTCCAGGACATGTGGAGAAGCTCTCTAGAGTTCTTGCATATTCCGGTTTGTCAAACTACCATCGCATATGTATTTACAAACTTGGCCATAAGAGCAGTGTCGTCTTCCCACAGTTTCTGGTACATCATGGGATCAGCTTCAAAGTAGTATGCTAATTTTTTCACTCTCTCTTTTCATTTGTCAGAGTTGCTGCGTTTGATTTTCTTTTGATTAGTATTTGTATTTTGCAGATCATTCAGAGGCCTGGAGATTTTGTTTTTCTTGCTCCTAACGCAGCCCACACTGGTGGGAATATGGGCGTTAACATGGCCGAAGCTTGTAATGTGGGTACTCCTGATTGGCTGCCATATGGATCAGTGGCCCAGCATTACAACTGCAGTTGCATGTAAGTTTATCACGAAAATGTAATATTTATCTTAGAAAATATTCATTGGCACTGTGTGAAAAAATCTCAAAAATATTTATCTCAGCTACTACAAAAGCTAGGGCAACAGTTATTAGCTTCATTTACATATCATTTTTTTGTTATTTCAATATACATGACTATGACCTTCACACAGTCATGATGGTATTTTTGATTCGATGTTGCATTGTGAAGTACCAGTAATTGCAGAAAATTAGTTGGTTCATAGGATTTTTGTTTTTGACTTTCATTGAGCCAACCTTAGAACATTTTTGCCATACATGGGTATTTCTACCGTAGATGAAACGATGTTGTTATGGTTTTGCCTTGTTTCTGGAATCACTGTATACATTCATTTCCTCTTACAGAGACAATGGTGTTCACATGGATGTCACTTCATTGATCAAGATGCATCGTCCAGAACTTCTGAAATACCATCTGGATAAGTCCATGCACTTATCTCTTTTGGATGTACATTTTCAAAATTCAGTGATAGTACCATATAAAGAATCTGCACAAGAGGAAGTGCCTGTCACTGATCGTAGGGCGCTTGCTTCTCCGACTAACTCATCGTCATCTTCTACATTGACATTTTTTTCTCCGAGTAACTCACGAGGAAAGACAGTGAAAGCAACGAAAGCCGTAGTGTCATGTCCAATTAAGGGGTGCTTTAAAGTGTATAAGGCTCCCATTCGAAGTGTCTTGGAGAAACACATTGCAAATGAGCATCCCCACAAGGTTCAAAACAAAAAAGTACAGAATGCTCTGGAGGCAATGTTTCCTGTGGTTAAAAGGTCAGGATTGCGCAGAACATGCCCTGACTGTGGAACTGAAGTGAGTGTATTCTCCAATAAGCATCAAGGCAGTGCCAGTTGCAAGAAAAGGGCTGCAGGAATTGTGTGTATGAAAACTACTACAGACTCTTGACTTTTTTAATGAAGCTTTATTATATTGAGAACAATGGCTGCATATGTTATCATTCCTCAATTTAACTGTCATTTAAACTCATGCTATGCTTTGTACAAGGCGAATTACAATAACTCTCGCGACACTGTGTATCTTTTCCCAAAAGTGTTGCAGCTTTGACTGTGAAAAATAAATTGTGAGATGTTCTTAGAGCTGTAACTGTGGCATATTTATGTAAAAAATATTGATGTTTCACCTTTTTTAAAAAACATATTTATTGGGCCAGGAACATAGTACAACAGCAGAGATAAAATTTTCAACAATAACAGAGATGAGACTAAGAAGCCCAACACAACAACCGGACATAAAATGCAGTTATTAACAATATAAATGAGCAATACTTGACAGTTGGTTATAGTTTTAAAACAGGACAAAATACATTTTATTTGCAATTAAAAGATTGGGGTTCATAATAGAACATAAAAGCACATGAAAGCAAAAGGAACATAAAAGCACAAGACAGTACAGACATTTATTCAATTTGAACACATCATAGAAATTTACTTTCATTTAAAAAGAGATCACAGAAAGTTTATCACAAAAGGCAGGTCGTAGGGCTAAGGTGAACGCTGCAAAGTGCCTGCTCCGAGGCTCAAGGCTGACCACCTAGCGCTACTCCGCGCTGCAGCGGCCATGCCCAGCGGGCTGCAGCCTGGAGATACTCCGCGCTGAGCGGGCAGTGCCGGCGAGGCACCGCGCTGGATTGGCGGCGTTACCCCGTGCGCCGGCGGGCGCTGCAGGATTCTGGTGCTCGACGACGTACTTGGCGACCGTCCCGAGCAGCAGCACGTGGGCCTTGGTGGCGGGCCCGGGTGGCGCCCCGGTGTCCGGTATGACCAGGGTCCCGGGCGTTATGGTGGCGGTGCTGACCCGGGTGACCTTGGCCCGCTTCGCTGCCGTCCACGCCCAGATGGCCCTCGAGGACGGCTGGCAGCTGAGCAGCCGGTGGAGCACGCCGTCCTCGGCGCCGCAGGTCCTGCACGCCGCGTCGCCGCCCTGGGCGCGCGCAGCGGCAACGTCTAGGAGGAGACCCTGGTCCAGACGGCGCTCCAGTCGCCTGCGAGGCGCTTCAGCTGCACACTCGGCACCACCACGCAGTAAGCCAGCATGGTGTTGATGGTGCGAGTCAGCGCCTGGCCCTGCGCGTCGTCGGGGACCTTCACCTCGCCGCACGTCCGTACTGAAGCCCTGGAAGTACTTGACGGCGGGTGAGACGGCGTCGACGTCCTCGTAGAGAGTCTGCAGCAGAGGCAGCCAGCCTCCTGACAGTGCTGGCAGCTCAGACCTAGACGACGTCAGCCATCTCGAGACGAACATGGCCCTGGCCTTGATGGCCGGGTCGTGGAGCCCCAGGCCACCGCGCAGCGCCGGGCATCGGGAAAGGGCATCGGCGTGGTGGTCATCCACGCCCCAAGCGGCAGCATGGCGTTCATTACGGCCAGTAGGTCGTCCTTCAGCACGTTCCAGTTGGCGAGGTAGAACTCCGCGGTGAGGCCGTCGTCCCCTGGACCGTGTCCGCGCGGAGACAGCTTGAGGCACTCAAAGAGCTCCTCGGCGGTGACGGTGCGCTGCAGCGCCTGATTGTCGTCGTCCGTCACCGTGGCCTCGACGACCTCGTCGAGGAGTCGTGGGGCGTGCGGCGCGGAGGCGGGCGGCGGGGCTTCTAGTCAAATAAATGAATCATTAGACAAGCCTTAAGAACATCTAGAAACTTTCACATAACATACTGTAATTTGATTGCTTTGTTGAGTCTTTAGTGGGCTATTTGCTGAAAAGTATTTTGAAAGATAACAGGGCAATGACAGTTCCAGTTGCAAATCTGCAACGTGGACCGTAACAGGAAGTTGCAGAATAGCAACTGACGCGGACTGTGACTGCCAGTAACAGGAAGTTGCAGAATAGCAACTTCTGATGTCTAGGCTTTGTGTGTGAGTGTGTGACAAGTATTCAAGGTGGAGATGGTTTTGAAGATAAAGAAGTTCCTAAGAACAAATTTATGCCAAGTTTGGTCTTCATAATTAATTCATTTTTTTAAGAGTTGTTCCTGAGGCGGATCAAACCATGCCCAGCTTAACGATGGAAACACTGGAGACAGAACTCTATTGCTTGCTTGGAGGCACCGACTTACAAAATTCAGGGGGCTGTTTCTAAGGTCAACATCGAACCCTTCATTGCGGTTTAGTTAATTGTATGAAGCTTTGGTCCATCTCTTTGGCAATAATTATAGCAAACTGGTCACCTCTGGAATTATCTTCAGGGTGGATTGGTGGAACGTATGAAGACAAAATCAACCGTTGCATTATTTATTGAATTCACAAAAGAGACAGGCATGACAGTAAATAATGTTCTTAATAACATGTAGCTAACATTGTTATGCTATACCTTCTCTAATCGGTTTGCCTCTCTTGCATCAGTAATTGGTTCGTGGCAGAGAGGACACACTAATCCATTATGAGACAGGTTCTTGAAACAAGGTCGGCAAATAGGGTAGTGGCGGCAGCTCACGATGATGAGGCACCCCATTTTCTTTTCCACGCACAGCATACAAGTGCTGGGCACCTCCTGATATTGGCTACCCGAAGCAGGGGCCTGACCTGAAATGAAACAAATAATCGGTAATTGAGGGAGATGAGGAAGTGCACAATTCTAAGTTGCAAGTAGTTGATACAAATAAGCACGGGATGTCGAAAATAGGAAATAAAAACTTTTCGAGGAATAACAAACATGAGATTACCTTACGCAAAGACAAGTGTCTTACGCTACGCGGATCGCCTTACGCTATTCCAATAGGGGGTAGGCATTCACGGAGAACCTTTACGCTATGACAAACGAGCTACCCTTCCACTGACTCTATGACAAACGAGTTACCCTGCGCGGCACCTCATTGGCCCGCTCGGCAAACGTGTTTTAGCGTAAGGGCCGCTTATTACACATTTTTCATCCGGATGTATATCCGTCAGCCAGTTTACTTAAGCGTAAGAGCCTCGTCATAGCGTAAGGATCTGTGAATGCCTCCATAACAGAACCCACGGCGGGTTTTTCGGTTTAACGTAAGAAACTTGTCTTTGCGCAAGGAAAAACGTTGCTGACCCCACCTTGGTGTCAAAACGATTCGATTGATTTATGGCTTCATCAAGTTAAGGAAATTCACAATTCACAGATAAGGCCACGTGTGAGGTGTGGACTCTTCAAAATTGACAATTCCACGACTCACCCTTGGCCCTGTATGTGAATTGCGAATTTCCTTAACTTTAAACAAAGAGGTTAGGTTCGTAAACACGTCCGTAACTTGGAAACACAGAATGAATTGCGAGTGTACGCAGGGTTAAAACAGAAATAGAGGATTCATAACCCACTGTTGAACATTTTTGATGAGACGGGTCACAAAGCTTCTTTCTAATCGCTTCTGTAGCTGCAGGCTGCAGGCTACGTACGAGGATCAAAATTGTCGTACGTCTACCACCCACCGGAGTGTATGTAAAATAACGTGTATGACAAATTCACCTGCCTAGGGTCTTTAGAAGAAAACATCTGCCACCGCTGGCCAACGCCTTATAACCCGCATGTGCGCATGCGCGATGACGATCTCTCTCTTCACTCACTTCCTGTCGTGAGGACGGCGTGAGATCGGCAGGTGGGCCAGCGCTCCCGTCCTATAACCTCGTATGAATTCACCAGAAAGCTGTGTTTTCTAGTGTTGCGCGTCATATCAACCCAAATCATCAAAATAATCCAGGTAAGTTTCTCTGATGTTCTGTAAGTTATTTGTCGCGAATAGCGGGTCCTGGGCACCCAAACGAAATATTGCATTATGATATTTCATCATCCTAGGATGTCTATTTCTCTTTTGATCGGAGACAGTTTCCATCGTTAAGAGTGATATGAAATCTTTCATGCCTGCAGCTCCCATGAAATTGCTGCAGTGCACGCGACGTTGACGAGTGGGACTCAGTAGTGCATACTTGCTTTTCTGGTTTCAGCACCTCAACCACTGGCACCTGCCACCTGCCCCCGGGGACGCTGCTGCAAAGATGCCTGGAGGAATCTACTGTTTAGCGTGCTACATGTCCAAGGACGTGTATATATTATTTTCTTGTGGGCACATGCCCTATTGTGTGCATTGCGCACAGTTAATTTTCTTTCAAACCGATAGTTTTATTATATGCCCTGTTTGCAAAGTGCAAGTCAACGGAATGCGCCGTGTGTTCGCAAATCCTGCATTCACGAATTGTGAGTTTTGCAAATTCTGACGAAGTATGTTGTCTAATCTTCTCAAAAGAATCTCTAGCCTAACTCCAGGCACCCTTAAGTGCCCAGTCTGTGCAGAGCAAGTTAAAGATGTGCGAGTCTGTAACAAACTAGAGAAAATGTGAAATCACAATTCGTATACTTTCCTTTGACTGAAAGAGTATAATTTGTGTTCATTTTTATTTGTTATGACCGATCAACATATTTCAATAAATGTTGCAATGTATCATTTTGTCTTCGTATATTTTTAACTGCACCCTTTTATCATCGATAATTACAGAACTTAACAGGAAAAGACTATTATCAGCTAGATAGACCAAAGCTTTGCATAATAAACTCATCACTAGAACATGATAAAGCTGACAGGGTTTGATTGGCCTCAGGCACAACCACTGAAAATTGGATTAATAAAGAGGGCCAAACTTGGCATAAATTTGTGCATGGGAACTTCTCTATCTTCAACACTATCTCCACCTTGAAAGCTAGTTACTCACAGCACAGACACTAAGCCTAGACAAACTTTCAGAAGTTGCTATTCTGCAACTACCTGATACTGGCAGTGTCACAGTCTGTGTCAGTTGCTATTCTGCAACTTCCTGTCACGGGAAGTCACGGTCCACGTTGCAGTATGGCAACTAGACCTCTCATTGCTCTGTTATCTTTCGTATTACTTTTCAGCAAATGGCTCACTATAGACTCAACAAAACATATTATGAAAAGGTAAACCTTCACAGTCAGTTGATGACTTAGAGATAGGGCTTTCACTGATGCCTGCTTTCAAGGATCTCTAGATTAAATTTCATTTTAACCAATTTCCATTCCAGTATTTATCAAGAAAGGAATAAGCAAACTAATTAACAGGATTCCACAGGCATTCAAAAAATTCAAAAAAAAAAAATCAACAAATATGACTATAGAGGAATTGGTCATGTTTGAAACTGCACCAAGAAAAGCTGAACTAAATATAGGTAGGTAAAGTTCTTTCGGTCAACCTGCCTTCAGGAACTGGTTCACAGACAGCCTGAAGGAATGGTTTCAAGTCTCTCTTGTGACAAAAATAGGATGCGCCACTCAGCCCGTTGTACCACTCCAAACTTAGGTGGTGAAAGGCAATGGAGCTATGTTGTTGAGCTGTGACAGAGAGATGAATGGCAGTCATCCATTACCTTATGCAAGATTGAGGAGAAGCTTGATCCTGTTCAGACTTCAACACTTTGCAGCGCAGCTTGGATTGAAGATGGTCCTTACAAAATAAACGGTTTGCTCCCCTCACAACTTTCTCTGATGTCTTGGCTTGAGTGAACAAATGCCCTGTGGATGAAAGAAACATAAGTAAATTAAATTTGTACGGTTTGACAAAAAACTTTTACCTGTGTATACTAAAAGATACCTTGTGATGATGATTCTATGAGTACATTCCTTCCCTGGACACTAAAATTTCTCTGCTGCGCTGCTTGGCATACACAATCCTTGAAAACTCGTGCAACTTTTTCCAATTGGCATATTTACTTGTGGCACTGATAATGAAAGACACTTGTTATAGACATCACTCAATTAAATATAAGTTTCATAAACAGACTATGTAAATGTACCTTACCTTATGCTTGGTTGAAGAATAGCTTCATTTTATTCAGACTTGAATAACTGTGCTTTGCAGCGAGCTTGACTTGAAGTTGCTTGTTAAAACAATGAAAGGGTTGCTCCCCTACAATATTCTCTGTGGTCTTGGCTTCGGTCAGCAAATGCCCTGTGGGTAAAAGCAACATAAATTATTTATATTTGTTAAGTACCACAATAATCTCTTACCTGTGAAGACTAAATCTTACCTTGTGATGATGATTTGATGTGTACCTAACTCTCCTTGACACCAAAATTACTTTGCTGTGCTGCTTGGTATACAAAATCCTTGTATTCTGGAACATCTTTCTCCTTTGTGCATGAGATCTTTGGGCACTGAAGATGAAAGGGCCTTCTAGTGGAGCTGCATTGATGAAGATAGAGATTTCCCAAAAGGCCACAGATATAGCTGCACGAAACATCTGAGATGATTCGAAGAAAATTGTAGGCCTCGACCTGGAACAAACAGAAAGAAATCAAGTTAGATCGCATAAAGATTTGAGGAGATGAATACACCACGGAAACTTTTAACAAAAGATTGAACTTTGCATAAGGTTATTTCTTCCAATCAAAGGCACAGCAGGCCTGGCAAGGTGCTTTTATGACTTAAAGTCTTCATAAGCCAATGCAGCCAAAACAAGATGTCAATCACTTGCTGTCACAAGCAAAATGAACAATTTTAGAAATTTTAAACTGACCAGTGTTGTGCAGAAGAGATAAGAAGCGAGATAAGAATGAACGCTTTCTCATTCACTGTCACAAATTGAATTCAGACAAATTTCTCCTCTTGCATGCATGCACACACTGTAAAAAATTTTTGTAGCGAAATTCCTATACATGCATATGAAACAATTCACATATGTATGTATAGGAATATTACCACACATTTGTATGGCAATTTTCCTATACATTGGTGTAGCATTGTGACTATACGTGTATAGGCGTTTTCCTATCTGCTGTGCAGGATTTTTCCTATACATCAGTATAGCACAATTCCACTGCATGTACAGGCAATTCGCCTCTCGTTGTATAGGATTTTTCCCATGCACTGATGTAGCTGTTTAGCCATACGAGTGCATGCAATTTTCCCATCCGATGTCCAGGATTTGTCCCGTACATCGGTTTAGTTGTTGGGCCATACGTGTATGAAAATTTTCCCCCCCTTTGTATAACATTTTCAGCACACACAGGTGTGGCTTTTCAGCTCTGCAAGCACAGTTATTCTACCATCTGGTGCATAGGTTTCTCCCCAGACAATGAAACAGGTTTCTGGCCATACGTGTACAGGTGTCCAGCGTGGTAAGGAAGGGTACTAGTAACGTAGAAACAATTTCTAATAATAGTATATAATGTTCATAAATAATAAGTAGCATGAAACAGGAATGGTATCGGGGGGGGGGGGGGGGGGTCTTCAGTTAACTTAAAGAAATCAGAGAACAAGAATGCAGTCATGAACCTCCTGAAGACAGTCTTCCCTGTGACCAACAGTTACACGTGCGCTGAAATCTCATTTGGTCGAACTCAACTCTGAAGTATTATGATGCCTTGGACGATTCTGAAAGCTGCCAACAATACCACTAACACTGCAAAAAAAGAAAGGCTTCAGTTATGGTAATTTACATTGCACATATTCAATATGTGCAGCAAGACGGAGAGTTTTTTACTCACCAAGTTCACATCCACTGCATGTTGATTGACGCTTAGCTACCACCTTCACATTATGGTTGACCCTTGTGGACACCGTTCGATGGAATAATGCAGCAGCAGCAACAGCAGCAGTCTAAACAGGTCGAAGACAATGAGATTGACATATTCATTTCATTGTTATCGTGCAATTTACTACAGCCTGATTTTACAGAACAAACAAAATGAGAATTAAAAGATCATCTTACTTCTGGAAGGTGTACAGTCCTTTGACAAAAGGCCCAAATGCTGGTCTGGTCGAACTTCATTCTACAGAGTTCAGAGATGTTGTTAATAGTGGGTAAACTTACAAGCCAATCCTGCAGAGAAAGGAAGGGTGTTATAAATCCAAATTGAACTGCAGGAAGAGCGGGGTATTTTTTTCACTTACCAAGTTTACATCCACTGCATGTTGAAGCTTCATTATATGATCCTCCCTTGCCGCAACTGTACGATGGATTAATTAGAAGCAGCATTCTGAAATGTAGAAGACAATTAGTTGTTGACATATAAAATTATTTTGCTATCAGGCACATCAATATTTAGACTTACAATTTAAAGAAAAGAAGCTCCTTTTCTCAAGGCATCTAAAAATGCTTTAACATTTCCTTAGCTTAATAGGGCTGCCTTATCATGGAGAAGTGATGAAGTGCCGAGACTGCCTTCTTCTCCCCACGAGATATCGAATGGCTGAATGTTCTTGCTTCTGTGTTCCTTCATCAAATAAACTGCCTGAAACAAAAAATAAAAAAATGCACAGAAGTCAAGGAAACAATACCTAACATTGCAAATTAAGTGCAAAGAACATGTTTGCTCATCACATTAAGTGGAAGTTTGTGATTCTCCTTCAACACGAGACTTTAGATTCTTCGACGTTGGTGTGGTTGGATCAGCAGAAGCACAAAACCCTGAGGACAAAGAAATGACTTATGGTTGGAATTCCAAGACATAGAAGCAAACTATAGGGAAAGACAACATTCCTGTCCGTTTCCTCTGACGCAGTCAAGTCTCAGCACCAGTAACAGGCTTGAGAGTTGAGGTTAATGAAAACTTAACAACATACTTCTGGTAATCCAACTTACTCTCCTGGATGGAATGTATTAATTTCTGACACCGGAAAAGAGCCTAAAACAAGCAGAACATATAAAATACACATTAACCTCAATTGGTGGTGGCAGTAGCATTGATTTTTCACAAGGGTGAGAATTTCGGAAGGGAACATAGTGAAGTACCGTAAATACCAGGCCAGGCATATGCTTAGCACTGAATTGTAGTTCTGAAAAGCCATGGTGTGCTTCAAATCGAGTATAACAGTTCCCTTACCTAAACGGAGGCCTATTTTGGTAGCGGCGCGACTACAGTGCCTACAAGACGATCCTCATTCGATGCACGAATAGGTTATGAAACTAGGCAGCGAAACGGAACACAGACTACAGATTAGAAAACGTCTCCCTTTCGTCGCCTATCAAGGGGCCTTGGTTCCTTAACAACTAATCCTATGATATTCAACATGTCCCTCCTAACCTCTCACGCCACTTAGGCACAACAACGTACAAACGTCGACAAATACTTACCAACAGCTCGCTCCTCGTTTCCTTCAAAACCACGGAGTTTCAGTTTCATATTCTGATACGGAACGTTAACGTTCGACGAAGAGTTACAAAATATATCAAACATTTTGTTGTAATTCCGGGGCCGTGAACTGAAAACAACACAGCTGCAGCCGGGACACCGCCGGCGGCATCGGGCGGAACTTGGAGCGGAGAAGGGCTCAGCTCAGCTATGGTCTTAAGCGGATATTTTACCGTTTCGAAATCATGGCAGCCTCCCGGTAATAAAATACTTTTCTTTCTTTTAGGAGTTAAAATAAACCATCTTATGAAGATTTTGCCTCAAAATTGAACTACACCAACCCGGACCCGAACCCCGAACCAGACTGTTTCCGGTTCCCATGATACTGCTCTGTTTTTGATCTCTGCCAGTGTCCCCTACAGTCGTCTGAGAGAATTCGAACCCATTTGATCTGCTTTCTCTCGAGCCCCAAAGTCAGAGGCAAATATTTGGACTTACGTACCATGGCAAGCTCAGCGGCAACCTACTTCTCTCCCGACCTGTTCTTAGATCTGATCGACCTTGTTGTGATATATCTCAGAGATGGTGTCATCGAACTTATAGACAAGTATGATTCGAAAGGTCGTGTGTTTGAGTGTGGGGATCTGCTGAAGCTGGCTCGAAGCACAGATGTAAACCAAACGTTAGAGCCTGCTATTGTTTTGGGGTGGGGTGGTAAGCATTCTACAAAGAGAGATTATTTATGTAGTCTGTGCACAAATTTCTTCTAACCTTTGTGGTTTGTCTGTTTGTCAGAATCGAGAAATGATGCTGTGAATGAAAGCAGAGCCTACTTTGAGCGACTTGCGAAGTGGCATGGACATGAAGGTGATCTCTCTGGCTTCAAGTTGTTTGGATACGACTGTTCCCAAAGCGAGATTCTGTGCCCCCCTCCTAGCTCAGAAGGTGTGTTTTTTTTGTTTTTTTTTTCAAGTGTGAAGTCATTTTTTAGGTGCAACTCTATACAGCTTTGTTTGTGTTTCTTCAATTTCAGGCGAAAGCAGCTCTGTTGAGACTAATGAAGGCCCAAGCCGCAGCCCCAGTCCAGAGTTCAGTCCTGAATGCAAGCGAAGAAAATTGAGTTAAGTGTTTCCATTTATTTGATTCCACACACTACCTGTGTTCTTCTATGTATGCTATATGTTAGTGTCATTATTTATATAAACTTATTGAAGCTTGTGACTGGCACGATATGATAAATTTGCTCACATATGTATGCTGTATTTAATTGAGTTAAGTGTTTCCATTTATTTGATTCCACACACGACCTGTGTTCTTCTATGTATGCTATATGTTAGTGTCATTATTTATATAAACTTATTGAAGCTTGTGACTGGCACGATATGATAAATTTGCTCACATATGTATGCTGTATTTAATTGAGTTAAGTGTTTCCATTTATTTGATTCCACACACTACCTGTGTTCTTCTATGTATGCTATATGTTAGTGTCATTATTTATATAAACTTATTGAAGCTTGTGACTGGCACGATATGATAAATTTGCTCACATATGTATGCTGTATTTTTGTGACTTTTTTACAATAATTTCATAAGGCTTGTAACGGGCACAATGTGCCTGTGTTATTTTTGTCAATTGTGATAACTTGTATTGGAAACCCTTGGAAAATTTATTTTACTAGATCTTAACTGAAAACCAACTTTGTTTTAATTAACGTAATAATCTTCCTTGGGCTTGCTTTTATTTATCCTTGACATGCTCTTTTATATTTAACAAATACAGATCCATTTTAAATCCCGCCAGAGTGTGGTCCCTTTGGGGAATAATTGTGTGTTCGAGGTTGGGGAATTGTGGCTTTTGTGTGTTGAGAAATCGTTTGGTGTTCTGCCTAGCATTTTGCCTCATGCTTCTGACCTGAATTGTGCTGTAAGAGTTCCTTTGTAGTATTAAAAGTTCTTTGTTATTTTATGTGGCAATAAATTTTTAAAGTCTGCATATGTAAACTGTTACTTAACTCCCATACTCTCCCTGAACAAGATCAAATAGATGACATTTCCAGCTGTCTGTTGTTGAGGTTTTCAATACTTTGCTGGTTCAAGTCAGTGAGCTAAATGAAACATGTAGGTACACACAGGTGTTTATTGAAAAATAGAACTGTTGGAGAAACAGATTAAATGTAGCATTTAAAAATTACAACAGCCATGGACAGTCTTAATCTCAACTATCGATCATTAAAGTTACAAATAAAAAATTTAATTAAAAGCCAGTAGCAGTCGGTTCTAAATTTAAAGGAGGGTTCCTCAACCAGACTAAGGTTGTCAGAACTGTCAATAGGATGAATTAAAACAAATTCAAAGGATGGCTGCCTCCATAAGGCGATTCTACACCAATCATTACACTAAATCCTCAAAATTACAATTGCCAAATAGGGTGGACATCATTGTAGTTATTACTTAATTGCAATGAAAGCAGACAACAGAGACAAGAATATTAAAAAAAAAAAAAAACAATTAAAGCCAGGCAGTCACAGCTATGATAAAATATACAGTGGAAGCACAAAAAGAAATAGTTCATGACAATATATGCCTTTGAATACAAAGGCAATGGTCAAATCAGTTCAAATTACATAATAGAAGAAAAATATATGTAACATTAGAAACAATATAGCTAAAGATATGATACATTACACAGAATGCCACATGAAATGGCAGAGTTGTTGACTACACAAAATAATAGTTTGTGAATGCATTCATACACTCGTGTTCAAGTACAGAATGTCTTGGGATACAAATGATACGACAAGCAGCATGCCATGTCAAATGGCTGCAAGCAAGGAGACAAGACAAAGAAGTTCATAAATGCCTTGGAATACAGAAGCAATAGACCTACAACTAAAAGTAGATGATCACACATGGTAAAATTAATGTAAAATACATTAGTACATAAATAAGAACCGAACATGACAAGGACAAATATGTTAAATCACAAAGACAAAAGTTAATTAAACTCAATGAGACTGCGTTGCTATGTAAAATTTCTCAACTGTTCGCTTTCTTGGTTCTAAGATGCTCCAAGAGTTGTGCAGTCAGCTTCTTCACCCTTGGGTCCAACTCGGACCTCCTGGGAGCCTTGGGTCCTCTCTTGTGGCCACTTGGGTTTATGAGAAGCACCATCCTTTGAAGAAATTCCATAAAGCCTCGGCAGCAATCATGATAACGATAATTGAACACGTAGTAGGACAGAAAAAAATAGAAAAAGCCATCCAACACATCAAGTCTTCTGAAAACAATTTCGCCTTCTAAAACAACAAGCGCTGTGGCATCCTCACTGAACATATCTCCTGAAACAAAAAAGACAAAAACATTTAGAAGGTTTGCATGGAATGGGAAGAAAATTTCAGAAGGGTGAAAATTTAAGATGGGCAAAATACCTTTGATGAGAAGAAGTGGTCTGTCTACTAATGCATGCTCTGTTTCAATTTCTGCATCTGTAGCAAACTCCTGAAATATTTAAAAAAATAATTAACAAAAAATATGTACTTTTAGAGTGCAGATGAGCAAAGTAGAATAAAAACTTGAAAATGGAATTCAGTTAACTTACATCAATTTCTTTGAACACATATTTTGGATCCTCCTTGAAATAGTGGAGAACGCATGGGAACAATGAAAGAATTCTCGGTGTGTCGAGCCTCATGTTCAGGGCGGCCTCATCACCTCTCTCCAAAGCAGCTTCAGCCCGTTCAAAAAATTTCCTTGTGGCCACATTCACTTTCTTTGCCAAGAGATTGAACTTAAACAAATTATAGAGAGGCAAACCCTTCGAAGCTAAACTACTCTCCCACACCTGGTCGACTGGTTTTCCCAGGAGTGTGCGGGCATGCTGAAGAAAGTAGACTCGGTTGCTCAAATGACTCCAATCTTCAAGTACTGGTTTCAGAGCCCCTCTTCTTCTGTTGATGGCCCTCCTTTGAGTGGGGTAGGTGCACTTCATCAGAGCCTCAATTTCATCTTTGTCATGTGATTCCAGCAGGTTCAGGCGGTGGGTTTCCTGGGTTTCATTATCCTCATCGTTTGGTAGTTCAGGCTCCCATGCCACACAGCCATACGAATCATGCTTCTCACTCAGTTCATACACCCACAGCTCTCCACGAACATCATCTGCATTCTCATTATTGTTTTGCTCCTCGCCTTGTCTTCTCCGCTTCCTCATCAGGTGTTGAGGCTTGATGGTGTTAATCCTTTCATACAGTCTATTTAAAAGTGAAACTCTACCATCCGACATTACTTTGCCATCAGCATCTAGTATCTCAAAAGCCTTTGGATAACGCAAACAAATTGACTTTGAGAACCGGTCACAAGTTGTTCGGGAGTAATCGGAATTGGTGCTCATGTAGTTAGCGACAGAATGGAGAACAAGTTTTTGCTCCATAGGAGAGAGTCTGTGCTGGGCCTCCAATTTTTCCTCGAAGTCCTTAATCGTGTGAATTGGAAATGATAGCAAAGGCCTTGATGGAGTCGTTTGATTGAAACCTGAAAAAGACAAAACAAAAATGAATCAACCTGCATTGGAAAAAGTATGAAATGTAATGTTTAAAGTAATAATTTGGGCTGATTAACAAATTAGACTTACTTGAAAAAGGTTGGGTCCCTAAAGGCATCTCACGAGGCTGCTGAGGTGATGGCTGAAGAGGTGTTAGCTGCACTGGTGTCTGTGGCAGCTGCTGAGGGGTTCCTCCAGAGTAAGAAATGTTGGAGGGCAGCAACGTTAAATCCGTGTCAGGTGGTAATGCCTGCAGCAGCTCATCCTCATCGATTTCAGCCCCATTACGAGCAAGGACAATCTGGAAAAATATAAAATTATCCAGTTAAAGACAGGGAACTGTTTTTAAAAAAGGAAATTGAAAAGAGGTACAACAACAATGATAAATTTCAACTGAAGGAAAAACAATAAAAGTGAAGATGACAATGAAGAAACTCACTTTGAAATCTCCTCCATCCAGGTGCATTTTGAGCATAGCAGCAGCAATAACAGCATTGACCGTGTCTTTACACACAAGAACACGGCAAGTGTTGGTGTGGTTTGCTACTGTAAAAAGTGGCATATTGGAGACAACCTGGAGGCAAGAGAGAAAAGAAATGTTTTAGGACAGGGACAGACACACAAAAGAAATTAAAATAGACACAGTATGCAATAGAGTTGAACATAAAGACCAGGGACAGACACAAAAACACAATAAATTAAAATAGACACAGTATGCTATTCAGATTTATGACAAACACCACACAAATACAGGGGCAAACATAAAAATGAAATGAAGGTAAGCAATAAATTTGAGACCAGACCTAAATAATGCAGAGCAACTTACCAAATGTCCATGAGAAGGATGCAAATCATATCACTTCAACTTAACAGAATTTGAATAAATATTACAACATCTCACATGAGACCAGTCCATGCTTTAGTTTCACTTTCTGCACACAATTAATAGTGTACACATGAAGAGGCTCTCTGGAGAGGATGTTGTCAAGAAGAACGCACTCATACCCTATGGGTTCCTGTAACTCAAAGAGGCGTAGAGACTGACTATACTCTGTCCGGAGCTTTTCAACAACAAAGTAAGGCTTCTCACAGTTGTCAATTAGAATAAGTACAATTCTTCCCATAATAACATTGTACTGATGTGCTTCTTGTTGCAAAACTAGGACTTGTCCTCTTTTGTACTCCACCCCCTTTAGAACCACTTTCACACACTCCGTCACATGTCCAGGTTCAAGGCCAGCATCGCTCACAGATTTTTGTATCTCTGCAGCATACATAAAAGGACAGAAATCCATTTGATCCCCAACTTCAAAGTCAAGTTTCCTAGAACCAGACATTCTCCTCAACACTTGAAATAACTGGTGCTTTTCAGAGAGAGACAAAGTTACATTCTTATAACACCCCAGAACTCTCATGATTGCTTTAAAAAATGTATGCTTTGATTCAAAGCGGAGAGACCAATTCTTCAAGTTAACTCCTAGTTCGAACACCAGATGGCCGTAATGATACAGGTAGTGATGTTTCGGCTTCAGACGATGATAAGGGAATGAAGAAACTCTGAGACACAAATAGTCATGGATGACCGCTTGCAAATGGGCAACAAATGAGGTGTGAATTTCTGGAGCAACAGTAATTTCCACAATTTCTGTTAGTTTCAAGAGAGCAATCCATACATCATCTGTTTTATCTTGAATCTTGTCACCCACCAACAAAGGGTATAAACGTAAAAAAGTAATGACCTGCCATGCTCCTCCAGGAATCTTTTTAGACTTTTCTGTGGGGCAAACTGGACGGTCTCTGATGTCCGATGGTGAATACTTGAAGGAGTCCATTCTTTGTTGAAGGTATTCATATGTGAACCACTTCTTAGTTTTAACAAAATAATCAGTAAACAGCTTGAGATCTAGAGCAGCGACCCCTTCAGCAATGTCATGACCAAGGCAGGGACTCAGACCAGGAGAGCAAACATGAAATGATTTAAGCTTGTTGAAGACTGAATCAAACTTGATACCCTCTTCACTGGATTTAGACGGAGGCTTTCTTAAAAGAGCTTCTTTGTACTTTTCTACAGTCCTCTTGGGGAAAGAGCGGTCAACATAATAATTTGAAAATACCTCATCGTCATCATCAGAATCATGAGAATCCTCACTCTCAGTATCGCAGCTGTCATCTGTCTCCCCACCGCTCTCTTCATCAGAACTATTTTCACTCTCACGCTCACTCTCATCAGCCTCCCCTTCTGTGTCACATTCACGATCCACTACCTCAGCATCCTCAAAATTGTTTAAGTTCTGCCTATGAATGAGACAGTATCTACAAAAATAGTGAGACTTACTAAAGTTCTCAACAAATCCTCCAAGACCATGATGGCCAAGGTTGTCACCCGCTATAAAAGCAACACCAGCTTTCACAAATTGACCAGGGTTTACCTCGACTCCAACATCCTCAAGTTTCTTGAGATCTGTAACAATTCGACCAAACACTTTCTCAGCTTTAAAAAACTTCCTCCTGCACAAGGCAACAAGCTGAATATTGTCTGTGTTGGAGCGAATGTGATGAGGCAGATTACCAAGAGAGTAGTAGACGGCAACCAATTTGTACTTGCTTTTTGCTGCACCAAGTGGGTTCACCACTTCAACATCATCTTGATATAAAATAAGTCTTATAGCAGAAGGATTGTCTTGGAAGAATTTGTTCTCTTTAAAGACAGAACCATCAGTGAAATCAGCAAAAACAGAACTGTCAGTGCTTGACCCATCAACAAAACGAGACACTAAATCTTTGTCTTTCAAGAGAGCCTTAATGGACTCTTCAATGGGCACATAATGGAAATGCTGATGTTTTGCATCGCCAAGTTTAATCTGGATGGGTTTCACGTATCCTAAAGAGTCATGATAAAATGCTTTTCTTTTATAATTAGACCTCAGTTCATGGTTGGCTTCTGAAAATGGATTGTTAGCAGATATCTTTGACACTACTTCCTTTATATTGCTTTCAGATATATTCAAATCTACCAAAATTTGATTCAATTCGTGCAAAATGATTTCAGAGCGAAGCTTGTCAATGATGTTGAGTTCTGTCACAATAAATTGCACTGTTGATGCCGGCACATGAAGTTGCGTTTCCAACTTTAAATAAAATGAAGCAAGATTATTAGCAAAAAGAGACTTATCACTTTCAGGAAAAGTTTCTGGCCGTATCAAGCCGGAGTCAGAACGAGCATCTTGAGTGATGTAGAGATTGTCTTCAGGAGGTACAAAGTCAAAGGCAAGAGCATTACAGCCATAAGGGGAAGCACTAAAATCAGATGATGGAGTAACACGAGAAGTTGATGGTCTCAGCACTTCATCTTGATGTCTTCTAAATTTGTGACATCTGAACGATGCAGCTGAGGCATACATGTTAGAACAGTTGGGATAAGGGCATGGCACACGTTTCCCCTCACCAAAGTGAATATTTAAATGCTTCATGTACTCAGTAATACACTCAAAAAGTTTCTTGCAAGTAGAAATGGTGCAAATAAACTGTGCAAACTCATTGGTCATCAACGGGTGGTTATTCAAGGGCTGTCTTGTTTTAAAATTGTGCACACGTATAAGATGCATCCTGAAAGACTTGTCAGTTCTAAAAGCTTCTCTGCACTCTTCAAAGCCGCAATGAACCAATCCATTGTTCACACTAATATGAAATTTCACGTGCTCCAAATGAGATTTGACGTCAAGGGATGTGAATGAGCAGTAACGGCAATGAAATACCATGACCACTGAAAGAATGGAAAAACAAAAATTAGTAACGCTCATGCTAGGAGAAAGGTTAATAAGGAATGGTCGAGGCTAGCGAAACACATAACCATCACAACAACAGCCTAACCTTCAACATGTATAGGAGTTAAAATGCTATGGGTACAAGGGATGACAAAATGCATCCAAAAAGGAGTAAGATAACAAAATAGTAAAGGGTTTGGAGGCCACAAAAGGTCAATCCCAGGCGAATGCACCACCAGGATTTAACCGTGACAAGAAGGAATCGGGTATGGCAGGGAATGTGGTTTCGATTTAGCATGACAACAGACGAATTTAAATTCTCAATACATGAGAGGTTATTCAAGGCATTTCCGAGAATCGATAAGAATTTGGAACGTTTAGACAGGCTAGAATTTCGCCTCAGCTACAGATGCTGATAAAAACGGAAACTCACCAACCAAAGTCAAGAAATATCAACGACGTCAGGGCAATGGTGTTCAGAGAAGAGTGGAGAAATCTGCGACAGCGTGGCGGCTAGAGGCGAGTGGAGTGGAGTGATGGAGCCTCGGAAGGGAGGAGAAAGGGGGGAGGGGGATTTGAGTTTCAACTTGCGGTTCTGCCCGCCGTCGTGGCCGTCGTTCAAACCCCGCCGCGGCCCGGCCCAGCTCGGTCCAGTCAGGCAGTGCAGTCAACAGGCGCCTGCAAGGTAGGCTCGCCCGGCTAGCAGCCGTACGCTGCGGGCCTACCTACCCGAAGCCTGACAGGCGCTCCGCTGCCCGTGTTTTTTTTTTTTTTGTTTTGGAGGGGCACATGTAGCGAAAACCCAATACAAATCTGATAATTCCTATACATGTATAGGAAAAATTGGAATCCCTATACACCTTCAGGAATTTTCCTATACATTTTCGTCCCGTATGGCCAAAAACCTACACAAATCGGAATATTCCTATACATGTATCGGAATTTCCACTTTTCCTATACATGTATAGGAATTTCGCCATACCTCTGTATGGCAAAATTCCGATCATTTTTTACAGTGCAGAAACTGTTGTGACTTCCGTTACTTGCAATAATGGATGATTAAAAGAGTTGTCGTACTTAAACAATGAGAAGGTCAAGAGTCAACCTAAGTGGTTGAGGATGGAAGTAGCTGAGTCGGTGGGAACTTTTAATCCGAAAAGTTTAGAAACAGAGATATTGAGTAGAAATCTATTTTTAATTGAAATCAAAGGGGCAACCAGTCTCAAGCAAGAGTATCAAGCCTCACCTCTCCGTGCTCCAACTGTCCGACAAGTTGCCACAAGCCGAACCTGAAAGGCAGCCAACGATGAATTGTCCATACAGCACACTCAAGCCGTGTTCTGAGACTGCAACAAACAAAAGCCAGACATTTGAGAAAAGAAGGACAACAGCAGAGGAAAGAGGACTCTAATTCGGGAAGGATACTAAGTAACTAACACGAGCAATGTTAAGGATAGTTGAGATACGATCATGCCACATATTACTTGAAAGGAATCTGCCTACATAGCCGTTAAGAAAACCAAGTTCCTTTTCATTGCAAGTCATTGTATAAATACAGCTTTAATAAATAGGTAGAGCTTTGAAACGTAACAAGACACTGAAGTTGAATTGGCAGGCAGCCAGGACCGAGCAGTTCAAATAGTTACCTATCCACGCACACTCAGAAGACAAAGCAAGCAGTTGCAGCACAGCAAAAATAAAGGTCAGAATGGACGCATCGGAAATGGTTTCAAAGGCTTCATGGTGAAACTGCAAATACAGGCACATTGTTACACAACACAGCAGCAACAAGTTTGAGATACAGAATGAAGTTGACCTGTCATAAAAATACACGAGCAGAAGTGAAAGTTAATAGAATATATGAACCCTCTTTGAACGGTGTCCAAGACATTACTAATGTCGGCAAGCTTGGAAAAAAATGCAAGCCCTGAGTGAATAACTATGAGTAATTCCGATATTTGTCAGGAGCCAAACTGGGCGAGAATGAGACAACATAGCCCGCAAAAGGAAGGTACAACAAGTTTAGTGACTACGGTTCTCAGTACGAGGGTTCACAGAAAATGGAGGCTATTTCCATGAACAGTACGTGTACAGGCGCTGTCGGTAATTTTCGCTTCAGGTACGAAATTGTACACTAAAGTTGATTTCAATCGTGGACACATAACCTCCATCAGCAAAAGAGAACCGACTGACGAAATCGAGTTCCTGGGAGCATACAGCAAAGATGCAGTTTGCCAATACGACGAGTATGCACTAACGGAGCAAACACAAGATAAAAAGTTCGTACTTGCCGACAGACACGCAAAATATATTGCGACGGACAACGCTCTTCACGAGCAGACAACCACTGTTCGCAGGCAGGCTGTACTGCGAATAACGCATAACGGCTTTCTGCTTATTGTTGTTTACAATCGTGTGTTGGTTGGTTGGTGCGAAATTCGTTATTTACTGTTGACGCAAATGCGCTGAATTCCTTCAAGTGGACGCTGAAATCACTTGAGGACTTTCGCGACCGCGATATGCTTTTCATGCCAAGTGTGAATTCTCAGTGGTGTCAGAGGTTATGGTGAAAGGCAGGAATGACTTCACCACAGCAGAGTCACAAGTGTTGTTCTACAGACTGAGTGCATCGCAAAGTGTTCCCAGACCCTCAATTAAAATGCATTGTGGGGACTGTGGCAGACAGGGAGACAGCGGTCTCCTGCAGTCAACACACAAAGCCCCTGGTAAGTTGTCAACCAAATTTTTGGCTAGCAAGGCCGCAACATGTTTCAGTTTCATTCCATCCGATTTTGAGATAAAGGGAGCTCTTGCATTCAGCAGTCAGTCTTGACAGTGTAAGGGTCCATTCTCCTAGGCAGAACAATATCTAAGTGGTGGTTTTCAAAAAAGTATCTCTCAGTAAGCTCCAGTCGGACGGTGCAGGAACTGTGAAACTTATGCAGGGAGTTTGTATCACTTTAATCGTTAAGTGTTAAAGGAATGAGTTGTTGACTATGCATTAAAGTGTGGTAACACAGACATTGATAGACATTGAAAAGATTCAATACTCACTTCAGGAGCATTTTTAAAAAATGAGAAAGCTGATGCAAATACTCTGTGATGTGAGGCTGATTGTAACTTTTCACTACGCAAGAGACTCAGTCAAACAGTTCAGTGACTGTCAAGCTTATTGCACACTTTCAACGAGCTGTTTTCCCAAGTCAGCTGTCGTTGTTAAAATGGACATTTGGTTCCACCTTCTTTTTCAAATGTCAAGTTATGACATAGCGCAATGACTAAGGTCATTTGTAAGGTGAGTTATATTCAACGACAGGGAAAATGTGTTTTCTGAATGATTGGTGTCAGGAGCTCTATTTTTTGTGAGTTACTTACTTTCAAGTACATGAACTGATTCCCATAGATTCAACCCCCAACTCTGGATAGGTCCTGACTGGTGACGGTTTACGTAAAGCTTTCAGTCGTTAATCCCAAAGTCTTTATCCGAATACCTCACAGCTTCCCATCCTTCACTTTCTACATTTTCAACCCAAAATGGTATTAGATATAGATAGAGTTGCCATTTTCTATGTGCACTTTGCTTCTGAATCACAGAACACATTTTGGTCAAAACAAGTAAAAATTGATCACATTTTCTACAGTGTAAGATTTTTTACAATATTTAGTGCTTTTTACATTTTATTCTGGGCTGGACATTTCAAAATATGGTAACACTACCTTATTCTTTAGTGATTCTAGGTTTCAAATACTGGGGATGAAGGGTGGACTTCTGGTTATTTAGGTTGGAAATTGTGAGGAAAGAAACACAATTTTAGCGTGAACCATCATAATTCAGTAACTTGAGGGAGCTTGGGGCCCTATCTGTCGGAATAAGTTCATCTAATAGTAAGAAACAAATTCACTACCACCGGTACACCCTCCACCAACAAAAAGGTTAATCGAAAACTCGCCTTACAATAACCTTAAGTGGATCCTTGAAGTTGATGCATTCACGAGTAACAACACGAACTTTGCAAGCCATTAAAAATGAATCCTCACAGAAGCAGCTTTTATAGAGCGAACGCTGCATAAGGGTGCCATAAGGGTACTCCCATGAGGCCTCTTCGTGGTCTTCTCTGAAGCAGTTCATAATTAGAGAGCCACTCATCTTCCGACAAAGCCAGTATTTGGCATTTCCCGACAGTACTTGGCGGACTCTTTTAATAGTTACGAATTACTTGAGAACTTTCGGGTGCTGTATTCTAAACATCAACATCACGTCAGTCTTTCTGCTTTGTTTTTGTGCCACATAAACACTACATTTGCATTGCAATTGCAGATGACAGCTCCCCTGCCGCGAGGCTAGGCGAAGCCCGGTAGGAATGACAAATTTTGCGCAACGTGAGTGTGCTCGTTGGGTTGCCTAACCGCCCGGAGAGGGGCTCCATGGCGAAGTGGAGGTCCAGGAGAGGGCGGAGGGGAGTGGAGTAGCAGTCCTGAAGGGAAACTTTTAATTTTAAAATTAATTATTTTCGACCAGTAATTAAGAAACAAGATAAAATAGTAAAATGTCTACACAGATAACAGCTTGTAATATTTTCACAAATAAAATAATTATTTAGAAATTATTCTGGTGTTGTAAAAAAGGAGAAAATTTTTAGATAACTAATTGTTTTTTTTCTTAAAATATTTGTACACAATAATTAATTTATGTACAATTTTTAATAGAAATATTTTACTTTTATTTCCTTGCATTAATTATTTCAAAATATTTTTTTATTATTCAGAGATTTGTTGGTGGACAGTTTCTTTTGGGGGACAGAAAAACTGGTGAACAGATCTGGAAACCCCTACAATACACACTGAACACACGGAACGACAAGGTGTTGGTCGCAACGCGCAACCTCACCACCTGCTCACATGACCAAGACATAGTGCAGATATGGAAAAGAGGCATACTCCAGGACGACTACAGTGTGTTTGAATTGTTCCATTTTTATTTTCAAAGGAAATGGCTTGTCCCAAAAATCACAGCACACCTCAAGGGGGAAAGCACTGAACACTTGGGACAGTATGACAGAGTTGAGTCACACGTCATACACTACACTCAACTCAGGAACAAGCCCTTTTTCACAATAGAGCGAGATGATGAATTCCAGGAAATTGATGGAGTCCGTCAATACAGACAACTACACTTGGGGCTCACATCCTGGAAAGCCCTATGCAAACACGGCATGGACATTGTACGATTCTTCCCGCCTGACGAGATTGACTAGTCTCTCAAAACAGTCCCGGCTGCAGGGGAGATGCTGGTTAGGCCCCTGAAAAAAGAGTTCACGTCGCGAGTGGGGCGCGGAGCGTGGACGGTGCGGCAACACCGCCTCGCGGTCCCGGCCCGGCTCGCTACGGCGCGGCACTCCCGGTACGGCGCGTTTCCCCCTCCGGCGGCGGCCCGTGGCGGCGGCAAAATTCAAACGCGTTCTCGGAGGGCATTCCCGGCGCGGCACGGCACAGCGCGGACCCGGCGCGGCGCGTTCCCGGCACTCGCGGCGGACAAGAACAGACCTGCTTAGGTTAGGCTCACTTAAGATAGCAGAATTTCCGACCATGTTACAATGTCCCACCAGGGGCGGATCCAGAGGGGTAGGTTAGGTTGATTGAGGGGTGTCTGGGTTAGGGGTGGCTGAGTTTAGGGGTAGGTTAGGGGTGGCAAAGATGGCGGCCCCTTAGGTTGGGTTAGGGGTGGCAAAGATGGCGGCCTCTTAGGTTGGGTTAGGGGAGGGAAAGGAGGGGAGGGGTTAGGTTGGGTTAGGCCCGCTTAAAATGGCGGCATGTCTGAATGTCCCACCAAGATGGCGCATGTCTGAATGTGTCACCCTTGAGTTAGGTTGGGTTAGGCCCGCTCAAGATGGCGGCATGTCTGAATGTCCCACCAAGATGGCGCATGTCTGAATACCCCACCTTTACTACTGACCAGTCTCTCTAGTCCAAGAAAAAAATTAACACACACATCTGAAAGAACAATGCTACCAGATTTCCACAAATTACTATCTAAGAAATTTTCACAGTTCACTGAATCACAAGCAACAAACCGCTCTTTCAGAGCTTGGCAACGGGACCGCCAAACACTATTTTCACTATTGGCACCAATTCGGTAAATTGATCTTAACAAATGGCCAATATGGTCTTTAAATGCCAACAAATGTTCATCTGACATGACAAAAGATTGTTGTACAGATGCATGAGAGATTTTCATTTGTCTAAACACAAATTCTTGAATTTTTGACATAAATAAGGTACTAATCCTCCACACAAGCCTCTGCCCCACTTCATCAGAAATATGTCTTTCCTCAGCTGGCACACATAGCAGAAGCTTTTCTTTTAAGGACTGGCAGAAGTCAGAACTAGCTAAGAGATTGTTGAGGCTAGTAAGTGCAGTCTCTAACTGTGCTGAGGGCATGACTTTCACCCGTGTAAGTACACAATTAATGATAGGTTCTGACATTTCAACCATAAATTCAGAACACTCAGGCGTTCGCACCAAAGGAAGCAGCTCATCAACAAATTTCTTTTTTGCCATCCCCATTTCACCAACAGCAGGTTCCACACGAATTTCCATCAATACACTTTCAAACAGGTGAATCAATTCACGATTAATTCCCTCTTTCATGGGCTTTCTTAAGTTGTAATCTAAAATAAGGATAGGAAAACAAAAAGATAAAACAGAGATAAATTCAGAAAAAAAAGCGAAAGTTGGTCAACGCCATATTTACCATTCAATCTATGGAGTACCAGGTGTCGTGTAAAGCCTGATTTAGTCTTAAGAACTTTGTTGCAATCGGGGCATATAAAGCTACCTCTGGAAGTTGTAGCGGCACTCGACATGACTGCTGGAATAGTAGGCTGGCCAACAACACCGCTAAAATCAAGAGGTGTGGAGCTCATTGAGTTGGGAGATGGGTCATCCACTGCTTCACCATCCAGAGCACCAAACATGTCCTCATCGTCTTCACTCATGGCGACAATACCTGGGCAGAAAAGTGGACAACGGTTAATCAAATGTTTGCTGGATGAGGATTTTCTCATCAAGATTGCAAAGGCTGATGTGAGAAGGTTTGCATTTTACAGAAGGCAAGCCCTTCAGAGACAGAGGTGCACATAAAAGCAAACTAGAAGACGAAATTCTATGTTGAACCCAGACAAGTGAGTTCTCAGGCATCTCAAAGAAAAGTGAAAGTGGTCGCAGGGCATGAATTAAATGACGAAGCTGGTCTCTTTGAGCGAGGGAAACGACAGCAGAACATAGGTTTTCAGCTCGAGTTTGGTTATAGTAGCAAAGCTAGAGACCAAAACATAAACATCGTCGAACAAAGGCGAACACGACTTACACAGGAGTGGAACGTGGAAGCCGCTCGAAACCAGACGGAGGACGGAGGGAACGCGAGGGCGGGCACGACACAGGTTTGCCAATGTCAGGTGAGGAGCGGCGGCGGCGAGTAATCAAACCAAACCGCCAGGTGAGAGAGACCTGCGAGACGCCGACGACGCAACGCCACTGCTACGCAGCTACCACCGCACCACAGCCGGCGTAGCGAAAGGAGGGGTGACGTCATGCGTGGACACGAAAATTTTTCATACCACGGGAGCCACTGCAGCCGACGGGATCCGTGTTTCAATCAGATATTTACTAATTGATATCATGTGAGTGATTTAGTGCACGAAATGTCACGAAACTTACAATAGGCACGGGAAACAACCTCAAATATATCTGTTTAAAATTTCTCGACGAAAGGGTGAGTAGTTTTCTTACATTAAGCTTCACAGTTTTTGACGCCTAACGGCCTGTTTATGCAGGGGTACGGCCCTTTGCTTCGATTGAAGAAACTAGACGTTTGTTTGACAAAACCTAGTTACAGATCGATAGAGGATGAAATTTAGGGTGCATTAGGCCTGTTGGAATGACTTCAATCACCGAATTTGGTGTATATTCGAGTGATGATTCCCGCCGGGTTGGCGCCATCGTCTTTTTCACATTTCACAAAAAGTTCTCGTATTTCACAATGCAGCGGCGGATTGCCACGAAATATGGCCTAATGCACGTGCCAAAGTCTTCGGAACAATCGCCTCGCTTTATGTATGGCTCTAAAATGAGTCTAAGTAAGTGTTTTAGGCAAAGTCGAGATCCAAGTCAGCGGCTCAGTGTCGCACTTCGTATTTCCAACTCAGGAATTAACTTCACATCGACTTTGTAGCTAGTTGAAATGATAATGAATGAAAAGGTAATTTATCGTAGATACAAAATTTGCCCTCGTTGACCCCTTTCCATGCAGTTTTCGCTGAGTTCTGACGATTTTAGTAATTGAAGGTAGCTGCCACACTCCGACGGCCCCGCGCGGCCCCCGCTCGCGCATCGCTTCACACGCCGCCTAGGCGGTTGCCACCCCCTGGTTGGACTTGGTGCTCATCCAACTGCTCATCTAATTTCAAAAACCTTGAAGTAAAGCATGAAACTAAAGCTGCGAGAAAAAAATTCACAGATATGTGGTGCTGAAAAGAAAGGTTTGTCTGTATTTTGTTATTCTTCAAGGTGCAGACATTCAACTTGCTTTAAGTAAGGACTACTGTTCACTTTGGTTAACATTTGCTAGTCACCGCCACTAAGTGTATGCCTATTTCACTTCTCTCAATAGCCACTATCATTCGACTTCACTTTCCAGCAATGTCAGGATAGAATCCTAATCGAGGGGTCGCTATCGCAACACCGACCCCTGTTCTGACCGACCCCGATTTTTTTTCTCCGACCCCATTGAAAAATCCATTTTTTGGCCGACCCCGGCGAACACGAAATTTTGCCGTTTTCATTACACCGACCACAGATTTGACCGACCCCAGATTTGACCGACCCTAAATTTCACCGACCCCTTAAAAAAACATCATTTTTAAGGGGTACTCTGCGGGTCCCCTCCCCACGTCGAGGCACAGTGGATGAGAGATTTCTCATACTTGCTGGGATGAGAAATAATGGTTGCGCAAGTCACCTGGGTAGAGGAGAGTAGGTTTATCTCCTACAGGACGCCGAGAGGGTAGGCAGCCCATCGCATTCTCAACCTTTCTGGTTGCCTACCCTCCCAGGCGATGATGCCGTAGTCACCCTGGGGCACGGTGGCAACCCGTCAAGTGTAGCGTCGGCCAGGCGCCTGAGCGAGTGCCTACCGACCAATCGCCGGAGGAATAAAGGTATGGACCAGGGCTCGGCGGCTCCGTTCACATGACCGTCCAGGACACCAAGGCCGTGTCCAAGGGTGGCGTCAACCTGAACCTCGCGACCGGGGACAACCGGCGCGGTGGCCCTCTGGGCACGCGCCACTGTGCAGGCCACCAAGGCCGTGTCCAAGGGCGGCGTCATCGTAAACCTCGCGGCCGGGGAAAACCGGCGCGGTGGCCCTCTGGGCACGCGCCACCGTGCAGGCCACCAAGGCCGTGTCCAAGGGTGGCGTCAACCTGAACCTCGCGGCCGGGGACAACCGGCGCGGTGGCCCTCTGGGCACGCGCCACCGTGCAGGCCACCAAGGCCGTGTCCAAGGGCGGCGTCATCGTGAACCTCGCGGCCGGGGACAACCGGCGCGGCTGCGACGGTTCTCTGGGCACACCCCACAGGCCACCAAGGACGGGGTCATCGTGAGCCTCACAGGCGGAGCCGGCATGGCGTTTGCATGTCCATCCGCGCCATCAAGCACTGGTAAAACAAAGGCATAAAAATTACGCCCTTTAGGGCATAAATACTCTTTTTCGCCCTTGCAAGGGCATAATTCATTTATGCCCTTGGAAAGGGCGTAAATGGTATAGGAATTTCAAGCAAAATTTTAATGCCCTTCCCAAAGGCATTAACAATTTATGCCCTTTAAGGGCGTAAATCGTTAACGCCCTGTAAGGGCATAATTTTAATGCCTTTGTTTCACCAGTGAGGTCATGCAGGAGGACAACGTCGTTGCAAACCTCTCTGGTGGGGAGGGCAATCGCGGTTGCACTCCAGGCACGTGCCCGGTCAGGCGACAGCAAGGCCGTGTCCAAGGACGGCGTGAGCGTGAACCTCGCTGGCGGGGTGGCTCGTGCGGCGGCTGTCTCCAGATACCGCCAGACACACGCCCGCGCCCACCTAGACCCTGCTGGAGGCAGCGATTCAGGAAAGCGGTCCATCGCCCTGTCTCTCATGGAGTGCCCGAGGGAGCGCTCATGACTGCGACAGAGACAGAGCGACGAGAAACGATCGTCTGAATCGCTTCACTCGGTCGACACTAGCGAGTGTAGGACAAAATGGTTGACGCCTGCATGTGTGCACTTCTCCTACACTTGGATTAGCAGAGAGGGCGACGAAACAATCATCTGAATGGCTCGGCAGACGTTGACTCCGGGCGACACCGCCGTGCCAGACGACGGCGTCGTTGGGCACCTCGCCGGGTGGGTAGGCAGCTCACAGCACTCACGTCCTTTGTGGTTGCCTACCCACCCGGCGGTGATGTTAAAAAATCGCCCCTCAGCCCCGAAGGACGGCGTCGGCCAGGCGCCTGACCGAGTGTCATACACCGGAGGCTCGGCGGCTCCATGGACACGCCTGTCCACACCATCAAGGCAGTGTCAAAGGGGGGGCGTCGTCTCGAACCCCGCCCGCGGGGATGGCCGGCACGGCGGCACTCCGGACATACGATAATCCACACCATCAAGGCCGTGTCCAAGGAGGGCGTCATCATGCTCCTCGCTGGCGGAGAAAGCCGACGCGGCGGCACACTGGACACACGCCGATCCACGCCACCAAAGGCCGCGCACGCAGTGCAGCAGGCAGAGTCGAGCGATAGAAGAGTGGTTTCGTAGCTTCTTTCTCCCACCGGATGTCCCATAGACATAGCACTCTTTTATCATGAAACTTTCTGCAGACTGATTCTGAGAGTCGTTTCCGTCGCTCTGTCTCTTTCGCACTGGCGAGGCGTCCCGTACAGGTGCGAGCGAGACAGAGTGACGAAAGCGACTCTCCGAATCAGTCTGCTGGTTGCATATCCACCCAGGCGATGACGCCCGGCACGGTGGCACCGCAGCCTTGAAGCACGGCGCACAGTGGGTCAGAAGACCCTTGAGGCGGCCAAAATTCGGGACGCGTTTTGAGCTCCATAGTCACTAAATGGAACTCAAATCGAACGTGTGACCCCGCCAATGGATTGCTCTCCGAACGAAGAATCTGTTGGTGGGGTCACACGTTTGATTTGAGTCCCATTTAGCGACTCTAGAGCTAAAAACGTGTCCGGGATTTTGGCCGCCTCAACAGTCTTCTCACCCACTGTGCGGCGTCGGCCAGCTGACTGAGGCCACCGACACCAAACTTTACAATTCGACGGATGCACCCATTTATGCTCTACAGCATGGCGGATACGTCCGCACGCTTAAAAAGTTCTACATGGCCTTGCCACTAGATAGCGTCATCGGTCACCTTTCCAGTGGGAAGGGCCGGCGTGGGGGCACTCCAGACACGCCCCATCTAGGCCACAAGGAACTGCCAATAGACGCCATCGGCACTGAAGGGGGACTGTGGTCACGCGCTCGGCCATACCAAGGCCGTCGTGCTAAATGAGGGCGTTGTCGGGCTCACAAGCAGCGGAGAGAGCCGGCCCAGGAGCACTAGGCACATGCACAGCTCGACCGCACAATGCCCTGCCTGTGCATGGCTTCATCGGACCGCCTCGGCCACTCAGTTCTGAGACTCGACTAGTCTGCCCAAAGCCGTGCTATAGGAAGGCGTCGTCGCGCACGTCACGGACGGGGAGCGCAGTGGGTTCCACTCCCGACAAACGTGCGACCACACCACCAATGCCGTGTTCGTCGAGGGCGTCGTTGGGCACCTCACTATCGGGAAAGGCCGGCATCGCGATTGCGGCTCTCCGAACGCACGCTCGTCATGTCCGCCACGGCCGGCGTCCTCGGGTACCTTACGCACTGGGGAGGCCAGCGTGCCGGCATTCCGCGCATGCAACCATCCATCCAGACGACTAAGACCGTGTAGGACGACTTCGTCGGCGCGAGCCTCGCCTCCACGCGCACGCCGGTCCTCCTTGCAGACAGACGTTTAATTCGCAGCAAAATAGTGCAAATACACGTTCTGCGTTCACGGCGTTATTTTGTTTTCGTCTCTTTCTTGTTATGTTCTAGTGTTCTAGTCAAAGGTAGACAAGCAGAAGGAGAATGAATCCACACGACCCAGACGTGTCTCTTGTCGATGGGATTCGAAATGGGACATATATTGTCCATGGTCGTGATGGCCACAGCTATTACTATAATAGGACCATGAAAGGAGGCAGACTCAGCCTCGAGTGCATCAACTGCAGGAGAAGGTGCAGGGGGCAGGCGAGTGTTGATGCTCGAGGGCAACACTTTCGGCCAATCCAAAGGCACAATCACGCTCCCAATTGGAATCTTCTTCATGAAAGAAGGCTACGAGCAGCTATCATGAACTGGTGTCGGAGCGGCGATGATAAATGTTTGTACACTATATATGACGAGGAGAGGTTAAAGTTGAGGTGAGCCCAAGGGTTGGGGGTGTAGGGGTGCACTTGTCATGGTGTGATCACTGTATCCATGCTGTATTAATATCTCACATGAACTTGTTTTTTTTTTTTTTTAAAGTGGATTCTTTTTTCCTTTCAGAACTCCAAGGGCTGCTGCTGCAAATATTCCCTTCCCAAAACTACTGCCATCCATGCAAAGAGCTCGTAACTCCAAGCTTCCACCTCTCCCACATAGTCTGACTGAGTTAGACATGCTCTTGAGAGATCCTCAGTACAGTTTTCATACAAAAACTTTTGATGGTGAAGACTGTATATATGCTGGGGCTTATGGTTCATCTGCAAATCGGACTCGATGCCTTTTATTCATTTCGAAAAGAATGTTATTGTATTTAAGAAAAAGGAAATTGTTGTGTGACGGAACCTTTCACATTGTTCCAAACAATCTGGGCTGTAGCCAAATATAGAACCTGGTGACGATACGGCGACATCGTGTAAGGCACTTGCCAATTATCTTTTCCTCTGCTTGTAAAGCACTGTCTATGTAATATATCCTTTACTTTCAATTATAGGTCATACCGATTGGAAGCATCTTCATGCAATCACAACTGACAGAGTGCTATAGAGCTGCCATAGCGGCCATTAAACTGCTGCTTCCGGGCTATGAGCCGAAGGAAATAATGTGTGATTTTGAAAACAGCCAACAGAAAGCGTTATCCATTGAATTCCCTATCGCACAGAGACATGGGTGTTATTTCCACTATACGAAGGTAAATTAATAGTCTGTAAAATAAAATAAAACATGCTGTATATTCTTTGCATTGTTTGAATTGATTTTACTGTTATTTTTAGGATAATCTCCTGCATGCAAAAGAGATGGGTCTTCTGCCTCTCATCCAGGAGGATGTGGTTTGCGATAGCATTATCAGATGTTTGTGTGCAATCCCTCTCCTGCATGCTGATTTAATCATAGACGGTGTCCTGGAGATGGCTGAATACACCCAAAGATCTGGGCGGTGGAACCAGCTGGGTACATTTTTTGATTACATCAATAGAACTTGGTTACGACCATCACGCCTCCCAATCCTATCTGTATACAAGTGTGAGCACCGAACGTCAAATGCTTGTGAATCTTATAATCACTCATTTAATGTTGCTGTGGGTCAGCTGGCCCACCCTAATGTCTACAAAGTAATATGTGAGTCAGTGGAATAATTCCTTTTTTTATTATTTTATTTATCAGTTCTCTTGTTAAGACATTTTGTTCCCATGATATTGCAGCTGCTATGGTTCGTCTTGAAGATCGATATGTTCAAGATTTGGTGGTCCTGAAAGGTGAAAGGCAATCCACCCGGAACAGAAAACTGTCCGCTATTTGCAATGATGAGATTATAAAAGGGCTAACAGCTGAGTTGGAAGAAGAAGATATAAGCATCCGTTCTTTCCTTCGGAAAGCATCCAGGCGACTGCAGTCTCTCTACAATGAAGTGCTTGGACTGGTGTTGGCACCCCACCCTGTTCGCTGATCCCACTTTGGTGAAAATCCGCATAGAGAAGCTTGTACGTAGTATATAAGCCCCTTCATATTTTGTACTATTCAAAATCATTGCTATGTGAAAAGTTTTGGTCAGTACTCACAGAGGAGAAAATTTTGATGATTACTCTTTGTCTTCTTTAATTGTAACGAGAAAAAGTTAAGAGTAATAAAAATTGTACAGAATGTATTGATTACATTATTATATTACCTACTAAATAGAACACATTACAAAGAACAACAGTGCTTTGAAAAGACACAATTAAAAAGTAATCTCTCAATGAGAGTTACAGAAAACTCAAACAGATAAAAGCCAACATTAAAAAATAATTTCTCCATGGGAGTTTCAGTAACCTAAAAAAAAAGGTTATCAGAAAAAAAAAGTACAGTTTGCACAAAAACAGGTAAAAGTCACAATTGAAAAGTAATTTCTCCATAAAGAGTTAGAATACAAAAAAAAAAGTTATCAGGAAAAAAAATAAGTATAGATTGTACAAAAAGAGGACGTACACTCAGACCTGTTGAGACATTCAGTAGTTAGGTAAATTGGCAATTGTTAACACAATTTTTGAGAAGCTGAATTTTAATAGTCTCAACAATTTAAATTGGCAAATTGAAAATTGTTAACACAATTTTTAAGAAGCTGAATTTTAATAGTCTCAACAATTTAAATTCGCAAATTGGCAATTGTTAACACAATTTTTAAGAAGCTGAATTTTAATAGTCTGAAAGGTTTTAGGAAATGTCACCTGCCGGCCTCATGGCAGTTCCGTATGTCTTTTGGAAAGCCAAGATTTCTGTTAGGTCCTTGTGAGAAACAGACGGCTTCCTTTTTTTCAGGACCTCCAGCACATCTTGAACATTAAATGGTCTAATCTAAAAGAAAATTGGTTGTATTACTTCTATGTGCGACAAGGCTTTGATACAGTAAGGTGCTTGTTTAGTAAAATGGTGGACACTAACCTTGTTGACAGGAATAGTCCGCAGCTGCGATGAGGTAAGCTCCCTGATTGGGGCTTTCGAAGCATCCTTGAGAACTGTGTGGAGGTCTGCCCCACTATACCCTTCAGACCTTTTTACAATCATGGACACATCATCCTTGCCAATGCAATGATTGTCATTTTTAATGTCATTTTCAATGAAGGCCCTCCTCGCCTAAGCATACAGAGAAAATAATCATAATTGGCATTAATAAATGTGCTAACCACTGATGTTCTTATTTTAATATTACCTCTGCATCTGGTAGTGGAATCATCAATCTCGATGTGAATCTTCTCCTGGCTGCTGAGTCCAATTTATGAGGAAGATTCGTGGCTCCGATCAAGAGCACACCGTCATTATCAGAGCACGACAACCCATCCTGGAAAGTAAATTCAATTCTCAAAACAAAGAAAGTAAGTCAAAGTGGGAAAAGCCATGAGATTCTTCACTTTGCCAGGAATGAACTAAGGTTGTATAATGTTATAGGTCATAATTTGAAACATCATAAAGGCCCTACCTGTGATGACAAAATCTCAGTTTTTAATCTAGCCAAGCAGTCATTCTCCTTGCCATCCCCCCTTGCAGATAATATGGAGTCAACTTCATCAATATACACAATAGATGGGCGAAGCACTCTGCAAACCCAGACATTATAGAAAATTATCCAGTCAAACTGAAATGGTTGTTCACTCTCAAAATTACTCAATTTAATTCTTACCTTGCAATCTTGAACAGAAGTCGGACCCGCTTCTCGCCATTCCCAACCCATTTGGAAGTGACGGAAGCAGCACTGACGGCAAAAAATGTTGCACGTCCGAGAGATGCAAGGCATTTTCCTAAACAATTATGATCAATAAACAAAAAAAATTAACTTGTTTTACTATTAAGGAAAGGAAGCAATTGAAGCATGCCATTCTCACCAATCAACGTTCTGCCTGTGCCTGGGGGTCCAAATAAAAGCACACCCTTTTCAGGCTTTTTCAGCCCCGTAAAAATATCTGGGCGTATGAGTGGATTTACCACAATGTCCTGTAAGACAAAATTGCGTGAATACAAATGTCTACAAGTGACAAGGACTCAAGTCAAATAAACTGTACATTACCTGCAGAGTACGTTTGACATCATCTAGGCCTGCGATAGAATCCCATGTCACCGGCTGCTCAATTTGTAGGACCTCTGACAGGATGCTATCGGCCATGTTAACATCAAGGTCATGTATTTTTTCCAACAGCTTACTCATTGTTAGATCTTTGTCGAAAGGTTTACTCGGACTTGAATTTTGAGGCTGCAATGTCAACAATATTCAATGAAAAGACATACTATTTATCAAATACAATGAAGAGACAGTTGAAATCAAAAAACAAGAGGAAAGTCATTAAATGTGTAACATTTAATAGTTTCAAATGTAGCATCCCTGTGGAAGTGTGGAAGCTTCGCCAATCTATCAGAGAATTCTTTACAGCTGCAAGGAAAAATTTAAGTAGATGTGACTTATTACTCACAAATGGAAATGACCCTGGGCTTGTTGAACTAGGACCAGCAATTACTGAAGCTCCAAAATTAATTGGACCAGCATCTGGTTTACCAATAGAAAACGGGTTGTCAGTTGTAAACCGCTTGGTAGTTTTAGAGGGTGATTTACTAAGAGCTGATGTTTAAGTATTTCCGACCATAAAAGAATAAACAAAAATTGATTAGACCAATGTGAATGAAAAGTTTCTTTCGTGAACCTTCAAACCACACCCACTGGAACAAACCTCTCTTTAGGTTTTCAATTTTCTCTTCCTTGTCCTTAAGTTCTTGTTCCAGCTGATCCTTTCTCTTAAAAGTGCATTTTTTTCCCTTTAATGTAAGCTTGCTTGATGCAGCAGTTGATCTTGTGACCGGCCTCTTGGCCACAGGGCTTGGAGGCGTATCCACAAATACAATGTCATCATCCTCTTCCAGCGCTTTGTCCTTTTGGCTTTTAGGCAAATTCTCAGGGGCTGTTCCAACCTTCTTTCCTTTTTTTTTTCAACAGATTACCCTGGAACCAAACAAAAATAATTAAAAACGGTAAAATAGTTGGGGCAAAAGGAAGTATGTTATGCGTAGTATGTAAATACATACCTTAAATTCATCATAATTAGATAGTTCTTTCTTAGTTCTTTTGATATTGGGTTCAAAGTCATCCGAAAAATCCTGCACGCAACAGAAAAAAATTAGTAAGTTCAATTTAAATAAATTTGATATTTAGATAAATTTGTTTCACTTCTTTCAGTTTGATATGGTCTTGCCCCCAATACTCTTGACTATAAAGTTATTGGAAACAAGTCATTTCCCTTCCAAATAATAAACCAACAGGAAGCCAGGTCCTGAAGATTGTAAGTGCATAGAGTTCCCACTTAAGAAGCATGTGTGTTCTAGGGTCATTGTATGCTAGCCCCTGAGGCAATGTTTACCAGATACAACGGTTTCACACATTGCTCACCGAGTCAAATGGCGACTTGAGTTCAGAGGACACAGCCGGAATTAAAGAAGACTTTTCATCTTCCAAGATATGAGACATGGGAACACTGAGGAAAAAAGATACAGTTTTATAAACTTGCACTTGGTCACAATTTTCTCCTTAAAAGAAGTGTTAAACCTGAGGGGGACAAAATTTAGTGATCCTTATAATGAGAGTCTGAAAGATGACCGATGAAGTTTCTAGTTTCAAAATCCGCTCCTCTTTCTTTTATGTGGATTTTCCTGCAGTAAGTGCTCAAAAGTCCTTTACAAGTTGAATTTTACAAAAATTGACTTGGTTGAAGGTGGAAAAAAGTTAAGCCACAATTTTCAGGGTTAAAAATATGAGAATAATCTGACAAAATTATCACTCATCATGACGTAAATTTGGTTCTTCATCTGAAAAACTTAAAGCAATAATGAAGTTATCCTTTGTTATACAGGAACTGAAAATCATTTATCATTTATCTTTTAATCTCCAATCGTCTTTCAAAATTGAGACCAGTGACACTAAACTTTTTCAAACCTTCACAACAGTTCAGTTTACACTGTTGCAAACTTACCAGCACCGCATAGAAATTACTTGGAAAGGAGGACTTGGATTTTTAAATGTAACTACATTATTCGTATCTTAGACACAGATTGAAAAGGTTAAAATTTGACCTCCAAAAGGATCAACATCACTTAAAGCGCCTTCAAAAACAGCTAAGGGGCATCAGAAAAAGAATACCATACCTATCTGCGGTTGAGACATCTGCACCTCCATCATAATCCATAACTTGGACGGCAGCTTCTGTTGGCTGTGGCCACGAGACAGGGAGGTGGTAAGAGACTGTTTTGTGGCTGATTGGCTGTGGACAAGAATCGGGGACCACGAGGTGCGCCTGGTGTCCTTGCTATGGCCGCGAGATGGCGATCTGGAGGGGCGCCTGCTGTCCTTGCTAAGGCCACCAGACGGCGATCTGGAGTGGCGCCTGCTGTCCTTGCTGAGGCCACCAGACGGCGATCTGGAGTGGCGCCTGCTGTCCTTGCTGAGGCCACCAGACGGCGATCTGGAGTGGCGCCTGCTGTCCTTGCTGAGGCCACCAGACGGCGATCTGGAGTGGCGCCTGCTGTCCTTGCTGAGGCCACCAGACGGCGATCTGGAGTGGCGCCTGCTGCTCTTGGCGTGGCCGCGAGATGGCGATCTGGAGTGGCGCCTGCTGCTCTTGGCGTGGCCGCGAGATGGCGACCTGGAGCGACGTCGCTTGTCCATCGTGTCCTAAGAAACATGACGGCACTATGAATGACTATTTCGGCTGACGGGACGGCCCTCAAACCCGCGGCACACAGCAGGCGGATTCCGAGAGTCATCATCGTCTCTCTCTCTCTCGCACCTTTTCGGGACGCCCCTGAGTGCGACAGAGACAGGGCGACGAACGTGACTCTCGGAATCAGCCTGCAGACGCACGCGCGTCCGTGAAACGTCGGTTCAACTCGATGGGCGAGTCACAGTAGTCATCGCGTCACAACAAGCAGTAACCTGCAGCTTGATTGCCAAACTGCTATGTCGTTGTCTCTCTTGCACCCCTATGGAGCGCCCCAACGACGCAGCGAGAAACGCACTGCTTAGAATCAGCCTGCTGCGTGAGCTGATTAATTTAAACAAAATAAATGAAATTTTCGAGTAACCCTGCCGATTAAGAGACCAAGTGCGTCTGTCACCGTCTCTACAGCACGGGGCCGTTGAAATGGGTGTACACACTTCCAAGAACAGCCGCTATGAGATGGCACCGACATCGCCCAGATCAGGTTCTCGTGGTACCAGGGCGCTCGGACGATAACACTAATTCCGCCCACGGCACTGTTAACCTCGTATACAGTAGGGGCCGTCGTTTAGAGGCACTTTTCGATTTCGACTTTTGAATAGCACTCACTTTATGTATTTTTTTGTGCTGAGTTCAGAAACGTGCTCGGTTTTTCGATTGGAGTTGATCTTCATCACCCTGCAAGCCGATTTGTCCAAAAAAGTAGTTGTTTGGTGTTTTGAACATTTTTTCGCCCCGTGACAATCCCTAGGCAGTCGGGTAGGTGGTTTCTCGATTGGATGGTCTTGACATGGTCCAAAGAAAGTGTTCCGACGGATTGGAAGTTGTAGAACCTCACTCACAGACCCTCAAAACCACAAAATGTGCATGGTTTTTAGCTATTTTTACAAGAAAAAAAAGAGTTTTTCGACATTTTCTCGCAGAAAAAGACAGCCCAATTACGCCCAATCGTCGTAAAAAGTTGTTTCCGGGTGAGGAAGGAAGAGCAGAAAAAACTCCAGCCCCCGCCGGGCCGCTGGGAGAGGAGGGAAGGGCCCGAAGCGGAGTCGCGCGGAAGCGAAATTTAACGAATTCGCCCCATATTGCCCATTTATGTGCAGGTCTTAGCTCGGCAAGCGTTCATTGCAAAAACATCCTATTTAGCTCAAAACACTATTTTAGACCACGTTTTCGCTTTTTTCGCCCTGAAGGAGTAAAGATACGGCAAAACGGTCAAAATTTTGACCCTTGGGCGTCAAAATCACTATATTTACAATATGGCGAAGGTCCTACATCGATACTTAGACGTTGAGTCATTAAGGGCTGTTAAGGCGCACTTAAGCCCCTTTCGCGACCTTTTCCGCTGGGCCGATTTTGCCGGCTGAGGTGCGAAAATTCATTAAATGGAAAGCGGAACCGAATGAAAGTTACCCAACTCCAAAATTTGAACATGAGGGAAAAACGAACCACTCTACCACCCCCCACAAGATAATTGTTTTTAAAATGTTCTTTTAGGGAAGTTATGGACAATAAATTTTTGGGGCCTCGGCCAAACTTTCACCTTAATGGCTATTGGTCAAAATCAGGTTGTCAGCTGGCTAACAAGTCATAAGGAGGCTGAGAGGGGGCATACAGGGCATACAGGGCAAACATGAGCCCCGTCCCGTTTGAGCCCCGTTGGTCTGAGCCCGGACCTAAGCCCCAACCTGAGCCCGGGTCGAGCCCGAACTTGAGTCCCGACCTAAGCCCTAATTTCCAGAGCCCGGATTGAGCCCCGACCTGAGCCCCATCTGAGCCCCGTTTGAGCCCGGTATGAGCCCCGCGGCAGGAAATCACACTTTTTGCATGATTTTTTTGCCACGGGGCTCAAGTGGGGCTCGAATTGGGCTCGAATGGGTTGCCGAGCTAAGACCTGCACATAAATGGGCAATATGGGGCGAATTCGTTAAATTTCGCTTCCGCGCGACTCCGCTTCGGGCCCTTCCCTCCTCTCCCAGCGGCCCGGCGGGGGCTGGAGTTTTTTCTGCTCTTCCTTCCACACCCGAAAACAACTTTTTACGACGATTGGACGTAATTGGGCTGTCTTTTTCTGCGAGAAAATGTCGAAAAACTCTTTTTTTCTTGTAAAAATAGCTAAAAACCATGCACATTTTGTGGTTTTGAGGGTCTGTGAGTGGGGTTCTACAACTTCCAATCCGTCGGAACACTTTCTTTGGACCATGTCAAGACCATCCAATCGAGAAACCACCTACCCGACCGCCTAGGTATTGTCACGGGGCGAAAAAATGGTTCAAAACACCAAACAACCACTTTTTTGGACAAATCGGCTTGCAGGGTGATGAAGATCAACTCCAATCGAAAAACCGAGCACGTTTCTGAACTCAGCACAAAAAAATACATAAAGTGAGTGCTATTCAAAAGTCGAAATCGAAAAGTGCCTCTAAACGACGGCCCCTGTTGAACAATGACCGATGTGCATTTTAGGTTAGGTCAACTTCTAATTTTATCTTAGTTTCCATAGTAGTTCGAACGGATGCACGATGATAGAGTGCTCAATTTGGTTCTTGAAACATTAAAGAATCAGAAAGTTTCAGTTCACAGCCTGCGATCCGTTTACGTTACTTGATAAACGCGTTGCGATTGGGAGAGGGGGAAGCGGTTAAAAAGCATATCGGTCTTTGTTGAACCGACGCAAAGCACAGCGGTCTTCGTTCAACCGACGCAAAGCATTGCGGTCTTTGTTCAGAAGTCACACCATAGCCCGGGGAAGGCATTCTGCCTCGATGCTTAGTTTCGTTTGTTGTTCTTTGATCGTTTTATTTGGGAGGGGTGGGGATGGAAGGCATTTTGAAAACCTCCAACAGACTGCTTCACTTTACCCAGCACACATCTTTAAGCCACCTTGCCACTAGTTACCTTGAAAGGACCATTCTTGTTTCATCCTAATTAATTTGTTTTTAATTTATTGTTGATGTTTATCTCTTGCAGAAGACGCGAGTTAGAGCGATCGTAAACCGCCTTTGGAACCCTTCTGCTCCTCTCGACACCAACATCACTAAAATATTGGAAGAGGCACCGGGCTGCATGCTGCATAATTGTGGCATTGATATTCTTGATCTGTCTTGGCAAGAGGCCTTTAATGGTATTCGCACACGCTCTGGCAGTGCCTATGAGCAGGGTGACCCTCAGCATGATGCACAAAAGCCACGTAAACGTAATGAAAAGATAAGAATTGAGACCATCTCATACTACCACAAGGGAAGAAAAGTTTTCCCATCTATTCTTGAATATAATCAAACGGAAAATGAAATTGGTTCCATCACTGGAACAAGTAAAGTGACTTGCTTGTTATCAACGCATTGCGATTCTATAAGTTCATTTAACTATTGGAAACCTTGTGGGCAACTTCTGTGTCCTTTTTTTGTATTAAGTATGTCTGATTTTATTTTTTCTGTGTTCGCAGGAAATCTTGCCAACTCAAGCTTTTCGCCTAAAGGGATGTGATGGACACTATACGTGTAATACTTGCGCTATCAACTTCATCCTGTCAGAATCAACTAAAATTCAGCCAAAGTGTGTGGCCTATGGTTGCTCAAGCAAATTTGATGCGGAACTCCTTATGCGATTGACAAGATTTGATCCTGCTGCCATGGAGAAAGTTGATGTAATGATATTGGAGGAAGAAATGTTCCTCTACGCTAAAGAATTTTTAACATTCATGTGTCCCAATGAATCCTGCAAGAAGGCAGTCAGGCCCAGAAAGTTTGTTAATTATTACAAGCTAACACTGTTTCCACACTGGAACCAATGTTGGTGTGAAACATGCAGCAGAGGTGATGAAGGTAAATATTATAAATGATCTGTTTCTCTACCTCTCTCTCCCTCCCTGCCTTTTTGTTTATCCTAATTATTGACTTTCATTCCTTTGTGTCAAAACAGAATGCATAGTTCAATTGGGTGTTGGACTATACTCTGCTGGTCACGATGCTGTTGAGAAAATGGTGGACGATAGGGGACAGTGTTTTACCCAAAAAGTGATCAATGCATTCAACGCTCAATTTTCTATTCTGAATGACATGCAGGCATGTCCCAGATACGCCTCCGGAGTAGAGGTAAAGTTGAACGTCATATGTTAAACTACCTATGGAGAAGGGTTTTATGGAGGCAGTAAATTTCACCCTTTCCTTTTTAATTCCAGAAAAGTGAAGGGTGCAACAAAATGGTATGCAATTGTGGGCAGTACTTTTGCTACCAGTGTGGAGAAGCACTTGACTTAGTCAACCCTTACACCCATTTTGAAAGTGGAAACTGCACTGTGTATGATGAGCTATAAAGGATATTAAGTGTGATAAACTATGGGAACCAAGGGGTTCCCCTCTCTGATTTTTTATGCGCAAGTGTTAGATTGTGTGGGTTGTCTAGGATTGTGCTGATTGTATGGATTGTGGCTGCAAGATTGTCTTGGATTGTTGCTCTTGCGTTGCCTGGATTGGTCAAAATGTGTGAATTGTGACAGATTGTGTGGATTGTCACACAATGTGTGGATTGGTTCGGATTGTCGTGGATTGTCGTGTAATTGTCTACATTAGGGGCTCCACCTAGTTGGAGCCCGTAAAGTATACCACTGGATGCGGAATATAACGTACAATTAGGATATCCTAATTGTACGTTATATTCCGCATCCAGTGGTATACTTTACGGGCTCCAACTAGGTGGAGCCCCTAAAGTAGACAATTACCCCGCAGTTAAGCAGCCTTGGGTGCGATCAGTACCTGGATAGGTGACCGCCTGGGAACACCGCATGCTGTCGGCATCTTTTTGGCTCCAATGTTGCCACACTTCGGACACGGGACGCGGCGCGCTGTGCTTTGAGGGCCCCGGGGGACCCCGACTCTCGCCGACGGCCATACCAGGCTGGATACACCGGTTCCCTTCCGCACACCGCAGTTAAGCAGCCTTGGGTGCGGTCAGTACCTGGATGGGTGACCGCCTGGGAACACCGCATGCTGTCGGCATCTATTTGGCTCCAATGTTGCCACACTTCGGACACGGGACGCGGCGCGCTGTGCTTTGAGAGCCCCGGGGGACCCCGACTCTCGCCGACGGCCATACCAGGCTGGATACACCGGTTCCCTTCCGCACACCGCAGTTAAGCAGCCTTGGGTGCGGTCAGTACCTGGATGGGTGACCGCCTGGGAACACCGCATGCTGTCGGCATCTTTTTGGCTCCAATGTTGCCACACTTCGGACACGGGACGCGGCGCGCTGTGCTTTGAGGGCCCCGGGGGACCCCGACTCTCGCCGACGGCCATACCAGGCTGGATACACCGGTTCCCTTCCGCACACCGCAGTTAAGCAGCCTTGGGTGCGGTCAGTACCTGGATGGGTGACCGCCTGGGAACACCGCATGCTGTCGGCATCTTTTTGGCTCCAATGTTGCCACACTTCGGACACGGGACGCGGCGCGCTGTGCTTTGAGGGCCCCGGGGGACCCCGACTCTCGCCGACGGCCATACCAGGCTGGATACACCGGTTCCCTTCCGCACACCGCAGTTAAGCAGCCTTGGGTGCGGTCAGTACCTGGATCCCTCGCGGAAATAGGTGGTACGGTCAGATGGTAAATTAGCTGTACCGTCCATGTACCGTACCATGACGTACATGATGGTCACCATGTTAGTACAGGCTAATCACCACCTCAGGCTCGAGGCGGTACACTGGTGGAGTCGGTACAGTTATCGTACAGGGTCCAAGTACAGGCATTGTACATGATTGCCACGGAAACGTACCATCTCCCAGTCAGGCGGAACAGTGGTGGTACTGGTACAATTACTGTACAGCGTCTCAGTACAGGCATTGCACATGATTGCCTCTGAAACGTACCTTCTCCCAGTCAGGTGGTACATTGGTGGTACTGGTACAATTACTGTGCAGCGTCTCAGTACAGGCATTGCACATGATTGTCACGGAAACGTACCATCTTCCAGCAAGGAGGTGCGCTTGTGGTACCGGTACTGTTCGCATACAAGGTTTGTGTACAGACATTACACAGCATTGCCTCGGAAGCGTACAATCTCGCGGCGACGCGGTACACCGACGGTGCCTTGATCAGTATCGTACCGTATTCTTTTGCTGTCTGGCCAAGTGAGGTTAGGCTAGTGCAGTATTCTCTTTCTTTTAGTTATTCAAAAATTAATTTTTAAAGCATGTTATAATAAAACGTGTTTTATGTGTACATTTTTTAGAGCACAGCGCTAGTATCATGGGTGTACAAATGAATAGTAGGTGATAAAGCTCAATACGAGTTACAATTAATCATAATTCATTTTATTTAAAAAATAAAAATTACTTAAAGTCAATCTCCATAACAGCCAAAAGGAATATCACATATAAAATATCCTGTGTCTAAATTAAAATATATACATTGATGAGTTACAGAGTTTGGTGTCACACATATTAAATGCCCTCTTGCATCAATTCGATTCAGGTGTGTGACAGTTACCAGTGGGTCTTGAAGTACAGGCTGTCTTGCTACTATTACTTCTTTAACTAAAAAGACAACTGCACCTCTTCCTTCAACAGTGATTTTCAAAATATTTTTAATACTTCCTCTCTTGTTATTATTTGTTTTAAGCCATGAATCATCATTTTTTTTCCCTTCTGAATAATCTGCATTTGAGTATACCGTTCCATTGTAAAGGCACCTCTTAAAACTTAAAACATTAATATCACATATTATCCCGGCCTCTTCTAAGCATTGCAATTCCTCACCTTGCAAAACATAAGGAATGCCCCTTCCTGGCAAAACACACTGGTCACAAAGAACAAACAATTTGTAATTTTTACCCGTGATTTCTTCAATAAATTCAATAGCAGCATCCGTTGTAGCATATTGTCGAACTAACTCAGGGAACGATGCTATGGTTAAATATCTACGAGTCAACTGAATACCAACATGCCCTGAACTTGTATTCATATTACTTAAATGCCCATTTTCCCCTTCAAAAATGAATGTATTTGGACCCCACAATGGTCCCCAATCCTTAACGCCTTCACACACATGAAGTAATTGGTGAATATTATACACCATGGCCGCAATACCAAAATACTCTTGGTACAGACATACAAATTGCATTAAGTATCTGTATGCTGTCTGCAAGACATCAAAAGAAACAGATTTTTGGATAAGTGAAAAAAAAGCACTGGACAGCATTGCAAAATGAACAAAATACTTTTGTGGAAGAATTCCATCAAAACACAGCAAGCCATAAAATATTAGAAACATGCGCCACTCTGTGGCTTTCCACTTCTTCACATATTTGACTTCTCTGGGAGTACGCGATATAGAAGTAGGGACCCTTATTGATTGTAACCTTGCATTAAAACTATTTTTTTTTTTCAGGTTCCCCTAGGTAAAATTCTTTGCCAAAACTTTCCAAATAAATCATTGTGAGAGTCCGAGTAACTCCTAGTAAAGCATTATGCATAAAATCAACTACCACTCCTCTGCCAAGGTCCAGGTATGGACTTAATCTGATTAATTCTGTCAAACCTTTACAACCTTTGTTTTGGAAGATTCTCCTTTTTTTATTACGTTCAGTGCTATTCTGGTAGTTCAACATATCATTCATCATTGATTCTTGCGTTCTGAGTGGTGCTGCAGGGATCACCACAGGAAATCTACAACCTATTTTATGGAGGTATTCCGCCTTCTGGTAGCAGAAGGTACATCCATAATATCCTGTGTAAGAACTTAAATTTAATAATTTATATCGGGCTGCTGAATCAAATACTCCAAGCAAGGGTAATACACGACTGTTAATTTGTTCACCATTTCTATTTTGCCACGAAAAACCTTGTTCTGCTAAATCTTTTAACTGATCAACAAATGGCTTGAGAAACAAAGACATATTGGGAGCTGTTTTACCAACCCAAATACCAGCAAAAATAACATGACGTTTTCTGTTTCTTGGAGAAAGCTCATTAACGTACATAAAAATAGGCCAAGCCGATCTTGATGATGATGTGCCGAGTTCCATACCATCAGTGTTCATAGTAACTGAAAAATTTTTACCGTCAGCTAACAAATCATTGGCATCACCACAAAATCTCTTGTATCCCTCTCCATCATATATGTCTTCAAGAGCATCCTCCTGCGATTTTCTGCGCTGAAAGCGATGAGTCATTATTTCCTCAGCAACTTCAGGAATAGCCAGCAAAGATTCAAACTGTTTCTTTAAATTCACTGTTACAAAATAAGATGCATTCTGCCCTTTAAGTTTAACCTCAGCTCCACACTGACACACATGCAACCGTTCCACTTCATTTAAATTTTGAGGCCCAATGTAAATTTCACACTGAGGGCAATAAAGGTGTACTGTAGCAGTATCCTGATCCTTAAGTTTATCGAAATATTTAAATATATAGTATTTTGAGGCAGACACAACTTTTCTTCCAAATAATTTGTTGACAAACTTTAAAATATCAACTAATGCCACATAAGATAGATTGTGTCTCATTGCAAGACCTAAACACATCAGCAATGCATCACCTTCAGTGGTTGTAGTGCAGGGGCAGAGTACGTTATTTAGTAACGCTTCCCTAGGTCCTGCATCATTTGGATCTGCATTGTCGATATTAACAAAATTTTCATTTAATATTTCCTGATTGTCTGCTAATAATTGGGCCTCGTCCTCTTCTTCTGCTGAGTGGGCTCCGTCACCTTCTAGTTCTTCCTCTGCTGATGACTGGGCTCCGTTACTTTCAAGTTCTTCTTCTGCTGATTGGTATTCGTCATCTTCATCTCTCAACTCATTTGCATCTCCGTCATCAGCAACCTAGAGAGAAAAGAAAATTTGTAAGAAGGTAAACAAAAACAAAGTCTGTGTGTCCACATATCAAACAAATTAAAAATAATCCTACCTCTGCATTGCTGTCATCTTCGCCTTCTGTAATGTGTGCTTCATGGTGTGCTTCAATGTCATCGTCGTTGGCAGAGTTAGCATCTCTTGAACTCCCTGCCTCACTAGAACTATGCACATCCTCGCTGGAATCTACAACTTCAAGATCCCTGTTTCCATCTTGAACCTAAAACAAGACAGAAAATAATGTTATCAAATTACAGTGTAATTTTTTTTAACGTGGCTTGATGCAGCGTAAAGAACTTACATTAACAGCAGGAACATATACTCCTTCGTCGCTGTGCTGATCATCACTGTCACTTGGATCCCTACGATTCTGATTTTTAAAAAAAAGCAGTGTTAGCGCAAAAATTAAAATAACTCTCCTGGCTGTGGGTTGCTGTAGCAACAGATGTCTTTGGCTATAACCTTACCTGCTGTAACGCAGCGAGTCTTTCCTCAGCTCTTCGTCGAGCCGCCGTTCGTTTGGGAACGGGCCTATTTTCATATAAATATCGGCATCTCCGTCTGTCTTCGTCCATTATCTTTTCAACCCAAAACTGCAACACGACAACAAACCATGCGGACGATAAAGCAGACGGTGAGCGAGAGAGAGGCACCACGAGGACGCGAGTCACACTACTTGTGTTTGGCTAGGAGACGCCGTATGGGTTGGCCAGGATCGCCAGTTACAGTGCCAAGAGAATTGGTGTTTATCTGTGTCAGAACTGCTGAGGCAGGTAAGGAAGGTTGGAAAAACGTTTCTCAGGTCCTTATTTTGATGAATCCGGATTAAGTGTCTAATTGTTTAGTTGTATTTCATATTTTTTTCCCATTTTCATTCTCATGTCCATTTACAATCGACTACTCGAGTAATCGATCGTGTCCTCGACTTCTTCCTTTTCCCTGTTCTTCTTCTCCGGCAGTAGCCATTTTCGACGCCGCTTCAGAAGCAGTGAGGCGATTTCGTGACAGGCAAAAACTAGCCGGAGTCTTTAATATTGAAACTTAGGCGTAAACATTCCTTGTTTCAATTTGTCTGCCATGCCTTCCCCTATCAAGCCGAAAGCCAAGTACGACATGAAAAGTGATAAACGAAGAGTGAAAGGGACATGGGTTGCCCAGTGTAAACATATGGATAACAACGACGAGGTTGTATCCCTAAAAGATTTTGTTGGCGAATACCCAAAGACTCCTTCCGAACTCGATCCTTTCAAGCAGTACGTTATACGATCAAAGAAGTGGCAGGTGTGCGACGAGCCCGGTAAAAGTTTCAGGTATAGAGTCTACGTTGGAAGACTAGAAGGTGCGTTTTCTTGCCGGTTGTCTTTGTTTACCTTCATTTTGTGTACATCAGCCATCCCATTTACTGCCCTTTTTTATCAAGAATGCTCTTTTAGTAAAATCTAACCTTTTTGTTTTGTTTTTATAGAGAACGAAGAAAAATTAAAGGCCAGTGTTGCAAGTAGTCGAATCAGTTGGCCTCCCTTGGAAGCAAGGGACTCAGATATTGCAACAGACTACGATACTGAAACCACAGAGACATCAGCTCCCAAACCAGTAAGTTAACATAGTGAGTCTTGTTATTTTTATCTTCTTTAATTTTCTGTTACATTTTTCATGCTTTTTATTTTTCAGTCTACAAGAGAAATCACTAAGATGAGGGAGAAAGTAACAGCTAAGTGTAATGCTGATTTGGCTTCGTTCTTACAGTCCTCGACCTTAACCACACCAAATACTGCAACCAAGAAAAGAAGTGTTACTAGTGAAACGTCTACAAACAGTTCTAGTATTAAGAAAGTTAAAAATTGTGCTGACAAGTCTGAGCCTACAAGTTCTAGAGAAAAAGACAGCTCATCTTCTTTGGCGACTCCTAAAAGTTGTGCTTCTGGGTCAATGCCAAGAAAGACTTTGCCACCTAATAGACGTTCTCTTTTTCCCAATCAGTCTTCTGATAACAATGAACCTCGTAATGTGAATTCAATTTCTAGCAGTTCTCCCAATATTTCTCTTCCAATTTTAAATTTAAGCAGTGGTTCTGGTAATCAGATTTGCAATGATAGTATTTCTTCGCAAGATTATCTACTTGATAACACTACATTTATTTTAGAGCAAGTTGAGGCAATGGAATCTGATTTAGTTTCGGTTGAGAATGTACTTCTTACTGTTCCTTGTCCAGCCAGCCAGCCTACAAATCAGGGTGCTCTTGTACATCATTCCTCATTCGATTCTGGTGTTATTTCTGCAACAACCAGCAAAGGTGAAGCAAAGGATGAAGAGATTTGTCAATTGAGAGAACAGTTAAAATATTACCAGCAGTTGCATGAAGCAGACTCTCAGAAACAACAAATGGCCATTTTAATGTCCCAAATTGCATCCCTGAAGCAATCTATTTCAAGTGATCTTAACACTTTGGACCAACGGCTATCTTCTCAAATGAACTGCTTCGACAGTCGACTCCAAAGTTTAGAAAGTAAGTTACCTCGTGTTTCTAGTCATTTAAAAGTGGCTGATTGGCTGGATAGGTGCGATTTCACCTCAAATAGTCAAAAATCTTGTTTAAGCTAGGCTTCTCCTTAAGACAAGAAAATAATGCAAGTGTCTCTATTTTACATAGTCACAAGTGTCTAGTCATTTTAGTTAACCCTATTTTTATTATCGTTTGAATTATTCACGTTTTTCTTTTATTTTGAATATCAAGTCTATTATTTACTGTATTTCTTTACTTACTTATTAATTATCTAGTCATTTATTTATTTGTTTCTTTATTTAATTATTATTTTTTTATTTATTTACTTATCTATTGAATATGAAGTCATTTATTTATTCAATTTTGCATTCAATTAACGTTCATTCTTACTTATTTAAGGAATATCAGTTTTGTTTTCATCACTATTAGTATTGATGACTCAGACTCCATATGTTGCTATACCCTCGCGGAAATGAGGTGTCCGCTCAACTGTCCTAAGTCCGTTAGGCTGCTAGATTTAAAATCATGCAGGGTCTAAAATAGGACACAAAATTGTGACTTTTAGAAAAGGAGAACATCAAGCAAAAAAAAAATAGAAAAAAAGAAAGCCTGTATTTTAAATTTGCACATGTACTTTTTGCTTTCACTTTCACACATCACAACACGCCTTTCGCCACATTTTACAGAACACATCGTTTCAAGTACGGCGTCATCTGGAAGCTTGTGTTCTCACCTGATCAGAACCACGCATCCTAATGTCACAATTTCCTCTGATGATAAGGTACGATTATTTTAAGTCTTTCATGCACTTGCTTAGTATTGAATGTACACTTATTTTTACCTCGTTTCTGTTGCAGATCCAACTTGATAAGGGGGTGGCAATTGGCCAGACTGCATTTGCCACAATGCAAAGGACCAATGAGGAAAGCCAATGGTTAAAGGCGTACCTCATTGGTTACTTCGGCAGTTCAACTGAAGCAGCCAGGTACCGCACCAGGCTGGTGTCTGGTGGTCAGGGCGGAGGGGACAAGGTGTTTCCTGAGGACTACCTCGCCGTAGGGAAGAGTATGTTTTTGCACATCTGTCTCACCATTTCTACCTTATTGGTGCTGCAATGTCCTTTTATTGGTTATGTTTACCTTGTTTTCGCAGTGCTCTTCCAACAGTTCTTGGACAGAACAGTAGAGTGCAGAACCAAGAAGCTGGAAAAGGCGAGGAGTGGCAAGGGCACCTTGTCCACCGTAAAAGATTTGCCCCGGCTCCTGTCTAATAGAGCCAGGGATCTTGGTGGCCGGAGGAATCTTCCCAAACCGATTTCTGTGAGTAAAACTGTTCTAAAGTGTTGTTGCCTTATTTTAGCTTTTTTCCGCTTAATCTAGGCATTTATTTATTATTTACAAAAAAATTAAATTAAAAAATTTAAAAAATAAATTTTTTTTAAAAAAAAAAAAATTAAAATGGTAGCAAACAACCTAACTTTCACTTCACTTGTACTTTGACAGAGTGGCGTTAAGTCCATTTCATCAGTTCCAAGGCAACGATTATGTTCTATGACTTTTGGGTGTGAACCGACAAGTAATAAAACTACCTGTGTGAATGATTTTTTAGTTTAAGGAGCAGATTAGGACTCAAAGAAGCAAATCAACAGCTTGTTAGACGTTGTGGTTGAAGAGTATAGAGTATATTTGCATCGGCGATGACCCTTTAACAAGCCTAATCAGCGGTCATCGCCGATGCAAATATACTCTGTACTGTTCAACCACAAGGTCTAACAATTTGTTGATTTGCTTCTTTGAGTCCTAATGTGCTCCTTAAACTAAAAATCATTCACACAGGTAGTTTTATTACTTGTTGGTGCACACCCAAAAGTCATAGAACATAATCGTTGCCTTGGTACCGATGAAATGGACTTAACGCCACTCTGTCAAAGTACGAGTGAAGTGAAAGTTAGGTTGTTTGCTACCATTTTATTGTGGCGTTCAATATAAAACTGTTAATGTAAATTGTCCTTCTTTCTTATGTTAAAGTCTGATGCTGCTGAAATTGTCGAAGCTGGTCCAGATAATGCTGAGATGTATGAAGACCCCCAAGAATAAAACTTTTTTTTAATAAATACAAATTATTTTCTATAAAACAGAAGGTCTCTCAATGTCTCCCGTACCCCAACACCATACTTTACTGGCTATTTGAGCTACATTCAATTTAACCAAAACCTAACCTAACTGGGACCAGGCTGTACCCGTACCGGCACCAGGCTGTACCCGTACCGGTACGAACCTGTACACGCCCCTTGGTACAAAGGTGTACACTGTACCTGCTCAGCAGTACAGGAACTGTACAGGAAAAGGTGCCATACTGCAGGGAGTGTACCGCGTCACATTTCATAGTGCACCACCTCGGCACAGGATACGTACCACCTTGTACCACCAAACCCCACCTCGGTACATGACACGCACCACCTTGTACAACGTCGTACCACCTCTGTGTACCGCCTCAGACCATGATGGCACAAGTGTTGTACCGCCTCATCGTACAGGCTTCGTACCATCACCGAACCACCTCATTTCCGCGAGGGATGGGTGACCGCCTGGGAACACCGCATGCTGTCGGCATCTTTTTGGCTCCAATGTTGCCACACTTCGGACACGGGACGCGGCGCGCTGTGCTTTGAGGGCCCCGGGGGACCCCGACTCTCGCCGACGGCCATACCAGCCTGGATACACCGGTTCCCTTCCGCACACCGCAGTTAAGCAGCCTTGGGTGCGGTCAGTACCTGGATGGGTGACCGCCTGGAAACACCGCATGCTGTCGGCATCTTTTTGGCTGCAATGTTGCCACACTTCGGACACGGGACGCGGCGCGCTGTGCTTTGAGGGCCCCGGGGGCCCCCGACTCTCGCCGACGGCCATACCAGGCTGGATACACCGGTTCCCTTCCGCACA
>CM060086.1:3414444-3604000 GCA_030522485.1 Stenchaetothrips biformis
CTTTGCTTTTAAATTTTGTCTCTGTGTTTTCTTCATTCACTGTCTCTGTCTAAAACATGTCGTTGCTGTTTCTTCATATTTTGTGTCTGTTTATTGCAGCTCCACCAGAAGGCCTCTGTTAGCATTTTTGATGACTGCATTCTGGCCATGACCTATGCTGCTAGTGGATGCTCCGGCTGCTGTTTGCATAAATAGGTAAGAGTTGCAACACTTGGTCCAGATTTGCAGTAAGTTACATTTCAATGCACTGAAATTGGAAAATAGGTTCCTTATTTTTATATTTTAAGTATTTGCACCTTTTTATTATGTCACTCAATCCAGTTATCTTTTTTTGCTAATGCTAATGTTTGCCCACTGAATACAAGTTGTTTTCATCTTGTTCATTGCTCATTTTCCTTTTGAAGTTTTGCATGTTACTACAAGATGTCTTTTGGTTATTTCCTTGTCAACCTTTTAGAGCTGAATCAACGTCATTTGTATAGATGAGTTTCCATGCTGTTTTCTTCCTTTCCTATTATGTCTTCTGTTTGTTGCAGTATTAGAGAAGGAATCGGTGTGCTGGTTCAGCTGTTCGATTCTGGCTGCCTGTTGTGTTATTCTTCTTGCAGCTGGGTCTGCTGTCATTGCATTGAAAGGTAATCCTTTGAACCTGCACTGAATTCCAGTATTACATTGGTTTTAAAATATTTCTGTTTGTGCAATATGTTGAAATGGTAACCATTAAGGCAGACCAATTTTTCTTTATCTTCAGCCAAAATGACTGCTTGTTGCTCTTGAATCTGTGATATTTGATCACTTACCTTCTCACAGCTTTGGCCTTTCTGTATCATAAACGTAGGTTTTTATTTTCATTGAAGCTGTGCAACAAGACGTCTAGCCTCCTTAATACTACTGTGACTGCCTGACATGTTTCGTTGTCTGTTCACTACATGATTTATTAGAATGCCAAGTTAAGAATTGAAATTAATTGCACTGGTTCTAGTGCATGGGCAATTAGAAACAAATGTTTTCTTTTTCCATCCCTATTTATTTCATCCAAGCAATGCGGCTTCCCTGTGCTGTAATGATACTTTGTTTATGTGTGTTGCAGGTCTCAAACAAGACTCTTTAGGCCAACTTCTACCTGCTGGTATGGAAGATGCAGTCCTCGCTGCTTCAATTCCACTCTGCAACAGCAGTCCTCCACTAACCGTCTCCAGCTTTCTCCAGTGCTTTTCTGCAAAGATTCTTGACTGCCATCCTCCTCATTTTGGCATCGATAAAAGGAAGATTGATTGAAGGTGACCATAGACAAATGAAACGACTACTGAAGAGGTGCTGCCTCGCCTGGTTAGTGCGTCTGCGAATCATTAACTCATATGCAGGTACAAGGTGAGTCCCCTGAAACCACCTTTCCCATGACTACAGTGCCCTGCATTTCTTTGATCCTGAAAGGTTTTATTGGAAGAACTAAGCCATACTTCTCATGTTCAATCTAATCTTTTTTTTGTTTGAAGTTGCAAACACTAGTTCACCGAGTGTGCTCAATTATCTCTAATCTAACTCTCAGCCTTTACTCTTGTTGCCATTTTGAGCGTATTCCTTTGACCTGTTGAGAAATGAATGCAACTTGCAAAGGAGCAGTCTAAAATATATTGTTGCAAATAATTATGGTTATCAAAAAAAAAAAACCACTTCAAGAAGATACTATATAACTAGCGTGAACAACTATAAGTCGTAACCAGTCCAGAACGTTTTCAGACCTCTGTATTTCAAGGGCACTTCGGTAAACTGCAGTTTCACTTAATTATGACTGCTTCCTTTGTCATTTGAACCCTTATGCTTTGACCAAAAGAAATAACTGTCATTTCAGAAAACTTGCAATGTATTGAGCACATATAATGAAGAAGGAAGCCTTCATCCCATTAAGAGCCACAGTCTTTTAACAATGAGATAATTCAACAATAATAAATGGCATTTTTAAGTTTCTTAAGAATTGAAAAATTACACACTAAGGCAATGCTAAGACTTGAGTCATGGGCTGGAGAAGGCTTTATGATGGTGTGCACATCCCAAGTGTTAGCCAAAACCCTCTTCCTTACATGAAGTGGAGAGGTTAGGGCCAGATGTGAAACTGACCTGGGTAGGCCCAACAAATTTTTCAATTTCTGAATAAAAGGGGTATCCAGCCCTTTGATCATTGTCAATCACTGGGAGACGTCCCACCTAAGCATTGGAATGGCACACGGACAAAAGTTAATGACATTCACCATAAAACAGGATCAGTGCACTTTGGCAAAACATACCTTTAGACAGGTTTGTGAGATTAGAAGTGAAGGTTGGAAGGAGTTTGACATGACTATTCTGCCTTGATCCGCCAGAGGTCGTTTTACAGATTCTCCTCTGTTTCTGACCTTGACGTCTGCAATGCAGACTATCATGTTCCTGAAATGCCAAAGTCATAAGACACTGAAAAACAGTAACTTGTCGCAGTTATTTTTAATTAACATGAATGAAGCTACATACAACCTTAGTAAAATGAAAGTTTGTCCAGAAAAACCTGCGAACAGTGACATGTATTCATGTAAAAGCTTAGTTAATTCAGTGCAGTTTTATATCAGGTTTTTAAGCAGACTTACCGTTCCTTCTTCAATCCTGTAAAACTGGGACGCACACAATTTGATCGTTTTCACACCCAAGGTACCTTAAAATGCCAAAAATACATTTGTGATAAACAATTTATTGACAAACTACAGGTATTTCACAAATAAAGAAATCAAATTACTTTGAAATTTTCATGTCTAATGTTGACAGACATGGAAGAGACATTCTCAAAGAACCATCTTACTCTTTCTCAGTCCCTTTTGTGAAGATAGGCCAGATAACTGAAAATAATAGGTGTACTCCTTTAGAAACTCATAAAACATAATTCCACTTCCACGTTTCATCTGCAGACAAAAAGAAAAGAGTCACAGTGGATTAATCAGGCTACAAACTAACTGGTAATATGTTGTTACCCACAATTGTATGTTTTCCACCATTCAGTCCTTTGCGTGCAGGATTGCACCAGAAAAATCATTACAGGGACTGAAACAGTCCAATTGTTTTAAAACTCACGACAAATTTTTTACTTCAAAAAAACCGTTTGTTTACAGGTAATCTCACCTGCCCCCAAAAAGTAAAATCTATGGGTCCGAGTTCCTTTCAACTTTGGGAAATCTAGAGCCCTGATATCTCCCAACTGGACTGTATCATTACCAAAATTGAATCTCTGTAGTTGCCTTGCAGTGCTCATACTATTTCCGAAGAATAGTAACATGCTGGTATTAATTCCAATTTTGTCGGAGGGCTACCAGACCGCTGGATATGCCATCAAACAAGGAAAAGCACAACAGAGGCCTCTTACTGATGATCTGATCTTCACCATTTTCAACTCCTGGTACTTATGTATGGTTTCAGATCAAGATTCCGTAAGATGACATGACAATTCTACAAAGGGAAAACACAACACCCAACTTAAAAAAATTTATCATGGTTAGTGTAGTGTCCAGTCAAACTAGAATCGTTGTTGGCCCAAGAATCGGCACCCCATAATCTACTGTCAGAACCCACTAGCGCCACTGGCGGCTATACCGGAAACCTACACCCTCGCTCCTCCAGGGCAGCCCGCTAGGCTGACACTTGCAATCCGGACTCCGGCTACCGGCTACTTGTGTTTCCTTATCTTCCCGACTATTGAACCACATCCAGTAACCATCATCAGGACATAACATTTGGGCGACGAGGAGTTCGACGAGCGGTACCGGGCACTGTCAAGTAAGTCCCCCTAAGGGAAATGATGTGTTTTCTGTTACTGTGTGTTTTGTGAACCGACTCTGCCGGCACGCCGACCGTTCAAAATGCGGGCCGAGTGGCAGCCGAGCAGGCCGGGAGGCACCACGTGTGCGGACAACTGCGCCCAGTAAGGCGCGGGCTGGGCAAATAGCCAAGCCGAACTCTTTTTTGGCTGGTGGCGTGTTTTTTCCAGAGGACAATTGTTTGTGGAACTATTGTTCAAAATGCCACCGAAGGAAGAAACGGGCCCTGCGAGGGCCGATCCCAAGGTGCTCCAGCACTTCACAATCTTGCTGAGTAAAATCCAACGGATGGTTCGGTGCACAATGGAAACGTATGAGCGTCGCTTGGGACTTTGCCCTGCAAGCAGCGGCAGTGGAGCCATCCGCAGAACGACATGGAAGGCTCTGTTGCCTTGCCCCGTATCGGGCTGGAAAATGTGGCAACTGATTCGCGTCCTTGGTAGTCCCTGACAAAATCAAAGACCGCCGCTCGAGTTATGATAATTTGATATCCCCAACGCTGCGGGCCCACCTTGGGCAAAAGGATTTCAAAACACGAGGTGTGTAGAGGCGGTTCAGGAACAAAAATGCAAGGGTCAAATCCTGAGAAAGTGTGGGTTCCTGAGCTTGCGTGCGTCTTGCTTCCTTTTGTGACGTTGGCACCGCCTTTTGATAAAGAAATGGTGTCCGCAGCTTGTCCGCGGCGTAAGCCGCAAGCCAGGACAGATGTGGCGGCCCTCATGGAAGAGGAAAAGTTTGACATTGGAACAACAGCATTGCAATAGACTATTCTACTTCGTACCGACGAGCGAAGAACAAGAAGAATCCACAAAACCGGAAACGGCTGGGAAAAAGAAAGGGAGTTGGGGGGCGGGCTTCTCTCCGCGCGTCGCCACCTAGCGGCTGCTCCCCACTCCCCTTCTTTTTCCCAGCCGTTTCCGGTTTTTGTGATTCTTCTTGTTTCTTCGCTCGCGGTTCGAGTAGAATAGTCTATATGCTGAACTAGGGCGTGGGAACTGGCGCGGTAGGAGAGCTGGGCAACTGGCCCATGACCCAGCGTGCACGCGGTCCGTGCCCGCGGCCAGCCCCTCAAAGGGGCAAAGCGAAAACAATGATCAAATGACGCCACAAGCTACGCCGCCCGGCGCGGCACCGCAGCAGCCTCAAGCAGGGCGGCGGCAAGCCGGCCGGTAAGAAAGGGCCCTGCCCGACATGCGGCCACAGCCCGGCGCGTCAACACCAACAGCAACAGCAAGCGCCAGCACAGCAGAATCCGGCTGCGCGGTCCCGCAAGCCCTGTCATAGGTGCGATGGAGATCACAGCCCCGCACACGTGCGTGTTATATAACCGCTACTTGCGACTATGGTATGAAGGTAGGGCATATCTTGTCCACTTGCATCACACGGAAGCGTGGACGAAAAAAGCAAAGGCCCAGCAGTGGGCACAACAACAACAACATCAGGGGCAAAGCCGCCCCACCCCACCCGCAGCCGCGCCGAGCTCGAGCGAGCCGCCCGGTCAAGCCGGGGCAAGCGTACACATGGCGCGGCGCCGCTCCGGACGCGGGCGGGGAATGGAGATGAGAGGGAGGCTGGCTACGCTCTGTACCAAATGACAGGTCCTACTGAGCTGCCCATTTCTAGGGAAGCAAATGCTGGTTTGGACTTGTGCATAGACGGACAGTGGGTTCCGGCAGAGCCCGAACACGGGTGCAGGCGCTACCCTCATGTCAGAAAAAGATTTTGAGGAGATTTGGCCGGGCCGGAAATACACCCCGTACAGTATGACGCTCCGTCAATACGACGGCAGAGGCGTGAACATTGTGGGGAAATGCCACGTGCAGGTGCAGAGCGGTCAACACTATGCTATGGTGATGCTGCTAATCGCAGCAGGGGACGGGCCGTTCTTGGTAGGCCGCGATTGGTTGCGGTCCCTAGGGTACACCCTAGCCCAGCAGCGAGTGGCGTTAGTCAATCACTTGGCGCCGCCAGCTCAGCCCGAGTCCGGGGCAGCCCCGGCAGAATTTCGTCGCATGGATTGTTTCCAGCCGGGGCTGGGAGAGTATAATGGGCCGCCAGCGTCGCTGTCGGTACGCCCTGGCTCTGCACCGGTCTTCCTAAGGGCAAGGCCGTTGCCTTTTGCGAAAAAGGCACTTGTAGGGCTGGAAATAGATTCCATGGTGGCCAGGGGAATTCTGTCCCCCGTGGACGAGGCGGACTGGGCCACTCCCATCGTATGCATTGAGAAAAACGATGGCTCGATCAGGATTTGCGGGGACTATAAGTCGACCGTCAACAAGTATCTGAGGGCGGACAGCTACCCGCTGCCCACGCTCCAGGAGGCGTTCGCAAGCCTGGCGGGGGGGAAAGTCTTCACAAAGTTGGACTTGAAGATGGCCTATAACCAAGTGAAGTGTGACGAGGCCACAGCCCAGCTCCTGACTCTGAATACTCACAAGGGGCTTTACAAGGTGAATAGGCTGCCATACGGCGTATCTCGGGCACCGCCATTATTTCAAAGGATTATTGATGGACTGCTGAAAGGACTGGAGGGGGTGGTAGTGTTGCTGGACGACATACTGATAAGTGGAGCGGACCTTGCCCAACTTCGGGCTCGAGAAAAGAGCGTCCTGGACAAGCTCAGCGCCGGGGGGCTCCGGTTGAAATTGTCGAAATGCCGATTTGGGGTGACCCAAGTCCAGTATTTAGGGCACGTCATTTCGGCGCAAGGCCTAGCACCTGTAAATGACAGGGTGGAGGCGCTCAAGGCAGCGCCCGCCCCCGAAAATTTGCACCAGCTGCAATCTTTTCTGGGAAAGCTAGCTTTTTATGAGCGATTTCTGCAGGGACGGGCCACGGTGGTGGCGCCGCTCTACAAGTTGCTTCGAAAGGAAACTCCTTGGGAGTGGGGGCCGGAGCAGCAAAAGGCTTTTGAAGCAGCAAAGCACTTGCTGTGCACATTTCCGGTGCTCTCTCACTTTGACATGACGCTGCCAATCATCATCAGTGTAGATGCCAGTGACGTGGGAATAGGCGCGGTGCTGGCCCACATCTACCCAGATGGCAGTGAGCGGCCCGTGGCCTACGCGTCGCGCGCGCTCACCCCCGCGGAAAAGAAGTATGCAGTGATTGACAAGGAGACCCTCGCAGGCGTGTGGGCGGTCAGCTCCAAATTTCATCAATACGTGGCGGGGCAAGAGTTCACGCTCTATACAGACCACCGCCCCGTAGTGGGGTTGCTCAGCAAGCCAATGTCACCAACGGCCAGTTCCCGAATGGTGCGGTGGCTTCTAACTCTCAGCAACTATACCATGAAGGTTGAGTACAGGCCAGGGCGGTGCAATGCCAATGCCGATGCGCCCGGGTAGAATAAAATATTCGAGGCGGATCCGTTTCTGGTCCGCGCGGCGGACGGCGGAGTGCGCGCCCTGGACGCGCGCGGATCCGCCCCGGATCCTCTTTGGCACCTTCGCGCTCTCTGGCAGTGACACCCCGCGCGGAGTTGTGCTGTCCCTGTCTTGGCGTGGCCTGCACGCGGGCTGTCCGTCGCCCCGCCCTGGTGGCGCGCGTTCCGAGCTCTCTCCTTGTTGCGGCCGTCGCACCTCGTACTGACAGTCGTTTGGCAAATAAGCGCAGCGCGCCTCCGTCACGCCCGCCGCCGTCGCGTCGCGGTCGGGCGGGGGGAACGTCACCGCTGCCGGCCGGGCGGCGTCCTCTCGCGGCGCTGCGGCTGCGGTGCGCCCGCGGTCCGTGTAGCGCACCGCCTACGAACTGCAGCCCGGCGGTGCGTCCGCGCTCCGTGGCGCGCTCCGGCTGCGAAGTCCGGCACGACAATATCGCTCATCTCCGTTGCGCTCCGTGTGGCAAGCTCCCCTTGAGTCTCCTGGGGGTGACTGCTCTCGAGTAGCGCCGCGCCGCGCCCTGTCGTTATGGCCCGGCCCCACCTCGTGTGCATGCTGACGGTCGGAGCCCCAGCGCAGTGCGTCACGCCGCGTCCGGGGCAACTGCATTCTCGTGGCCTCGTAGGCGTTCTGATCCGCGTGGCCCCAGCGCAGTGCGTCGCGCCGCGTCCGGGGCAACTGCATTCTCGTGGCCTCGTAGGCGTTCTGATCCGCGTGGCCCCAGCGCAGTGCGTCGCGCCGCGTCCGGGGCAACTGCATTCTCGTGGCCTCGTAGGCGTTCTGATCCGCGTGGCCCCAGCGCAGTGCGTCGCGCCGCGTCCGGGGCAACTGCATTCTCGTGGCCTCGTAGGCGTTCTGATCCGCGTGGCCCCAGCGCAGCGCGCGTATCGCAGGCGCTTCTGGTTTTGGGGGGGGGGGGAATGTCACGTTTAAATGTCACATAAATTTTAATTGTCGACTGAGACTGAGGCAAACAAGTAACCGCAATACAAAATATTCTACAGTTTTTACCCTTTACAAAAAACATTACATTTCTCTTAGTATTTACTTCTATCTACAGTTTTCTCCTGTGTTATGAGCTCATCCAGCATGAGCAGCCCGTCAGCGTCGGTCCTGAGTGCGGGCCGTGGGCCGCGACGGACTCGGACACGGGGGTCGATTTCTTCCTCGCTGTCGCTTTGGCCCTCGGGGGTGGCGACGGCTCCGAGGGCGGCCTGCTGCTCGTCGTTGACGGTGAAGTCAGTGTCGCGGGCGGAGTTGGCGCCCTGCCCACTCTTCTTCCGCAGGAGGGCTCCAAAATCCGCTCTTTCCGCCTTGTCGCCGGGAGCCTTCTTCTTCTGGCGTGGAGTCCCCACCTGCCGCTTCGCCTGGTCCTTTTTGCCGTGGAACTGTTTTTGGATGCATCTCTGCACCGTAAACTCAGTCACGACCTCGCCGGCGTCGTACCCCTGCATATTCAGAAGCACGTCCCGTGGTGATCTTGGTCAGGTGTGGCAGGTCCTTCTCCAGACTCATCCGGTGGCTCAGGTGCAGCTCCTCGCCGTCCTCGGTCCTTGTCACGTTGACCCTTTCCTTTGTGTCGGTGGTGATAAAGTTGGTCCCCTTCAGGTTGATCTGCTGACCAACCCCGGGTTCCATGATATAGTCGATCACGCGCTTCACCGCCTCCTTCACCTTCTGGCCGCCCTTCATGGCGATTGCCCTCCGGAAGGCAACCTCGTGCTGCTTGCTACCTGCCGTGAGGTCGTTGACGGTCTTCACCTGCCATAGGACCTTGCACGGCAGGCTGAAGGAGAAGAGCTCCACGAAGGACGGCCCCGTCCCGGCCCCTGGTGCCGACGCCCCGGCGACGACGGCTGCCTTCAGACTAACGATCTCCCGGGACAGTAGATCGATGGCGTTCTCCATCCTCTGGGTCTGCAGGCTGTGCGCCACGTTGACCTGCCCCATCCAGAAGATGTAATCTGAAACATAGGGAATGGAAACCGCAGTTAGCGCCTTGCGAGCAGTCACCACGACAAACTGCCGCGCCGAAGGGGCTGCCTACCCTGCCGGGCGTCCTCCGCGCGGGCAGGTTATGCAGTCCCCGGACGCGTCGGTCTTGGGCCCCGTACTCACCGGACTCGAAGTTATTGTAGAACTCGACGTCCTTCATCTTGTTGGCCATCACTCTGAAGGCCGACGCTTCATGTTTGCCCAGTGTCGCCTGGAGTCCCCCGGGCATCTGGCACTGCGCGCAACGGCTGACAAGGTGGCGGTTGCGGTGCGCAGGCCCGCCGGCCGAGGTTCCAGGCGATGCAACCGTAGAGTCGAAGAGCTCCGTGGGCCCGCCAGGGAATGCCCGGTACGGGTGCCCTAAGAAGTCCGCCCGGTCGCTGCTGGTGGCGTGGGCGTTGGCGCTGCCGGAGCTGGACACGGCGAAGGCGACGATGCCGGGGCCGGTCGCCACGGCGCTGTGGCCGCTGGGGTTGGGTGAAGGGGCTGCGGCCGGGCCGGTGCAGCGCTTCTTCATCTGCCCCGTCGTCCCCAAGGACATCCTCTTGCCGCCGGCGTCATGGCTGCCGCTGATTGGCTGCCCCGTCCCCATGGACGGTCTCTTCCTCTTGGCAGGGTCGTCTTCAGCCTCGTCGTCGGCTTCGCCGGCGAGTTTCATGTTGTCTTCCTCCTCCTCGTCGTCAGAAACGGGGCCATCGTCCTCTCCCTGAGACTCTGTCTCGGTGAAGGCCATGCTCTTCACCTTCGAGTTCGCCTCGCTGACGTCACCTGCATCAGGAACGGATCAAAATGAGCATACTTTGCGGAGTCGTACTGGTTGCCTACCCAGGTTACAGCAGGCGTCTACTTACGGTAAGGGCCGCTCACGACGTCCACGATCCGCTCGACCCAATGCAGCGGGCAATTCGCCAACTGCCCCCGCAAGTCTGCGTTCCTGCACGCCAGCAGGTACGCCGCGTCGGGCTTGTCCCCGGGTTTCGGATTCAAGGCCTCCGGCAGCAGAGCGTCGACGGAGGCACCCTCGATCAGCGTGTCGTGGTCCGCCAGGATGAAGCGCTGGGGGAGCGCGTAGTAGTACGCCGCCGTACTGTCATTGTCTCCCTGATGGTCACGGACGACCCAACACCGATGACTGTGAACAGAAAACAAACAACAATGTAAAAAAACAGCAGCAAACATGCCGACGAACAGAGCGACACGAAGGGTACAGGGCAGTACCTCGGCGTCGTCGTCGGGGCCTGCAAGGTGGTGCAGCAGTTCCATTGCCACCACTCCTTGGTCCGTGTCAAACGCTGCCACTTTCCCAACTACTTTGTCCAGGTTTACTAGTCGCAGGTTGCGGTCCAGATCCTTCCGGTGCCCCAAGACGTGAATCCCCAGCCTGCTTGAAGGGATGGGGTACATGTACAGGTCCCTGCCGCGCCCGTACAGACGGCACACGAGTTGCACGCGGTCGTCGTGGTGCAGCAGGATTGTCGTGACGTACGCTATTCCCCAACCGCGCAGCATCACGTGCCGGTCCCCTGGGGTGGTCTTCGACACGCGGATATTGTGCTCTCCCCAGCGCACGCTCCGGACCTCGCACTTTGCAGGGAACGCAGTTCTCCGCCTGATCAGCTGCTTTCCGACGACAACGCGACAGTCTTCCACGTCGCACGATGCCTCGCCAGTGACCTCCGCCAGTCTCCGCTCTTGGAAGCGCGCCCACACTTGCCTCACAGGGTGCTTGGGACCTCTTACTAGGTCGCACAGCGGCTTCATGCTGTTCTCGAAGGGGAAAGCGCTGAACGAATCGAGAGCACCGAGCCTCTCCACGTCGTCTGCTAAGTGTATGAGAGAGTGAGTGGAATACACGCCGAACTGCGCGCCGAACTGGGCGGGCGCCTTCGCGACGAACTGCCGGAGCAGGGACCGCGCCTGCTCCCTTAGACTTGAGTCTGTGCACAATCGGGGACAGCACAGTATTCTGCCGGCGCAATGCAGCCGGAGGGCAAGGTTGTACCGGCTCCTGGTCAAGCCGCTCCGTGTCAAGAACAAAGGAACGCCGTACAGCAGAAAGGTCCTCGCTTGATGTGCTTTCCACCCAGCGCTCTCTGAAAAGCTCTCCAGCCTCCTCTGGAACTCGACAGGCCATGCCCCCTTCTGGCGCTTTACGCGCTCATCTATCAACTTCACCTGCTGAACGCTCAGGCCTTCCCTTTCTGACGACACTCTTTCAACTGCTCGTATGTCGTCTTTGGCACGCCGTCCCTGCGCACCGTCGTCTTTGCCTTGAACAGCATCTTGCCCATCACCAAACGCGAACACATCTTTTTAACGACCCTGAGAAAAAGCACGTGCATGGGCTCGACGACAAATGACTTGACTGGACATACCGGAAGTTCTGTCAAGATACTGACTTCCTTGTGATGATGCGCCGGGTCTGCCCTGGCGCGGAACGAGGCCTCTGTCCGCGGCGGCGCGTTCATTTGGCCCCGATAAACCGTCCGCCCTGCGAACGAAACGCCGACAGCAGTGCACCGCGGACAGCCTGAGTGCCCACGGTGCCCCAAAACGTTCTTGGCGAACGCCATAGCAGGAGAGTCGCAGACCCAAGCTCTCAATGATACAGCGTAACGCACACCATCGACGACGAGACCGTCCTGCAGAAGGACCTTCAACTCATCAACAGTGCGCCGGAAGTAAATGTTGCTGCTGCATGGTTTCTCCCTGCCCCCGTACAGCCCTGCGGTGACTGGACGGTTGCCCAACTCCCACACTATTATCTGAATTGGCCACAAACACATCTTGGTTTTGATATTGTACGGGTTGCAACCATCAACGGACACCATGAGTGACAGGGAGGGGCCTACCGACTTGCCCGCAGCCACCGCCGCCCGGACGACGGCAGTAAGGACGTGCGCTACCCCAAAGTGTATGTACTCGCCCTTACTCATCTTCTCCACAGGGGCTGCCGGCGCGTTGCAAGTCCCGTACAAGGCCTTAGCAGAACGCGGCAACGTCTGCTCCGCACCGGGGACGTAGCGCCTCAAACCTTCCAGCAGTGACTCGACGGCTGGGTGCTCCAAGTTGACGCGCAGACTCCACTTCCGAATGAATTCCCTCAAATCTGGGGGCCACTGCACAAGGTCTGCTTCTCGCACTACTGGGACTGCGCTGGGGACTGCGTCTGCGCCTCTCTCTCGGGCGTGCTCCGACCACAACGACCATCGAACAAAAATGAAAAGTCCGCCTCTGGTGAATTGGGCGGTGCCTGTCCAGGGGTCAAAGGTGGAGTGAGGCCGTCGGGCAAGTCGGGCAAGTCGGGCGATGTGTTCGGCGGTGTGGCTGTCGCGGCCGCCTCATTGACAGGATCAAGAGGGGGATCGTCGCCACTTTCTTCCACAAGATCTCGGTAAAACTGTTCAATGTCATCACTGATGCCAAAGGGGTCGGGACTGAAAAGTGCGTCAATGTTCTCGTTTAGTCGTCTCGGGACGTCACGCCGCACTCTTCTGCGCGCCACGTTGAATCGTCGCGCCATGACTCGTGTCTAGCCTCGCAGACGTTCCAACCTGGAAAACAGTTCCAACCTCCTACAGGGCTGCCTGGTACGCGCATACAAGGGGAAATAATCTTGAAGAAAAAGTGCACACAAAAGTGCAACGAGACCAAGTATTGAATTTCTGCTAAATTCAAAGAGTTCTCCGTACAAATATATTTAAATCTTCAAAATTATATCAAGTTAAAATCGTCCTTCGACGGCTACAATTCATCAAAATTCATTCCCCCTTGGTCACGCATACGCGGAAAACCAAAACAGACATGTTGTACTTACTACTGTTTGGATCCGTCCCGTGCCTGCTGTCTCTGCGACGCCTTGGTGACAATCTTCGTCATCGCCGTTGCCTCTGCGTTGAAGGCCGTCGAAGTGTCGTCCCCGAACTTCAGCCGCAATTCGATCACAATGTTCCTAACGACAGATTGACGACACTGATGCACGGCACAACTGGACGCGCGCCCGTCTTCCTTGGACGCAGCTTCAGGTGACGGAAGAAGGATGAGAAGCGCAGCGGACGCACTTGTCTCACAGATACCCTGCCTAGCCTGACTGCAGTGGACTAGCTAATGATGTACTGTTCCGGGCGATCGCTGAGCTCCGTGTGCTGCTGCTGCTGCTGCTGGTTCTCCTCTCCCGCCCCGCCGTGCCCGCCCCGCACGTTGTCCTGCCCGCTGCCCGTCGTCCTGCCCGCCCTCGCTGTGCCGGGCGCCCGGCACCCCCGGCCGCCGCCCCGGCCCCCGCACTGCACCCCTCGCCCTCCCCCGCCGCCCCTCAGCCTAGCGCAAGGCTCCGCCGTGCAGCCTGCAGCCCCACGGTGGGTTGCGGTAGTAGCAACCCCAACCCCCCCACTCTCCGCAAGACGCGGCGGGAAGGACATTGGACGTAATGTCCAATGTCCGTGGGCCTACCACTGCGGCGCAGTACGCCTCGCGGGTTGCCTGACTTGACTTGACCACACATTTTGCCTACTTACAGGCGTTTTTTATGTCTGCATGTGGAATGTGTTCCGATTATGTACACACATTGCAGTGCCCCCCCCCCCCCCCCCCCACCCCCCCGGCGCGCGCTCGGTCCTTGCCGGGTGCGAGGACACTGGACACGATGCACAACGTCCTGGGGGACTTCGTGCTGGACGTCCAGAGTCCCGCGCCCCGCCGCGCCGCTGGCCGCTGCGCAGCGACAACCCCCTCCATGACACCAGACGGACTCTGGACACGATGCACAACGTCCTGGGGGACTTCGTGCTGGACGTCCAGAGTCCCGCGCCCCGCCGCGCCGCTGGCCGCTGCGCAGCGACAACCCCCTCCATGACACCAGACGGACTCTGGACACGATGCACAACGTCCTGGGGGACTTCGTGCTGGACGTCCAGAGTCCCGCGCCCCGCCGCGCCGCTGGCCGCTGCGCAGCGACAACCCCCTCCATGACACCAGACGGACTCTGGACACGATGCACAACGTCCTGGGGGACTTCGTGCTGGACGTCCAGAGTCCCGCGCCCCGCCGCGCCGCTGGCCGCTGCGCAGCGACAACCCCCTCCATGACACCAGACGGACTCTGGACACGATGCACAACGTCCTGGGGGACTTCGTGCTGGACGTCCAGAGTCCCGCGCCCCGCCGCGCCGCTGGCCGCTGCGCAGCGACAACCCCCTCCATGACACCAGACGGACTCTGGACACGATGCACAACGTCCTGGGGGACTTCGTGCTGGACGTCCAGAGTCCCGCGCCCCGCCGCGCCGCTGGCCGCTGCGCAGCGACAACCCCCTCCATGACACCAGACGGACTCTGGACACGATGCACAACGTCCTGGGGGACTTCGTGCTGGACGTCCAGAGTCCCGCGCCCCGCCGCGCCGCTGGCCGCTGCGCAGCGACAACCCCCTCCATGACACCAGACGGACTCTGGACACGATGCACAACGTCCTGGGGGACTTCGTGCTGGACGTCCAGAGTCCCGCGCCCCGCCGCGCCGCTGGCCGCTGCGCAGCGACAACCCCCTCCATGACACCAGACGGACTCTGGACACGATGCACAACGTCCTGGGGGACTTCGTGCTGGACGTCCAGAGTCCCGCGCCCCGCCGCGCCGCCGGCCGCTGCGACGAAGCTGTACTGACAGATGGCCGGCTCGCTGCATTGCGTTCCAGGTATAGGCATGCCTCTTGTCCTATAGGGCAGCGACCCTCGGCAGGACCCTCGCCGGCCTCGCAAGGGCTGCGTTGCCATGGCAAAGGAATGCAGTGCCGAGTTGCCGGCTCAGCAACGCGCTGCACGCCTCTGCTACCAGAACGCAAGAAGACGATAAACTTACAGTATTCTCCCGCAATAGGTCGACGAGTCGGGACCGGATCTCGGACTATAACGAACACGAAAACCGAACAGCACATGGTGCGAAGGCCGGGCTCCGGCAGTGCTCCGAGCTCGAGGAGGCCATAAAACAATTAGCTATCCCTTGGATGCGACGCTGGACTGGCCCGAAGCCTTGTGCCAACCGGCGCCTTACGGGTCCACGCTACCTGGCCCGTGCCGGCACTGCGCTTCGGGCCGGTCCAGCGTCGCATCCAAGCGCAGGCAGGCCGGCCGCACGGAGATCCCCTGTCAATCATCCTCGACGGTCGAGCTCGTCGGGCCATAAAACCCCCTGCGTAAGCGGGGACCGTCACATGAATTCGACTTATTGCGAGTCGACCTATTGCGGGAGAATACTGTAATTTAATATTTCAACATTTTACCGAGCCGAAATGTACTAATTTTATTGAATGAATTCGCTGCTTACAAACTAATTCCTCCGAATGGTTTACGAACCATATGTACGTTTTACGTTTCAATACTGAAATCACTCAGACGCCCAAAATCAGCCTGCTCTGGAAACCCAAGTGCGTGCCAGGCACACACTACAAAGAGTCAACCTATTTGCTGCATGCCTGCAGGCACTTTTTTTCCGTGTGGTGAATGCCTGCCAGGCATGCAGCAAACAAGAAAGTCGTGCATGCTTGCTCTGTGGCTGGAACTGTCTTGAGCGAAGCCCTGCGTCTCAACGTATCACTGAAGCAAATACTCACGTCATGTTTCGAAATATGATGTGACTGCGCCCTGATCTGCCTCTGCGGTGGCAACTCGAAGGCCCTGCCTCGAACCATATCACAGTTCACCGCCTACGTGCCTGTAATTAATTATGGACATAAGACTTGCAGTAGTGTTTGTTACTCGGTGCGTAGCCTTCCAGCGTCGCGGAGTGACTGCGAGTGCGTGGCTTGCGGCATCATGCGCTTGGGCTTGGGGCTGGTTGGCGCTGGCCTCCTCGGCCTGCTCATCATGTCCAGGGTCCAGGTGCACAGCAGGCTGGAGCCACAGCCAACCAATAGGAGTCTCTTATATTCCTTCTCTGTCGCACATGATCAAAGGTGCGAGGGAGACGGTTGGCGTCGAGCTGCCGACGCCGCCCTCAGAACCCCCACCCCCAAGGTCCGTAGTCCGTGCTGGGGTCGGGAGAGGCGCGGCGCGCGGCCCTGCCCGCTGTAGAGCCTCACGCACTCCGCGGCCGGGCCCTGACGGCGTGCTGCTTAGGAGACGCCGCGGCCGTGTCCAGGACTCAGTGCGGTGCCGGCCGCCTTGCCCGTTACCGCGGCCGGGCCCTGCAGTGTCGAGGCGGCAGAGAATGACATTTTTTTAAGGGGGGGGAGTATTTTTTTATTTTATTCGCGCATGTTCATTTTGTTGTGGCTTAGGCGACATGATAGATCTTCATGGTATGCCACAACACCACCGTTTTCTCATTTTGCAGCGGGACGGACGGACGGACGGACGGACTTCCGTCCACTGCCCCCTTCCCCTCCCCATCCCCCTTCCGTGCACCGTGTACTCGGTACAAAAGTACATAGTAAATTAGTGTGAAATTGCTGTATGTTCATTAACCTCCAACGACAGGCAAAGGAAGCGTGGTGCGCGTTCAGCCTGATAGGTGGGCAGCAAGCACGGCGCGCAACAGACGAAACGCAGGATTCGCGCGCCTCGCGCGTCCTGCACGCACACGCAGCACGACGGACTTCACGGCACCAAAGACCGTGTACTAGGCCAAAGGCGAGACCAGCGCGCACAGAGCGTCGCCGCGGGCACGCCGCTCCAGAGGCCCTGCTATAACAAGGCAACCCTTCGAACAGTGAACGGAGTCCTGCAAATGCGGGCCTCGTCGGCCAGCACCAGGCACTAACTGCAACCTCACTTTGAGCCAGGCAAAGCCGTCAGACAGGGAACATCGGAAGCCGCGCCCCGCCGCGCAAGGCACGGGCAGCGGCGCCGAGGAGGCGCGAGTGCGCGGCATGCCGCCAACGTGCCAGGGTGCAGGCTGCACGCCCGCGTCGAGCCCCACCGAGCACGAAGCCGAAATTGGCAACTCTGTACTCTGTGCTAGGCGGCTGCCCGGCCCGTAGCGCGGCAAGAGAGAGAGAGAGAGAGGAGAGAGGAGAGAGAGGAGAGAGAGAGTGAGGAGAGAGAGGAGAGAGAGAGACGCGCCATGTGCCTTGCAGCCTTGCAGCAGCCGCTCGCCGAGGCCGAGGCAACGTATACCTGCGAGGGACAAGGGACGCCCACGGACGCCACGCAGCCCCCTCCCCCCCTTCCCCCGCCGCCCCCGCGGCCTGCGCAGGCTCTGTCTATGCATACATCGGAAGCCGCGCCCCGCCGCGCAAGGCACGGGTGGCACGGGCAGCGGCGCCGAGGAGGCGCGAGTGCGCGGCATGCCGCCAACGTGCCAGGGTGCAGGCTGCACGCCCGCGTCGAGCCCCACCGAGCACGAAGCCGAAATTGGCAACTCTGTACTCTGTGCTAGGCGGCTGCCCGGCCCGTAGCGCGGCAAGAGAGAGAGAGAGAGAGAGAGAGAGAGAGAGAGAGAGAGAGAGAGAGAGAGAGAGAGAGAGACGCGCCATGTGCCTTGCAGCCTTGCAGCAGCCGCTCGCCGAGGCCGAGGCAACGTATACCTGCGAGGGACAAGGGACGCCCACGGACGCCACGCAGCCCCCTCCCCCCCTTCCCCCGCCGCCCCCGCGGCCTGCGCAGGCTCTGTCTATGCATACCTGGGCCCCCGGTCGCCCTGGATCCCGGGCCGCGCAGTGCGGCCGTCGGCGCGTCGCGTTGCCAAATCGCAGCATGCGTTCCAGGAATGCCCGTCCTTTAGTCCTCTGGGCCAAGGCGACAAGGGGGCCACGGGCAGCCCCGCGTCACGGCGATTGTCGTTCGTTCAAGTGCGCTCTAGTGCCCGCGTCAGCGCGCCCCCCGCCCCCCATGCTTGGACATTGGACCAGATGCACTGCCACCGGATTCCGAAGGACCGTTTCGTCCCTCTGTCTCTCTCGCACTCATGGGGCGTCCCGTAGCAAGAGTAGCGCGGCAGCCAGCGCCCGGCAGCGGATGTATCATCTGTATCATCTGTATCATCTGCTAAAAAGGTCATTTGATTTGAAAACCGCGCGCGCGTGATCCCCCCACCCCGCGTACCGCCTTCCAGTCTCAAATACCGCCTTTCCGCCGCGGCAAGTGATTTGCTAGCAGCTGCGCCGACGCAGCTGCGCCGACGCAGCTGCGCCGACGCAGCTGCTAGCAAATCACTTGCCGCGACCGTACCGCCTCCTGGCGGCCAGAGTCTGGCAACCCTGCCGGAGCCACCGGACACAGGCACTCATTACTCGTCGCTCTCGTCGCGTCGCCGCCTGCGCTGCACCCACAGAGCAAGTAAACTCCACGGACACCGCCATCGCCCCGCGAGCCGCAGCCATGCCACCGCGACGAACCCGCCCACGCCGCGACGAGGGCGAGGACCCCAACGGGGACAACAGGACGGACTGCGGGCCGCCAGGGTACTGCGAGGATCCAGCAGGTCGACGACACGCGGGATGGGAGACAACGAGCAAGAGGTTCGGGGCGTTCGTGAACGCCTTCCTCAAGCGCAGGCACCTTGGCGCTTTTACCAGGCGCAGGGGGTGCTCGTACGTCAGCGCCACGACGAAGCCGGACGGTGTCATCGCCCCTGTTCGTGCATAACCCGGCAGGGTTCATCCCCGATTGGCCCCACTTGACCGGCGAGGACCGCGCATCGCGTCTTCGTCAGAAGATGGGAGACGTGTGTTGGTGGCTGCCGGCTCCACAGGGGGTGCCGTTTGACCAGCAGTCTGAGAGCGTCGGAGTCTTGCATTACAAGTGGAACGTCTGCTGTCTTTGCCTCATCTCCGGCCTTTCCGTCACCGATGCAGGTCCTGAAACTCCTGATGTTGGGGAGGAGGATGCATGATGCGTGGGCAATAGCGGGGGGGGGGGGGGGGGGGGGGTCGGCGTCGCCGCCGGCCACACGCCGCCACGCCACTTCGCGCTTCACTCTGCTGCTCTCGCTCGCTCAGTCGCTCTCGCTCGTCCAGTCCAGTCTCAGTCGCCGTGCCGTCGCCGCCACGCCAGACCGCCAAGCAAGCAGAACACAAGCCGTGGCCCAGTTGCATAATGGAAATAGATAGGAGCGAGGAACGACGTCGCCGCTTTGGAAATGCAGTGTTCATCGCTCTCAACCGACTGACCAGCAGACCGAAACAGAAGGTCCGCATCGACGACGTGGTTCCAGCGGAGTTCAGCCCCAAGGGCACCTCTATGTATGTGCTTTTGGTTAGGCTCGACCGGGCCGTCGCCAAACAAGTGGAGAAGTTCGACAGCAAGAACCCGTTGTCGGTGGAGACCGAATCAGGCCGCTATATCATCCGGTACAACACCCCCGCCTCGCAGCCCGATCAATTCAAGGGGTCAGCAATGTCTATCATTGTGAGGGAATACCCGAAGGAGTGAGTCAGTGAGTGAAGAGTGATTAAATAGACATGGTGGTGACTACAATTTCGTGGGAGTGTTGTGTACATATGTTCAGCTAAAGTTATTTTTTTTGGTAACCTAGTAATGTTTGAATCCGTAAAATATGAAGCTATAACTGTGTGAAGAAAAGTTTGACGAGTGCTAGAGCTGCTGCACATTTATTTGACAAAGATATCTTGAACATATATAATGTTCTAATGGTTCTTCTGCTTCATTGTATTTGTATTTGTGTGCGTTCATGCACGGTTATGTCACGAGGCTATTACCTTAATGTTGTTTTTCCCTGTGACAGTAGTGTTTTACTTTCCCAATCAATTTTATGTATGTCATTAGTTGCGTGCAATCTTATGTTGCCATTGCATGCATGTAAGAGTAATCTATATTATTTTCCCAATCAGTATTACCTATGTCATTAGTTGCGCGCAATCTCATTGCATGCATGTGACAGTAATCTATTACAATTTTTCCCATGTAATTAGTTGCCAATCAGTTGCATTTGTCATGTCAGCTGGTTTTTGGCCTTTGAAATTTTATTGAATGCATGTGATTGAAGTCATTCGCCGATTGTTTTATGGCTTAGTGTATAGTGTCCAACTTTGTTTATATTTTTCAAGTGAACTGGTGATATTAATTATTCCCGTTATGTCAGACACCTGTGACTCGTGTTCTTCTTCAACGATTGTGTATGCTAATAGATGTGACTTGAACTGTTGAACTGCCATGTTTGTATAAATTGTAGCCTGTGATGTTTTTTTTTAATTTTTGAATTATTGATATTTTTATTTAATGCATGTGATAGAAGTGTTTTACTTCCCTAAACCGATTGTATTCATGGCTGAAGTGTATATAATCCAAACATTGCATGCATGTGACAGTAATCTATTACAATTTTTCCCATGTAATTAGTTGTGCGCGCAAATCCAGCCTTGAGCCTTGAACCTTGAATGCAATGTGATAGAAGTCTTTTACTCTCTTAACCAATTTTATTTATGGCTAGTGTATAGCGTTGATAGATATTTTTATGGCTGTAATAGTGTCAAAGCTTTCATGTCAACTGGTGATATTAATTATTCCCGTTATGTCAGACACCTGTGACTCGTGTTCTTCTTCAACGATTGTGTATGCTAATAGATGTGACTTGAACTGTTGAACTGCCATGTTTGTATAAATTGTAGCCTGTGATATTTTTTTTTAATTTTTGAATTATTGATATTTTTATTTAATGCATGTGATAGAAGTGTTTTACTTCCCTAAACCGATTGTATTCATGGCTGAAGTGTATATAATCCAAACATTGCATGCATGTGGCAGTAATCTATTACAATTTTTCCCATGTAATGAGTGGTGCGCGCAAATCCAGCCTTGAGCCTTGAACCTTGAATGCAATGTGATAGAAGTCTTTGACTCTCCCAACCAATTTTATTTATGGCTAGTGTATAGCGTTGATATAGCATTCATGGCTGAAGTGTACAGAATCCAAACTTGATTTGATTGTCATGTCAACTGTCCAGTAGTGAATGTTGTGTGTATTGATGGTTTGAATGATTGTGTTTGCAAATAGATGTGAGTTGAACGCAGGATGCGCTTCTTTCAAACTTGTGTGTGTGATTTTTGGACTTTAACATTTCATTGAATAAACATTGAAAGGAAACATTGGTACATTATTTACCTAAAACCGGGACACATTCCATCTGAACAAGACTCTGCCAAAATGAACTGACATATTCACTATCATGATTGATTCAGGGAGAACTTTTATGAAATTAAAGTGAGCGAGGTAAAAATTCAGAAAACCTCCTTACACTTGATGCATTGCATTTATGAATGCCAGGAATCAGCAGGATCAATCCTTTCATTATGCATCAACAACGATGCCATCGTCTGAGGCTTTGATACTGGCCATTTGTGTACTTCAGTATATGCCTGAGTTTTGCACATGAGTTATGAGACAGAAATGGGGAACAGAAGTACTACACAGGTATGACATTTTATCACATTTTATTTGAAGTCCATGAGACAGTATCAGAGTATGAGAGCTGCTTCAACAAAACTATAAGTTACAAAGTGTATGAAAATCTGGATATCAAAGATATTCATGATCCTCAAACCAAGCACAGAGATCACACTGAATAAATAAATTTCAGCATTTTATAATATTAATAGGAACAACAGTAGCAGCATACAAGTAAAGTATTGAAATAAAACAAAGACTGGCAACTTACAAGGAAGGACATGAGATCAATGCTTCCACAGCATCACGCACACAAATATGGTTACAACTTAAAGAACAACTCATAAATAAAAACACAACACAATCACATTCTGCACACAGAATTGTCTACTAAAAGAAATGAAGTCAATCCTGAGTCATTCCTCATATTTAAGTAAACTAAACTAAAGTATTGAAATAAACCAAAGACAAGGAATGATTACTCTAACTGTAACAAATTGGTCTTTGGAAAATGAAGGTATACCCTATTCCTTCTGCAGGCAGTCTTCTGGTGCCGTTGCATCTTCCCCCTAGAAATTAATTTCCCACACAAGTTGCAAGCTGATTTGGGCAGTTTGTTCCTCTCTGTGAACAGATTGGTGACAATTTCCAATAACACCTCACTCCCACCGTGACTGGATTGCACATGCTGTCTCATTCTGCCCTTCCTGGGGGACTTGAACACGCGTTGGCATCCAGCTTGAGGACACTGCGCAAATGCCAATCTTGCTTTCTTGGGAACCCGTGGGAATGGGATGTCGGAATTTTCACCACCAAGACTCTCATCGTCATCCTGAAACAGCACAAAATCAGAGCAAGTTAGCGAATGGCCTCTTTAGTTTTGAGGTGATTTTACAACCTGTCAAGTATGATGATGAAGAGTGTTACCTCCTGCGCACTGCAAGGTGTGTTGTCATTTCCTGATGCTGTACGCAGTACACATTGGTAGAATTCCTGACCCTCTGAGGGGGGCATGCTGTTCAGATGGTATGCCTGCAACAAGTCAGGGCGGCACATGGAAATTATTCTTCCATGTCCAGATGTGCCTCGATGTGCCTGTTGAAGACAAAACGGAGATGGCATAAGAATACAAAATTTCAAGTCTTCCTTTGGGACATGTTAAGCATTTCTACTTACAGACAGGAACACTTCTCAGAGACCATTCCATATGGTACCCACGACGAAGAGCCAAAATTAATAGCCTCGGCACAGTTCTGGCCTGAGTTGAATCCGAAGTGAATTGCATTAGGAGCTACAATAACTGCCTCACCTGCATTCTGTACAACCTGATAACAGAATAATGATAAGTTTCATTATTACATTACATTCCTTGCTGCAATTGCAGACATTAATGTCTCATGGCACTTGAACCACAATAAACACGTACCACTTTGAAGGGAATGGACCGTTCCTGCAGGAAGTTGGGCGTCAGCATAAAGACCTTGTGTCCAAGTACATTACGGCAAGAGCAGTTGGCAGTGCTCACTGCACAGGAGGTCAGCGCATCAACTACCTTCCTAATTGATGAGGGTGGGACCACACACCTGAAATGTGAGACAATGTTTGCTAATAATTGATTGGTTTGTCTTCAATAACTTTCAAGTGGTCTGTACTCACCAAACCTTGGGCTGACCGTAGTGGAGGTAATTTATGGAGAAGAGAGAGAAATCTTCCACGTGTGCAGGGAAGAAGCTATTCTCACTTCCGTAGTACAGGAATGGTGAAGTTATTCCAGGAAATTTGTGTGGCAGCATTCGCAGAATGCTGGTTGCGGCTAGGGCGTACAGCCCAAAATGAGGGCTCATCTTTATTCCTTCCTCAGCTGTCACTGGAATACCGCTGCCGTAAATGACACCTTTCACTCCTCTCAGACAGACACTTTTATCACCTGAACACCCAACACAACAACAAACTCCAGCTTCCACTTCTGGCCTGCTATCTGCCTTCAGAGCTTCCAAAATAAGGCTTTCCCTCTCAGCCACTGGGAGTCTCAACATGTCTGTACAGAATGATTCATAGGCCTTCCTGTCCTTTGTTCCCTGCGCCTTCAGCACTGGCAGATGTCGTTGTTTCACATCGGTGTAGGTTACCATTTCAGTGGCAACTTTTGAAAAGAAGTGCTCCACAGCCTTCGATGGATCCTCCAACAACTGAGAACTGCAACAGAGATACAACGATAATTTGCAACATTGCAACTGAAACATACACTTGTGTTGTTCTTGCACTGACCTCACTGTCCTGGTTGAGTAGCTCATTTCGGTGGTCGCGGCTTGTACAAACGCGTCCACATCGAGCTTGTCCTGCTGACGATCGCGTTCGTCGGTCACACGACCATCATCTGCTTGCCTGTCCACACTCATATACAAGCCAGGTTGAAGGCGGAAGCCAACAAAGGTCTGCTTCTTGCAGTGAGTCGCCAGGTCCGCTCGCCGTCCGACAGTGATCAACTCGCTCAAAGGAGTTCCTCTGCAGCTTTGTAGTTGCTCGTCGACGACCTTCACCTTCGAAAACAACAAAGAAACAATGATTCCCACGAGGTTCATATGGTCAACCCCACGGTGGCAGGAGGTTATGTTTAGGTTATACCTTGAAGACTCCGGCCGCTCGAGCGTCCGCATTGTCACGCAGTACCTTGTCCGTGTACTCGGGGAGCCCGAACAGCAAGTGCTCACCCAAATAAAATGTACGGACATCACAATCCATCATTCTTACACTCGAATCACACAAATAAAGATCCCAATCAACACGAAGTGCGGATGCAGTGCGGTGGCGGAGGCGGTGGTGGTCGGCCGACGCCGGCGGTCGGCGGTGGCGGTGGCGGTGGCCGCGCTCCGCCACTGCTGCGGCAGTGACTCGTTTTGTTTTTCATGACGTCTGCTGTCTTACTTTGTATACATACAATTTGTATACATACAATGCATTCGGCGCTATGAAATTTTCTCAGTTTCATTGCACAATCACCGGCGCAGCTCAAGATATCAGTTGCAAGCTTACTGTCAGTGGACATTTGTCGAATCGACTATCGAATCAACAAGGCAAATGGAGGTTAGTGTCCATTATTCGGAGACATTTCTCTGTTGATGGCAAACGGTAAATTCCACTGGTAGTATGTATTTTTTATTTATCATAAAAATACATTAATAATGAAACTGCTGGGACGAGGCAGTGATATGCGTCATTGAAGCGTACGTCAGCCCGATTATGTCATGAAACGGGCAGGGACCCCCTGCCCCCCCGGTTTGCCAGAGGACCGTCACAATTTCATTGGTTTGTTATTGAAAAGGGTTAAGAGACGGACCTGCCTGCACTGAAACCAGTGACCCAGAGCCGCCCGGGTCTTACGCAATTATAAAAAGACACACCTCAGTAGCATTTTTCGATGCAATAGCTGCAGTAGATATAGAACCCTTTAACCTCTCACTGTTGACCTGTGGATTGCGTTCTTTTCACAGCCTGTCGTCATCATTGAACGGATGCAAGTAGCCTGCAATGCCGAGCGAGGACGGCATGGGACAGCACGCTTGAGACGAAGGAAGTGCCGACGAGCGCTGTTTGATAAACGAAAATTCTACTACCAGAAGGTACTTGCTAATACAGTATCACCATAGCTGGCGAAAGCCAGTGTTCGGTTAAAATGTAACTGCTTATTGTTCCAGGCAGGGACTCCCAAACCAGGCCCCTTTTGTGGGTGGGGCGTGATAAAAGAGAGGCAACCACCTATAAGCGGTGACCTAGATCTGACAGATGTTGAAGTCCATCAAGGCATCCAGTATTTCAGGGGATTCAGTGACATAGACTGCAGGCCATCCCCTTTGCAACAGGCAGAGGAACTTGTGACCAAGAAGACACAGGTCACTTCCATATGCAATGAGAACAGTCACATCTTCTCATTCACTGTAAGTAGCATTAAAGTAACAGGTACATGATTGCTTCTGTTTGCCATTATTTATATGTCCTTGTCTGGGAACAGATCCAACCAACAGCAAAACGTGCCATACGGGTGTTGGCTCTATGCGATGGAGTTGGAACTGGTCTGTACGCACTCACAGCATTGGGAATCAGGGTGGAGACTTACTTTTCTACTGAGATAGATGAGGATTGCCTCAAAGTTCAACGGTCACGTTTCAGTGGCCAGATTGTAGCACTTGGGTGCATGGAACGAGTAACCCAGGAGCATTATGTTGACAGCCTGGGGAGAATCGACCTCTTGCTTGGTGAGTTGTGCACCGAACAATGGGCTTATTGATGTTGACTATGCTTAACATGATTCATTCTGTCGTGGCAGCCTCTCCCCCTTGTTCCGATTTGAGTATGGTCAACGCTTTTCGGAAGGAATTTGATGACCCAACATCAACTGCCTTTCTCAGCCTGAAGGTGGCCAAGACAAGAGACTATCTGGCGAAACGGATGTACCAGGAGGGAGTACCGTTCTTCTGGTTGTGCGAACAGACTTCACACATGTCAGTACCTTGCAGAAGAAGACTCACCAAAGCTATGGGTTGCGAACCTCAAATCATCTGCTCCAGCGCATATGTGCCAATGTTCAGGAAAAGACTGTATTATGGCAATCTTCCCCACATGAAAGACCTGGAATGTGCTCTCAAAGGCCGTGTGACTGACAAATTACTGCAAGACTACTTGGACCCTCAGAGAACAGCGGTAGTCAAGTTTGCCAGCACTTTAACTTCAAATGCTTTTAACCAGGGTTTGCCAGTCATTGAACGAGGGCTTCCGTCTAGACTCACAATATCAGAGGCGGAAAGTTTGCTTGGGTTCAAACGAAATTTTACAGCATGTAGTGATTTGAGTCAACAACGGCGTTTAAATTTATTGGGTAGGAGCTGGAGTGTCAAAGTGGTAGCCAACATATTGCATCCACTGAAGGAAATTTATATGTCTGTGAAATAATTGAATTCAATAAACCTATTAAGATGTTGTAGCCACAACAATTTTATTTCTCTCATTCCACATTTGTTTTCAAATAGAAAAGAGCTGACAAAAGAAATTACTCGTGACAATGTGGACATATCATGCGGTGTGCAGCTAAGGTTGTGGTGTATTCAAGCAGCACCGATGCAGTATCACGGTCTACCTGTGAGGGCAGTAGTGGCACTGCTGCAGCTAGCGATACTTGTAGATCTGCGAGCAGTTCATCAAGCATAATCTGGATCACTGCTAGGGAAAAATTTAATATTGGGCCTTTTATTAGATGAGTGCACCCACGGGGCCCAGTACTCACATTCAGTTGAAGCTGGAGGCAAAAATGAAATACAAGAAAAGAGGCCGAAATTCACTGAAAGTTCAATCTGTAGTAGAACTGAGTTCAGGGCATTTTCATAATCACTAAACATGTGGTAGTGGATGTTGGGAGAGCCCTTCAATCTTGACACTATTTGGCCCCATTTCAAAGCCATGGAACCGCAGTCCAGTAGTGCCGTGTGCAATGGGTCCATGGCATTCAGAAAGTGGTCGCCTGAGGCGGAAGGAACCCACCACCTGCTGAGGCAAGATGTTACTTGATCTGCAGTCGGTTCGAACCGACCGGGCGAGCGTGCCATGGGTACCACCAGTCGAAGCGACCGTCGTGTTCTGCCTGGCCGACCTCTGCGTACAACAGGAGTCGTGGCGACCTGCTCATGGCTGCTGTCCGTTCTTATAAGTAATAACACGGACACAGGAGCGACTCGCTGCCGCCCGTCCCCGCCGGCGTGTTGAAGAGTCAGGCGTGTTTAGGGGCGTGCGTTGGCAGCGCTTTGCCACGGAACATGGCCGCCTCCGTCCCGTCTGCTCTGCTGCTGTCGGTCAATGTCGTTTGTAGTTCCGATAATCGTTTCCGCGGTTTCAAGGAAGCCTGGACAAGCACGTATGAAGTTGACGGGGCGAAACAATCTATCAAAAAAACAAGCATTCGTAAACTTTCGTCGCTCTTGAATTGTCGGAAAACATGGATCTTTCACCAATTCCTCCAAGTGGCGCTTTCTGCATTGAGACTGAGCCGTTTGAAAATGATAGCGAAGCATCTGAGAAAGAAGTTAGGATACCACTAATAATAGCATTACTTATAGGCTCAATGATCATTAATGATCATAATGATCTAATATCTAATGGTTGTGCCGTTTGTTTTTCAGCCGTCGATGCTATTGCACCTCCTGAGGGAGAGGAAAGCTCGAAGTAGCGAGTTAAATTGTGAGCCCTGGCTCGTATCAAGGAGCAAAACATTAATGGAGTTATCCATAATCCGACCCACAAGTGTCGCTTTTCTGAAGGATTCCTGTGGTGAGTGGATAACATTTCGAGAAGGGAATGAACTGCAATCGTCGTTCACCCACTGTAACGAGTTTCTTATCCAACTTACAGTTAGTGGCATCAAGGATGAAGATGCCGGATTCTGGGTCTCTTCGATAGAAACATTCTGCAGGGAACATGGGATGCCAAGTGACGGACGATTAATAGCACCTAGTGCCTACAAAAGAACAAGGAAGTATCCAGCATGGATGAGTGATTGTTCCCATTCTTCACAGGCAGCTGACTACATTGTACAGCCACGTACAAGGAAAGACGCTCTCAAGAAAATGAAGAGGCACTCCATCTTCAAACTGTGATCGTATAGAATGGAAATATTTTTTATCAGTGAGACTCTTGTGGACATAGTACTCTTTATTCATGAGTCCATTTGTGTCTGTCGGGCTTGTTGCCAATATTCCAATATGAATCACAAACTGTACTTTACGTGATACGCTTTTCATTGCATTTAATTTTCAGTTTGGCTATAGTATAATAGTTTTACTATAGTAAAATACTATAGTATTTTATTGTGTGTCACTTATGAACTGCTGCTGTTGATTTTATTTTTCTGCGCATGTGATCAGGTGCACTTTGAAGATAAATAAATATTGATTAATTCGTGCTTGTCATGTCCCTCAATAACCCACATCACTTTCAGAGATGTTCAGCTTGAAATTGCCCAGTGTCTCCATGTCTCTGGTTTTTTTTATGGGCTCAAAAAAAATATCCATAGACCAGGTAAATTCAGATTGGTTCATAATGTAAATGAACAAGATACACCTGTGCACTCTGCACACAAAGTGGGCTGCACTGGACTAGATGTTAATTGTTCACCAACAACGTGATTAAAATAATTACAAGAAAGCGACATTTATTTCCTTCAAATAACATAACAAATTAAAAATACCACAACCTTCGAAATGCAATATCGTACTGAGGATACACGACATACATCGCACTGTAAATCAGTACAAACATGAGGTCAACGCAGAAGGCAGTACCAATTCATGAGGGTTCAGACATCCCACTCGTTTTTCTTTACTTGTACTTGGGTGGGCGGTGCGGTGCAGGGCAGTAGTGCTAGGCTGTGCTGGGCTGGACTTTCAGAGATGTTCAGCGATTGGGGCTGGAAATTGCCCAGTGTCTCCATGTCTCTGGTTTTTTAAATGGAAATTCAACTAAGCGATGGGCTCAAAAAAATAGTAGGCAGTGTTGGTCAAGTCCATAGACAAGGTAAATGAAAGTTTTGGGCTGGGGAGGGCCCCGCGGCCCTCGCCCTCGGCCCACGCTCGCAGAGGGGCACAAAGTTACCCCCACGGCCGAGAGCGGGGCGCCGGGCTACAGTAGTGGCGTGCGCCGCCGAACGAGGGGCCGCTGCAGGGGGCCATAATGCAGGCAGGATGCGCAGGGCGCAGCGCGGGCCGCGCAGCGGCTACGCGGTGTCCGGTCCGGACCCTGGGGAAACTTCGTGGAGGTGGAGCCCGCGCACAGCCCATAAGAGGAGCGCCACGGCAGCAAGCACGACGACTGCGCCCGCACCGCGCGCGCCTCGCGACGGGCGCCCTCATCCGCCACGGGGCCCACCTACGCACCTCTCTGGAGTCACGCCATTTGCGGCAACTGCGAGTGCGCGCAGCGACGCCGTGGCTGCAGCACTGAACGGCGACTGCACACGCACCACGCGCGCCACGATCTGGGCGCCCTGGTCCGCCAGGAGTTCGCGCTCCGAACCTCTGCGGAGTCACGCCAGTAGCGGCAACTGCGAGTGCGCGCAGCGACGCCGTGGCTGCAGCACTGAACGGCGACTGTACACGCACCGCGCGCGACACGAGCCGAGCGCCGTGGTCCGCTAGTGGTCCGCGCTCTGAACCTCTGCGGAGTCACGCCAGTGGCGGCAACGGAGCAGTCCAAGCGTCGCGGCCGCGCCAGACGCACTCGGCGAGGACTGCGATAATTCGACTCGAGACAAAACGCCCGCGACCACCTACTACAAGACGTGGCCGCACAACCTTGCGGGGCGTGGTGCGGGGGGACCTGGCTCGCCGCGTGGCGGACGAACGGGGACGGCAAGGCCGCGTCCAGGTTCCAATTTGAGCACGTTGGAAGCGCGCGCCACGATAGCGTTCAGCCACTGGGGACGCGCCGCGCGGATTGCGAGCGAACTACCTGCGGCGCGGAATTCCGCCCTATTCTACACGGGTGCTGCTGCAGGGCGTCCTGTGTTGGCGGTAAGGCGTCAGGTGCTCGTCCTTTCTTCGTAAACAGCTCCTTTCTGCACTGGTTGATCGTGGTCACCGTGCTGCTTTTATCATAAAGCAGGGCCACGAAGCGCTCCAGAATGGGTAAGCATTGATCGATCTCCCCGCGTCCCAGGGCAAGAAACGCGTCCGTTGCCTCGGGGAAAGCTGACCACGTTTCAAATGCAGACTTCTTGCCTTTCGACAAAAAGGAAGAAACAGTGTCGCATCCAGTGAAAGCATTAAATGCGGGTAGGGCTTCTGACTTTTCAGGACCTGCGGTGAAATTATATTTTTAAAAACGTGTATTTAATTTTTGTAGGCCGTTACACTGATGAGACAAAGGCATAAAACGTGCGCCGTTCAAGGGCATTAGTTTTCAGGTCAAAAAGTAATGCCGATAATAACGGCGTGAATTATTTATGCCAATAAAAAGATATTAACGCCCGAAAGGGCCTAGTTTTTATGCCTTTGTGGTACCAGTGTAAGCTATAATTGTACGTACCGAGAAACACTCTGACAGTGCAGTAGCACTGCTTTGCACTGCACTGTAATGCTTTCACTGGATGCGACACTGTTTCTTCCTTTTTGTCGAAAGGCAAGAAGTCTGCATTTGAAACGTGGTCAGCTTTCCCCGAGGCAACGGACGCGTTTCTTGCCCTGGGACGCGGGGAGATCGATCAATGCTTACCCATTCTGGAGCGCTTCGTGGCCCTGCTTTATGATAAAAGCAGCACGGTGACCACGATCAACCAGTGCAGAAAGGAGCTGTTTACGAAGAAAGGACGAGCACCTGACGCCTTACCGCCAACACAGGACGCCCTGCAGCAGCACAGCATGAGGGCAGCTCTACAGGGGGGTCACGTGTGGGGGCAGTGCCTGGTGCAGGAACAAATCCAACAGGACCCTTCGCTTTGGGGCTGGGAGAGGTCCGAGGGGGATACCTGTTTTGGACTCCAAAGTGGATAACATTAGGCCAAATTCAAAAAAGCCTGCTCATTTTAATGAAATGTGGATGCAAAATAGTTTGTATCCCTTCGAGATGCAAATGCAAAAAGGCAGGTCTGCCTTGTACAGAAATGTGTGAGTGCAACGGAGACTGTGCGCAATAAATAGTAGTTTCAAACAGAATTTACCACTTGACGTCTACAATTATTGAGTAACCTGTCTACTTTGTATAATTTCACATTAGGAAATATTTTTGCGCCATTTTGCACCCAGAATGAGCGAAATCGCACCACAAACAGTGGTGCGTCGTAGAGGATAGGGTACTTCTGGAGCTTGTAGGAGACCAGGATCGGGTGTCTGTGACTTAAAAAACGTGCCAAAATAGTTTTGCGCCACTGTGCACCTGGTTTGCACCTGATTTGTACGTCCTGCGACGAAAGGAACGCTCTGGAAGTAACATTTCGTAGATCATGAGGCACTTCTCGACCTTTGGGGAGCCCAGGATGCAGCACGCGCGGTGCGCCAGGGTTTGTGCGTTCGTTGAGTACCCTGAGGCAACCATTAGAACCGTTTCCGACTGTAAAAACTGCTTTGCAAACTGTTTTAGTAGACGATTACGCACTTCCGGACGCTTCTAGGAGAGCAGGATCAAAACCGGGACCCGGCAGGGTCTGACGAGGTGCCACCGGGTCTGGAATCCTTCTCTAGGCCCTAAGGAACAACTCTGCCAAGTTTCACCTTTTTTTCACTAAGTGCAAGGTGGTTCCGATATTTGCGCCTTACTTGGCGTACTATGCTGTGCTGTGGGGTTGGAGGAGAGGTTAGCCTGAGAAACCGAATGGCGGACAGAGCCAAGGTTTTGTCACACACCGAAATATTTTCTCTTCTAGGCGGACAGAGCCAAGGTTTTGTCACACACCGAAATATTTTCCCTTCTTCCTGCGCGAAATGGTGGTTAGAGGCAAGTTTTTTTTCACATACCGAAATATGTTCCCTTATATGTGCGCGAAATGGCGGACAGAGCGAAGTGAAGGCACGCACCGAAATATTGGTTAGAGGCAAAAGGGTGAAGTTTCGGAAGTGAAGGCACGCACCGAAATATTTTCCCTTCTACCTGTGCGAAACTTGCCAATTATGCATGGCAATGTTCCTTGCGTCGGTACGCCGTTTACCCAAGTGAAGTTTCGGGTAACGCGATTATGTCGTCGCTGGGTGTCATCGTGTACGTCCGTGGCGCAATGTGGGTTCTTCAGGTGTGTTTGAGTGTGAGTTTCTGTGGAAAGTTTACGCTTGTTTTGCTGGAATCAGCTGTAATGCTCGCTTGCTTATGTGCTCGGTTCCGTTATCACTGCCTTTCACTGCACACTTGTCATGATAGTATCAGTGGTTCTAGTGGTCACTGTGGTTTTTTTTTTGTGCTCATGTTTGGTTTGGCGAGCAGGAATCTTTCGGGTCTCATGCAAAATTAATGTGTGTTTTTTTTTTGTCTGTCATGTGGTAGTCTTGAAAGTTTTTGTTACTGAAAGAAAGCCCTTGTTATTGAAAGCTCTCTTCATTACAGTTTTCTAGGGAAAGAAATCTTGATGGTTCTGTTGTTGTGATATTTTGATTTACTTTAATACAGTTAGAAGCTAAGTTGGGGAAGAAAGGTTAATTTTATACAGTTAGAAGGTAAGTTGGGGAAGAAAGGTTGAGATGTGTTGTGGGAAAGCCGGTTTGTTGTCAGTTTATAATTGCGTATGTTGGTCTCAAAGTTTCAAATTTTTGCGCTTGCCATTGTCGTGTACGTGTGGTCCTAAAATTTTGTGGGGTTCTTGTTTGCTTTCTTACCATGTATTTTTCAAGGCAATGGTTGGAGTTGGCAGCCCAAAAATTATAAATTTGTATGTAATTCATAATTTTGAAAAGCAGCCATTGCAAAATCACTGTTGGAAGAAATGTAAACTGAGACATAAAAATTTTAATGAAAATTTAATTGTCACATCTTTTTAAAAATCTGAATTGCTCTGTGAAGGGATTTGATTTAACTGAATGACGGGTGAGACTTACCAAGTTTAGTGTATTATGCCACTGATCTGGTATGTTTTCAGTTTCGGTTCTCTAAATTATGATGGAAAGAGGTCCACCTGCATGTGACACTTGATTTGCATTTAAAAGAGAGATAAGTCACTGGTGGTTGAATCATGTTTAATTTTTATTTTATTTTTTTCTGTGGATAGGTTCACAACGATGTGTCATTCATGCAGACCAGCAGCCTTGCAGTGAATTCAAGTGTTTGTTGCAATATCTGCAGGAGCTGTCATAGGACTTTGGTCTCAAGGTTCCTAATTGGGCATTATTGGTATGTAAGTTCCACCTGAATGCATCTATACCTGCCTTAAAAAGGGAGGTGTGGGCACTTGGAAATTTCATACTAGTTCTAAGCTCGTTTTGCTTCTATTGGCTTCAGAGTCAAAGTGTTGTGGGGCTGTTGTGATTCCAGTGAAAAGTTTTTTTTTTCTTTTTTTTTCTGTATGTAAGTTTCTATGGGTTGTAATTGTGTTTCTGTCATGGGTTCAGGTTAGAGGCAAGTTTTTTTCACATACCGAAATATGTTCCCTTCTATGTGCGCGAAATGGCGGACAGAGCTAGGTGAAGGCACGCACCGAAATATTTTCCCTTGTACCTGTGCGAAACTTGCCTGAGAAACCGAATGGCGGAGAGAGCCAAGGTTTTGTCACATACCGAAATATTTTCCCTTCTACCTGCGCGAAATGGTGGTTAGAGGCAAGTTTTTTTCACATTTCACAACACGGTTTGTTGTCAGTTTATAATTGCGTATGTTGGTCTCAAAGTTTCAAATTTTTGCGCTTGCCATTGTCGTGTACGTGTAGTCCTAAAATTTTGTGGGGTTCTTGTTTGCTTTCTTACCATGTATTTTTCAAGGCAATGGTTGGAGTTGGCAGCCCTTAAACACAAAGTCGCATCTTCGGATCGAAAAAGACAGAAATTTAAAGTTTAAGGCCTCGGCTTACGATCCCGCACAATTTAAGCTCGACTGGTGACACTGGATGCAAAGATAACTCATCTTAAGTGCTTCAACCCCAAAGACGCATTTTCGCCTAGAAATAAGCTGAAAAGCGTGTTTTTCGGCCTGGCCTGTTGGTCCCGCATAGTTTTAGCTTGATTGGTGACACCGGCTAGCAATGATAACTCGTGTTAAGTCCTTCAACCACAAAGACGCATTTTCGCCAAGAACTAAGCTAAAACGCGTGCTTTTGAGCCTGGCCTTCTGGTCTCGCATAGTTTTAGCTCGAGCGGTAACAGAGACTACAAAAGATAAACTTTTATCACAGGACTCGTTAACCTTCAAAACAAAATCGCATGTTGGCATTGAAAAAAGCAGAAGTCAGTGTTTTTTAGGCCTTTCGTCATGATTGTCGACAGTTTTAGCTTGATTGGAAACAGTAACTCTAAGCGAGTATTCTCGAGTCACGAGATATGACGAGCCGAAACACAAAATCTTATTTTCGCATTGATTTATACCAAAAAGCATATCTTAAGACCAAGCCTTGTGTTGACGCACAATTTTAGTTTGATTAGTGACGCTGACTGTAAAAGACAATTCAAACCACAAGACACAAGTGCCTGTGTCTCAAAGTCGCATTTTCCTTTAGAAGTGGGCTAAAAAGCGTATTTTTGGGCCTGGCTTGTTGATCCTGCATAGTTTCGGATAGATTTGAAACACCTACTTACAAAGGTAGATCTTGTCACAAGAAACCAGTGCTTAACACACAAATTCACATTTTCGCGTTGAAATAATCAGAAATTCAAGGTTGAAGGGGCCACTAAAGGCTGGCCCGAGGCAGCGATCGGAGCGGCTCGGAGGCCCGCGGAGCATCCGCTCGGCGACGGCTTGATTGGTGACACCGGCTTGCAAAGATAACTCATGTTAAGTGCTTCAACCACAAAGACGCATTTTCGCCAAGAACTAAGCTAAAAAGCGTGTTTTTGAGCCTGGCCTTCTGGTCTCGCATAGTTTTAGATCGAGCGGTAACAGAGACTACAAAAGATAAACTTTTATCACAAGATTCATTAACCGGTAATTATCTACTGCAAGGGCTCCGCCGATCTGAAGCCCCTAAAGTTTACCTAACAAGCTAGGGCCCGCCCTTCCGTCGAACCGAGTTGCCAGCTCCGCTTCGCTGCGCCGGCAACTCGGTTCGACAGGGGGCCGGCCCAGCTTGGCCTGCCGGCGGCCTTTCCTCGGGCCTTCGGCCCTCGCATCAGACCCAACTTGGCCAGTCGAAGGCCCGGGCCTTCGGCCCGCTCTTATCAAACACCCCGTGAGCGGGTAAGGCAAAGTTATCGATGTACCACCGTGACTTAGGCCCGCCCTTCTATTCACAATATGCAAAAGTCCTTACACTTTTTACTCCAACTGTTCTTAGAATATGCCCATTTCATTTGTCTCTTAGCCCTCATTCCGAAAATACTCATATTTGCCATGCTACTGCAACTCCTTGCAATGGAGGCACAGCAGGAGCGCAAAACGAGCCCGTCGCACTTTTTCACATAACTCATGAAGGCGGGCTCCTGGACCCCCCTTCCGACCCCTCGTTGAAGAGGTCTTGCCAAGACCTATCGAAAACTTAAGTAAAAATTTTCAGTCGGTCGACCCCCTTTTTTCAAGATCCTGATGTGACTAATAGACGAAGTCGGGCTCCTGGACCCCCTTTCCGACCCCTCGTTGAAAAGGTCTTGCTGAGACCAATCGAAATCTGCAATAAATTTTTTTAGTCGGTCGACCCCCTTTTTTGATGATCCTGATCTGGCCAACTTGTAAAAGCGGCCGATGGGGTCGGGACCAGGTCCATTCATCTTGTCTCGTCGCCCTGATTCCAAAAATACCCCTATGTGCCCTGCTAGCACCAATAATGGCGGAAATCCCCCTCCCGCCCATGCAAACCATGATGCAGCTGCTGCAGGCCTTGCGCGGGTCAGACGGGATTTGCACCACCGGATTGTTTGTTCGGACGGCCCTCCTGAAGTACCCTCCAAATCTGGTCACTCCAGCTCAACTCCTTCCTTGTACACAGACGACGACAACAACGACGACGACACACAGACACAAAGGCAAATGCATATGCCCTCCCCCTATTTTTTGAATAGAAGGGCGGGCCAAATACGCGGAAAATCACGCAGAACACGAAGATGGACACCGTTTTTGGGGCTGTGGAACGGTTCGATGTCATTTTAATAATAAGTGACTCACCTTAACCTCGAATCACACACTTTAACTCCGTCCTATTCGCTGTTTGCAGAATTGTCTCGTATAAGGCGGGTGTGCAAACGTCATGTCTTTTACGAAAGAGTGTTAATGTTGAAGGTTTAACGGCGGACAACTGTTGGTAAGAAAATAACGCAAGAAGCACATTTAGGCGTCCTCGGACGCGACGGCACGGGCGAGTGGCCAGTCTAGGTGGAGGTGGGGTTAACCTTGCGGCGAGGCTAGTTCCGGGACGTGCCAATAGTGGTGCCCAGACACTCAGGGACTGGGAAGTGTGTGGCGCCTGCTGTGCTGTGGGGTTGGAGGAGAGGTTAGCCTGAGAAACCGAATGGCGGACAGAGCCAAGGTTTTGTCACACACCGAAATATTTTCTCTTCTAGGCGGACAGAGCCAAGGTTTTGTCACACACCGAAATATTTTCCCTTCTTCCTGCGCGAAATGGTGGTTAGAGGCAAGTTTTTTTTCACATACCGAAATATGTTCCCTTATATGTGCGCGAAATGGCGGACAGAGCGAAGTGAAGGCACGCACCGAAATATTGGTTAGAGGCAAAAGGGTGAAGTTTCGGAAGTGAAGGCACGCACCGAAATATTTTCCCTTCTACCTGTGCGAAACTTGCCAATTATGCATGGCAATGTTCCTTGCGTCGGTACGCCGTTTACCCAAGTGAAGTTTCGGGTAACGCGATTATGTCGTCGCTGGGTGTCATCGTGTACGTCCGTGGCGCAATGTGGGTTCTTCAGGTGTGTTTGAGTGTGAGTTTCTGTGGAAAGTTTACGCTTGTTTTGCTGGAATCAGCTGTAATGCTCGCTTGCTTATGTGCTCGGTTCCGTTATCACTGCCTTTCACTGCACACTTGTCATGATAGTATCAGTGGTTCTAGTGGTCACTGTGGTTTTTTTTTTTGTGCTCATGTTTGGTTTGGCGAGCAGGAATCTTTCGGGTCTCATGCAAAATTAATGTGTGTTTTTTTTTTGTCTGTCATGTGGTAGTCTTGAAAGTTTTTGTTACTGAAAGAAAGCCCTTGTTATTGAAAGCTCTCTTCATTACAGTTTTCTAGGGAAAGAAATCTTGATGGTTCTGTTGTTGTGATATTTTGATTTACTTTAATACAGTTAGAAGCTAAGTTGGGGAAGAAAGGTTAATTTTATACAGTTAGAAGGTAAGTTGGGGAAGAAAGGTTGAGATGTGTTGTGGGAAAGCCGGTTTGTTGTCAGTTTATAATTGCGTATGTTGGTCTCAAAGTTTCAAATTTTTGCGCTTGCCATTGTCGTGTACGTGTGGTCCTAAAATTTTGTGGGGTTCTTGTTTGCTTTCTTACCATGTATTTTTCAAGGCAATGGTTGGAGTTGGCAGCCCAAAAATTATTGGCTGAGCGATTAGCGAAGCCAGTTACTTCACTGGGGTTGAAAAGTTTTGTCTGTCTGTCTGTCTGTTTGTCTGTCTGTGTGTCCGCACTACTCCTCCCAAACGGCTCGGCCGATCTGGCTGAGATTTTGCAGGGTTATTAAATATGTCCTTGGCTCGCCACACGCAAAAATACAGCTATCTATCTCATTCCATTCGGTCGTACTAACGAAAAAACACTAAAAAAACGGCAGAAAAAGTGCAACTTTTCAGTGACTTTATATTTTAGAGACATTCTTACATGGTTTCTTATGTTTTTAAAGTTCCTGATGACGAAAATGAAATCAATTTCTACCCGTGACATAAGTTTTAACTGCGAATTGGCTACCTCGGCCCGAATTTACTAACACAAGGTAGGTTTACGCCAGACCGTGTCTTGTCGTAACAGGCTTCGCGATGCTGCGCCAGTTACGACAATCCACGCCTGGCGTTACACCCACCTTGGCCTGCGGCGCTTCCCTGCTTGCCTTCGGCAAGCTGTCTCAAGGATTTTTGAGGCATTGAGTAATGCACCACGAGAAATCTGCAATCAAATCTTTTAGACGGTCGATCCCCTTTTTTTTAAGATCCTGATTCGGCAAACTGATGAAGTCGGGCTCCTAGACCCCCCTTCCGACCCCTCTTTGAAAAGGTCTTGCCGAGACCTATCGAAATCTGCAATTAAAATTTGTAGTCGGTCGATCCCCTTTTTTCAAGATCCTGAGTCGGCTAACTAATGAATCGGGCTCCGAGACCCCCCTTCCGACCCCTCTTTGAAAAGGTCTTGCCGAGACCTATCGAAATCTGCAATAAAACTTTTTAGTCGGTCGACCCCCTTTTTTCAAGATGAAGGGTCGAAGTTGATTATGTTAGTAAATTCGGGCCGAGGTAGCCAATTTGCAGTTAAAAGTTTGGTCAGGGGTCGAAATTGATTTCATTTTCGTCATCAGGAACTTCAAAAACATAGGAAACCATGTTAAAATGTCTCTAAAATATTAAGTCACTAAAAAGTTGCACTTTTTCTGCCGTTTTTTTAGTGTTTTTTCGTTAGTACGACTGAATGGAATGAGATAGAAAGCTGAATTTTTGTGTGTGGCGAGCCAAGGACATACCTAATAACCCTGCAAAATCTCAGCCAGATCGGCCGAGCCGTTTGGGAGGAGTAGTGCGGACACACAGACAAACAAACAAACAGACAGACAGACAGACAAAACTTTTCAACCCCAGTGAAGTAACTGGCTTCGCTAATCGCTCAGCCAATAAAGTCACTGAAAAGTTGCACTTTTTCTGCCGTTTTTTTAGTGTTTTTTCGTTAGTACGACTGAATGGAATGAGGTAGAAAGCTGAATTTTTGCGTGTGGCGAGCCAAGGACATACCTAATAACCCTGCAAAATCTCAGCCAGATCGTCCGAGCCGTTTGGGAGGAGTAGTGCGGACACACAGACAGACAGACAGACGGACAGACAAAACTTTTCAACCTCAGTGAAGTAACTGGCTTCGCTAATCGCTCAGCCAATAATCAACTTCGACCCTCCATCTTGAAAAAAGGGGGTCGACCGACTAAAAATTTTTATTGCAGATTTCGATAGGTCTCGGCAAGACCTTCTTGGCTGAGCAATTAGCGAAGCCAGTTACTTCACTGGGGCTGGAAAGTTTTGTCTGTCTGTCCGTGCGTGCGTGCGTGTGTGTGTCTGTGTGTCAGCACTACTTCTCCTGAACGGCTCGGCCGATCTGGCTGAGATTTTGCAGGGTTATTAGGTATGTCCTTGGCTCGCCACACGCCAAAATTCAGCTTTCTATCTCATTCCATTCAGTCGTACTAACGAAAAAACACTATAAAAACGTCAGAAAAAGTGCAACTTTTTAGTGACTTTATATTTAAGAGACATTTTTACATGGTTTGTTACGTTTTTGAAGTCGCTGATGACGAAAATGAAATCAATTTCGACCCCTGACCAAACTTTTAACTGCGAATTGGCTACCTCGGCCCGAATTTACTAATATAATCAACTTCGTCCCTTTATCTTGAAAACAAGGGGGTCCACCGACTAAAAAATTTTATTGCAGATTTCGATAGGTCTCGGCAAGACCTTTTAAAGAGGGGTCGGAAGGGGGGTCTAGGAGCCCGACTTCATCAGTTGGCCGAATCAGGATCTCGAAAAAAGGGGATCGACCGACTTAAAAATTTTATTGCTGATTTCGATAGGTCTCGGCAAGACGTTTTCAAAGAGGGGTCGGAAGGTGGGTCTGTGAGCCCGCCTTCATGTATTGTGAAAATTGGCGCAGCGGCCATGTTTTGCACATTGACTTTGGCACAATGGGAACACAAGAGCGGGCCTCAGTCCTGATGTTACATCAATAAGTTTGCGCTTTACCTCCACGGGGTATGAGGTGCGAGGACTGAAGGCCCGAGAGGCGGCCTCCGATTGGGCCAAGCCAGGTCTGGTGCGAGGGCCGAAGAAGGCCCGAGAAGAATCCGCCGGCAGGCCAAGCTGGTATCGGCCCCTGTCGGACTGAATTGCCAGCGCAGCGAAGCGGAGCTGCCTACTCGGTTCGACGGAAGGGCGTGCTCTAGCTTGTATACTTCGACCATTCATCACGTACTGCACTACTTATTGCCTCAATGAACCCTTAAAACAGCTTGCCGAAGGCAAGCAGGAAGCGCCGCAGGCCAAGGTAGGTGTAACGCCAGGCGTGGATTGTCGTAACTGGCGCAGCATCGCGAAGCCTGTTACGACAAGACACGGTCTGGCGTAAACCTACCTTGTAAATTTGTATGTAATTCATAATTTTGAAAAGCAGCCATTGCAAAATCACTGTTGGAAGAAATGTAAACTGAGACATAAAAATTTTAATGAAAATTTAATTGTCACATCTTTTTAAAAATCTGAATTGCTCTGTGAAGGGATTTGATTTAACTGAATGACGGGTGAGACTTACCAAGTTTAGTGTATTATGCCACTGATCTGGTATGTTTTCAGTTTCGGTTCTCTAAATTATGATGGAAAGAGGTCCACCTGCATGTGACACTTGATTTGCATTTAAAAGAGAGATAAGTCACTGGTGGTTGAATCATGTTTAATTTTTATTTTATTTTTTTCTGTGGATAGGTTCACAACGATGTGTCATTCATGCAGACCAGCAGCCTTGCAGTGAATTCAAGTGTTTGTTGCAATATCTGCAGGAGCTGTCATAGGACTTTGGTCTCAAGGTTCCTAATTGGGCATTATTGGTATGTAAGTTCCACCTGAATGCATCTATACCTGCCTTAAAAAGGGAGGTGTGGGCACTTGGAAATTTCATACTAGTTCTAAGCTCGTTTTGCTTCTATTGGCTTCAGAGTCAAAGTGTTGTGGGGCTGTTGTGATTCCAGTGAAAAGTTTTTTTTTGTTTTTTTTTCTGTATGTAAGTTTCTATGGGTTGTAATTGTGTTTCTGTCATGGGTTCAGGTTAGAGGCAAGTTTTTTTCACATACCGAAATATGTTCCCTTCTATGTGCGCGAAATGGCGGACAGAGCTAGGTGAAGGCACGCACCGAAATATTTTCCCTTGTACCTGTGCGAAACTTGCCTGAGAAACCGAATGGCGGAGAGAGCCAAGGTTTTGTCACATACCGAAATATTTTCCCTTCTACCTGCGCGAAATGGTGGTTAGAGGCAAGTTTTTTTCACATTTCACAACACGGTTTGTTGTCAGTTTATAATTGCGTATGTTGGTCTCAAAGTTTCAAATTTTTGCGCTTGCCATTGTCGTGTACGTGTAGTCCTAAAATTTTGTGGGGTTCTTGTTTGCTTTCTTACCATGTATTTTTCAAGGCAATGGTTGGAGTTGGCAGCCCAAAAATTGTAAATATGTATGTAATGCAGTCAGGTTTTGTTTGTTGCAGCGACAACTAGTGAAAATGTGTCAGTTTGCGCTCCAGTACAATGATGAAGATGATCCATGCGTCATGCTTTGAGGTAAATTTTTAAGGAATGGTAATGGCATATTCCATAGTTCAGCTTGATAAGATTTGTATCGTGCTTTGTCATGAATGCAGCTGAGGGTAGTGAGCAGCGTTTCATTAAAAAGAGAGTTGTTAACAGTCAGTAAATTTTTTACTGTTCTGAGAAGATGACATTCATGCACCACATAAAGGAAGAGGTCTATTTTCACAGCTCACTTGTATACAACCTCACCAAATCATTATTTCTTATAACATAGCATAAGTGCAGAGTTAATTCTTGTGCCTATTATTAGAACTGTAACAAAACTATTGACATGTAGAATATGCTGACAAAATGAATGAGGGGTTGAAAACTGGGTCCTGTCAGACAGTTTAGAAAAAGAAATTACTTGGAATGTATATATGGTATATGCTTATTTAAATTAGTTATACATCCAGCTCACTTATAGGCGCTGTCAGACAGTATGGAAAAATAATTTCCTGGGATGCATATTTAAATTAGTAATACATTCAGGTGACATGTAAAAAACCAAACTAAATCTCTATTGACTATATCAAAGCATAAGAGCAGGGTAAATCTTTGTGCCTATCACTAAAACTACAATGAAACTATTGACATGTAGAACATGCTGACAAAATCAATTAGGGGTTTAAAAATTGGCCTTATCAGACAGTACAGAAAAAAAAACACTTGGAATGTATACTTGGTACATGGTGATTTAAATTAGTAATACATTCAATTAACTTATGATGACATATGACAGGCTGGTCTTCATCTCTAACTCTGTGGTTCTATATTCTCCTTATCTTGTTCAAAATCTACCAACCACACAGCCATGTTATTCAAATTCACTCTATAACCAAGTGACAGACTGTATGTTACTGTCACATTTCTAACAATGGGGCCAATTCGTTCATTAGTGAAATCGTTGAAGCATTCTTCAAATTCTTCTGCGGCATTTGCCATTCTGCTGTGTAACAGGTCACTTATTGGTTCAGTGCTTAAGTTGTTGATGAAACAGAAAGCTGCTAATGTCGCAACATCATCCCGTGTTGGGTGCCTACGAGACATTGCAGTTATAAGGTATTTAGGAAGAGATGCCAGATGATATCTTAGCATGTGCTTGACACTGAACCACATTTCATCCAATTCGAGTAAGTCCTCGGGTGATGTGTGTCTGCTTATTTTTCTAAAAAATTTTCTTCCTGCCTCTTCGTTTGTCAGGTTTTTGTATGGAAATCCATAATTTTGAAAAGCAGCCATTGCAAAATCACTGTTGGAAGAAATGTAAACTGAGACATTAAAATTTTAATGAAAATTTAATTGTCACATCTTTTTAAAAATCTGAATTGCTCTGTGAAGGGATTTGATTTAACTGAATGACGGGTGAGACTTACCACAGGGTGTTCGGCCTGTCACGAGGTGTACAGTAGGGTTGTAGGGAGGGGCTGGGAGTGAGGAGGGCACTTGCAGTGGATGGCTGGTGTCAAAGAGAGGATGTCAGGACCTGTTAAGGGGATAGAGGACTAACAGGTATTAGGGACCTTCAGAATGATAACCCATTCTTACAGATGAGGGATGGAGTGGGTGTGGAGCTTAATGGTGCTGGGTAACCACAGGTGTTTTTTTTTCATTGTGTTCTGAATGTCCATGAGGTTGAATAGGTGAATCAATTAATACAAGTCACTTTAAACATCAATCATGTTTTCAGTTCATTGATTTATTTCGAAGGATAGTATTCTTAATTTTATACATTTAGAAGCCAAGCTGGGGAAGAAAGTTTGAGCTGTGTTGGGGGTTTCTCATTATCATGTGATAGTCTCAAAGTTTCAAACTTTTGTAGCTGCTACTTTTTTTGTCCATAAGGTTCTGAAAAATTTTTGTCCGTCTCCATTCGTTGGACTTTCATCCATCATTCATTGGTAGTCAAATAATACTTAAAGGATCCTATGCATGGGCCAGCAATATTCAAGTCCTTTTTTTGTTTGAAAGAGTAACGATAGATTTGCTTATGACTGCTGTAGTATGACGATTGTTTGAAATGTAAGACGTTTATAAACCAATAGTTAAATAAGATGTTTTGCAGGTTACGTATGGTTGTGATTAAGTCAATCGGATCTGCATTTTAGCCCCTTAAAGTTATGTATCACCCACTTTTCGTTAAATAAGTTGTGTTGCAGGTTAAGGTGGTCCCACAATGTGGGCATCACATCACATCACATCACATCACTAACGTCACTATGCGGGATGGGGATAGAATGATAGTCAACACTCCAGGGCCAAGAAATACCAATTCCGAAGACAAAATATTTTTTTGCAGCAAAAATGGTGTTCTTTTTCCTTTGATAATGAGCATTTTTAACGAATTGATGTCGGGGACTACTTTCTGGGCCAACCACACTCCTCCGCCCAGAGCACCTATCGCTTTATTTTCTTTAATAATGACCGCCTGCGTAAACAGAAGAATTTTTGAAGTCCCAAATACGTTTTGTTGTAGCCCTGTGGCATTTCACGAACAAAATCTGTGGTTTACCTTGAGCAATAACCAAACAAAACAACCCTCCGAACTGACGATACCCCACGCCCTTTCTCTCGAGCAGGGAGTATCGGATTCAGCTTAAAAAGTGTCTTCATGGTTTAAGATTTAAAAATCTCTTCTATAACCAACCTCATTTGGTGTCACTTGCCTATATATTGGCATCTTAATGTACTTACACATACTCTTTTCAGCATTCCTTTACCAAAACCTCCTACACACAATGGGTTGCTTTAGCCTAGGCATGGCAGCCTTAGTGTGCAAACGGAGAGCCAGGCTCCTTGGAAGTGAGTAAAGACAATGTCTGGTGTTGGTGCTACAAATGCTGCAGGAACTAATGTACCTTTGTCGACCTTTATTAATTGTTCCACAGCCAGTAGGATAAGGCTGTGCACTGCCTATGCCATACACAGAAGAAGAGAAGGCACTCATCAACTGTTTGCTCAAAGGAGGAGGATCAATGCCCAAAGGAGGCTAGTCCTTAGCCTTCCAAGAAAATGGTGGGTTCGACCCATATTTCAGGATCATGAGGTCCATGGTGCCTGGTTCAGCACCATCCCAAAAATGCGTGAGGCAGATCCAGAACGCTTTTACAACTTTTTCCGCATGACACCTGCATCATTTGATAAACTCTTAGGGATTGTTGGACCCTACCTTCAGAAAAGGTCGTGGCGAAAGTCAATTTGCCCAGGAGAAAGACTCGCCATAACTTTGAGGTAACATTTTTTTATACATTCCTGTGCACCATAATGGTTAAAGAATTTTGTTTCTATGAGACTCTTCTTTCCAGGTTTCTTGCAAGTGGGGACTGTTTTGACAGCCTCTCATACCTTTTCTTGGTGTCTGGCCAGGCAATTGGGGCCATAGTTCTTGAAACCTGCACTGTGATTTGGGAAGTACTCAAGCCCCTTGTGTTTGAACCAATGACGGAAGACTTTTGGCTTAAGAAAGCAGCTGAATTCGAAGTCATGTGGGACATTCCACATTGCATCTCTGTGATTGATGGCAAGCATGTACACATCAAGGTTCGTATATATTTACTTTACAAAATGAAATTTTCCAATTGAAATGGCTTATTTGGTTTTCATTCTCTCTTAATTATTTCATCAGGCGCCTGCACATTCTGGGTCAAGATTTCTTAATTATAAGAAGTTCTTCAGTATTATCCTAATGGCAGTTGCTGACGCCAAATAAAGATTTGTTTATGTGGATGTTGGAGCTAGTGGGAAACGTGGGGATGGCAATGTGTACCAGAGATGTGAGTTTGGAAAGCTGCTACGCGAAGGCAAGCTCCATGTTCCTCCACCTTGCAGAGTGGAAGGTCTCACAAAAAAGTTACCATTTTATGTGGCTGGGGACGGAGCGTTTGAACGCCAGCAGTATCTGCTGAATCCGTTCAAGGGGAAATTCCTTGGACCTCCAGAACGAGTGTTCAACTACCGCTTTTCAAGAGGGAGACGATCAGTTGAAGATGCCTTTGGGATTTTGTACCAACGCTATGGAATTTTCAAGGGACCAATTGAAGCAACAAGGACAACAGCACACTATGCGACACTGGCCTGTTGTGCACTTCATAACTTCCACCTAAATGACATTGAGAGTATACCTCCTAAACGTCGCCTGGTTGATGAGCGTTGGAAGTGTGAAGACCCTGAAAAAGAAATAGAAGTGTACCTTAGGTTAAAAGATGATGTGGCCACAGCTGAGGAAGAGGAATGTGAAGAAATGGAAGAGTGTGAAGAGATGAGGGAATCACTGATAGACTACTTCATTGAAAATGAAATCCCTTGGCAGTGGAAGAAGGCGTTTGTCAAGTCTCTCAATTGACTGCATACTTTGTAGGCTTAGCTACTGACAAGGGAACATATTTAGGTGATACACTCCAAATTCTTTCCAATTTTTTTTCTGAGTAGTTTTATATAGTTTATAAAGAATAACGCCAAAGTTGGTGCCAAGATATATATCCACTCCCGTGCCTAATTTTTTAAACCAAAAAACGGGGTAAAATGAGCCTTTTTCCTGTGTATTGGACATTTTCGAATATCGAAATGTTTTGGTTGCAGATCATTTTTAGTTCATATTTGAATCGACTGCTGAATTAATATCAAAATCTGTCGTTTGCATGCAATAACATGGGCCATTTTACCCCATTTCTAGGTTTAAAAAAAATTCGGAAAGGGTGTGGATATGTATCTTGGCACCAACTGTGGGGTGCATTCTTTATCTACATAGAATGTCTTTATCTATATAAAGCTTCTCAAAAAAAAAATTGGAACAAATTCGGAGTGTATCACCTGAATATATTCCCTTGTGAGTGTAATGTAATTTAGTGGCATTGATGTTTTGATTTATTTAGCATTTCGAAAGTGCGAAAACCCTGTAAAAGTAAAACTTAAGTTTTTAGATGATGTGACCAGAACTGAGGAGAAATGCAAAGACATGCAATAAAGAGTGTGAAAGAGATGAGGGGAGCAATTGACTGAACTTTGTAGGCTTAGCTACTGCAGTGTTCTGAATTAAATTTTGTGGCATTGATAGCATTATGTATTTGGTTGTATGCTATTATGTGCAATTGGTGAACTATTGGACAAGAAATAAATACAACAAATATTACGTGCAAGAATCATTTAAGGTATTATAGGAAACCTTCACAGCACAAAAGCATCAATACAAAGACAATCTAGAAGGAATATCACAACTGAGACCCCTATCTCCCTTCCCAAGTCTTCCTTGGAAACTTTTCACTTATCACCTCGCAGCGAAATTAAAATAAAGTTTGGTGTTACAAAAAGAAAATAGCAGTAGGAAGTAAAAATGAATGAACCCACCCATTCTTTTAGCAAGAAAAAATACAGAATTGTCTCATCTAAATGTTTAAACTATGACAGAAGCTTTGGCAAAGCTGACAAAGTTGGGGAGTCCAACTCCTCATTTCATTAAATTGAATTAGATAAGCATTACATACCATTGCTTAAGAAGTACATCAAAACCATGACATCCTAGGAACTATATTTGTGACAACACAAAATAAAAAGATTTAATTCACATAAGACCCTTATCACAAAAACTTTGTGTGGCAAGAACCTCCACATTTCATTAAATTCTCATCACACCAGCCTACCAATTGCTATACTCCTCATTACCTTCCTTCTTAATGTAACCATGTTGTCTTGAGTGAAGTCTACTGTGGCTCGCCTTCCTTCATACTCTCCAAACATACAAACAAACATCCCACAGTCATATCCATTGGTTTGTATGGGGATGTTCTGGAGAATATACAATACACAATTAAATAACATGAAATAAGCTGGCCTTAGTCATCTACAACATTTTAAGTACTGTACCTCCATCTTAATTGTGGTCCAGGCATTCCGCTCAAAGTTTGTATCTTTTTTCATGAGCATTTCAAGATCAAGGTATTGAAGTAAGGTCTGTAAATAAGCATGGAATGTTATATGACAAATTTTCTTAGAGCAGTAACAACACTAAAAGATAATATATAACACAGCAACGCTTACATTTGAGGCAACATTATGCGGACCATTCAAGCTGTCGTAGTACCTAATTTGATGATTAACATTGTCAATCACAGCAAAAGAGCCCAGTGGTTCCCATGAAGGAACACAGGGACCATTAGCAAGTCATAGGCAAAAATATCCACTTGGGGATAAAGTTAAAAAATGTAAACAGATTTGGAAATAAAAAATAAAGTTGTGGTGTATATAAACTACTGCTGCTCACTTTCTTAGTCCAGTCGCTAACATCATAATAGCCACCTGCAGAAAGTTTTGGGAAGAAAAATGCAGTGAATGCATAAACAGAATTGCATGCATTCTGAATCAATTTAAAGTAGAAATCAATGACCTGTAAAGGAAAACTCATTGAGAAAAGTAACAAGCTGAAATGAAACAATCAAATGAACAGTCATTTTTTACCATATCATTCAGCCAACTCCCAGGAGAGAGGGTTTTCAAGTCTCCTACTTTGACACACAGCTCAAATTTACGTATAACAATCTTATCTTCAGAGCAATTTAATAAGGTGTCAATGTCATCCTGTCGGTAGGAGTCAACTCAAAGTAACTAAGAAATGCAAATAGCAGGAAAGTGCATTAAACAATGGAATTACTACAAACCTCTTTGTCTGCATTCTGCCGACACTCTTCTTCAAGTCGGGCTCCTTTGATTATTTCAAGGAACTTCACTTTCGTGTCGATTAAGGCCACTGGCCTCAGCTCCCTTAAATAATCCACTAAAGATAGAGCAAAATATGTCGCAGCATCATCTCGCTTCGTCAGTTCTTTGATAACTATAGCATCAAGGTTGTTGTTGGCCACTTCCTGGCTATTAATAGGATGAAGAGGATGTCTGTTAGACGCCTGGATCTTTCTTCTAATGGATAGACATTGTTGCTCTCTTCTGGACTCCAATTCTCTTTGCCGAGCTACTTTCTTTGAGATTTTCTCATCTTGAATGTCTTCATCCTGTTGTAGCAGAAAAAAAAAAGTTTTATAGTGTATGGCTTAAATATATAGATACTGCAATAATTAATATTCTTGTACCTGTAACTCCTCCTCTTCAGAATCAAAATCTACCAATTTGTGGGGAACCACCTTTGACGCCTTCACAATTTTTTTTGGAACATTTTTTTTTCTGCAAATGGAAGCAGTGACTTTAAAAACATATGACACTAGACCAAAAAAATTTTTCAATAAAAAATTAGAAATGAAATGAAATCATCACCTGCTTCTTTGCTGGGACAACGTTTTCCTTGTTTGCTTCTTCTTTATTCATTTTAGTTGGATTTTTCTTAACAGTCTTCAGGTCTAATGTCTGATCAAAACATGAAGCAGGCGATGATGCCGCAGATGCCAAATATTTCTCAACCTGGAAGCACATACATTTATGCATAAATGGTAACATTAACTAATTAAATAAGAAAATGAATCTACCTTTTCATTCTGGTCAACATTGCCATCCAATAGAGTAGAAGCTGAATGAATGGACTGGGAATTAGATTGGACCCTTGAGAGAAAGAGGCCTCGCCTCTTCATATCATCAGAATCCTGTTGTATCATTGAGTACTCCATTGCATTTGTTGACGCAATGGAGATTGAGTCATCATCGCTGTGAACAGGCAGCAGACTCGAGTCCTGCCTATCATTAATTACACAGCCCTCCAGAAATGACATGTTTTTGGCGTATATGTAAGGCTTGGACTTCTTTGATGCTGCAGCACCTGACTTCGGCTGCCGTCTTTTGCTTGTGGCCAACGCTTTCTTAAGCGACTGCCATTTCTCTGAACACTCTTGAGCTGTAAAAATTAACACAAGGAGAAATGAGAAAAGATGGTGGTTATACAAATCTAAGTTTTGATAAAGTTGATAAAGATACATAAATAAAAAGAAAAGGGGTCATTTGAGTCGTTACTTACGTGAGGAATCGAGGAAACGTGACGATACTGCCTCCCAGGCAGTGGTCCTGGCAGACGAGATATGATAATTTGGCAAGTTTGAATTCCACAAAACTGGGTGGTGTTGCACCACAGCAATGAGGCTTGGGCTGTTTAAATATCTCTTGGGAGCCCTCTTCTGTCTTCCTTCTGATGCAGCAGAAGAATCGGTCTCCATTGCTGCTGACAGAACAATATTTCTTTAAGCACATAAAGTTTCATTAAAAATGCAGAAACAATGTACATCTATGATTGAGCTGACATGATTTTAGCTTGATCAAAAATAAAAAAATTATCTAAACATGTCTAATTTTTTTTCTTTTGAAGCAATGTCACCATAAAATTTGATTTCTTCAAATCCATTCATTGGATTAGGTAAGGATCCAATTGAACATTGGATTTTTTTTTTCGGAAACAAATTTTAAATGAATTCTTGCTTGGGTAATGCAATGAGGAAAAATCGGCAAAAACACAGCTACTCTTTGCGCGAAAGACTGTCATGGGGGAAGGCGCGTGGGATATCGACAGTGGCCTGGCCCGCTTTAATGGGAACCATTATCAGAAAAGATCAGTATTGTTGGTATGCATTCAAGAAGTAGTTTTCTAAGCCCCAAAGGTTTGATTATCATAAACCGATGCGCCATACAATCCACGAATGAGACATCATCCTGCAACCGCAGCAGCGAGCCGCCGGCCGCGGCAGGCGAGCCGGCCAGACAGGCATCGGGCCAGCCACGCAGCGGACAAAGTCACTTACGCTCTTTCACTTTACAATCACTTGACTCACCTCGTAAGGATTCTTCAACAGGATTCTTCAACAGGATTCTTCTCTCGAGAGAGATGATCTTACAACGGACGAACGAACGGCGACAATGGGCGTCGTCGATACTCACAGCTTTTCGCTCTTCACTTGTTAGCCGGGCGGCTCTATCGCTCTGCCAGCGCCATCTCGCGTAGAGACGGAGAACTACGTCGCCTCGATCCAGCAGAAAAGGGTTGTTTTGTTTGGTTATTGCTCAAGGTAAACCACAGATTTTGTTCGTGAAATGCCACAGGGCTACAACAAAACGTATTTGGGACTTCAAAAATTCTTCTGTTTACGCAGGCGGTCATTATTAAAGAAAATAAAGCGATAGGTGCTCTAGGCGGAGGAGTGTGGTTGGCCCAGAAAGTAGTCCCCGACATCAATTCGTTAAAGATGCTCATTATCAAAGCAAAAAGAACACCATTTTTGCTGCAAAAAAAATATTTTGTCTTCGGAATTGGTATTTCTTGGCCCTGGAGTGTTGACTATCATTCTATCCCCATCCCGCATAGTGACGGTAGTGATGTGATGTGATGTGATGCCCATATTGTGGGACCACCTTTAGGTATGTCTGTCATTGAGTCAATCGGATCTGCATTTAGCCCCTTAAAGTGATGTATCACCCACTTTTGAGAACCATGTCTACCGATAAAGTACGATTTCAATGTAATAGATGCTTTGTAGTTTTCAAGAGTCTCTGTGGCAAGTAAATCAGTCGAAAATGTCGCACCTTGAAGGGACTCCCCTACTGATGTTGTAGTAACGCCCACTGCCGCTGTATTTTAGAAAGCACTAGAAGTTCTGCCGTTGGCAACATGCATTTATATTGCCAAAAATAATCGTTGATGTGATGAGAATCATCATTTAAATTCATACAACGTACCTTTAGCGGTTATATTATAACTTGCAATTCCAATAACGTCAACTGTGAACGTTTGCTGTTTGAATTTACAACGGTTATGCCGGTGAAAGACGTGTCAAGGGGTGGGGGGAACAGACAGCCAATAGGATTTCAGTTCGCGAGAGAACGTTTTCGGGTGTTTTAGCAGGCTGTGGCTGAGCGTATGTTTCTTTTGTTTTTGGTTGTAGCTTTATTATAAAAAATATCTATTTGGGGTCAGTGATACCGGTGATGACGTTGTTTCAAAGATCTTGTAGAATCATGAAAGATGTAAAAAGTGCTGAATGAAAAATATTTTATTGTAGTTTCATGTCAACAATGATTTGTTGGAGTGACCTTTTTAATGTGGGAGGTTAAGTGCTATCATGATGGGTCATTTGGACTATTGAAGAGGTCCTCTGACTGGCCTTGTTCATGTTTTGATGTATCTAAATGGGACAAAATTCAATTCCTAAAGTCACTTAGAATGAAACATTGATTATCTGTGAAAAATTAAGAGTTTTCAAATGTTTAGCCTCTGACATTAAGAAAAATGTATTTTTTGGAATGTATGTGAAACTGATTAGGAGTGTGTCTTTTTGTTGGTATATACTTATTTTAGTAACAAAAGAATCAGTTCTAAAGTCGATTTTAAATCATCCTTTTTCTGTCTATTTTCATTCAGCATGCACTTTGTTAACCTGAGCGGTCAAGTGTTTTAGTCAAAAAGTTTTAACTCGACAATATCCCTGGCTTAATTGCCATGATTTCAGTGCTGTTTGTGTCATTGTTTTGTCTGTGTTGGCAGGTTCAAGAAGCCTAGGTGCCCATGGAGTTTACTTGAGCAGCTCATTTATTCGCAAGTGATTGGCAGTGTAGCAGTGCCCTTGTCGAGCCATGGAGAAGATTGTTGGTTCCACTGATTTGGTATGTTTATTATATGATTTATCTTTGTACAATAAATAAAGGAGCTCCATCACTGCTCATTTAATAATTAGTTTAGAAAGCTTTTTATCTTTACTAACGGTCAAATTGTCACTTGGCTGGGTGATCTTTTAATTATAAAGAATTGCTGAGTCTTGGTATCTTATTTTTAATTTTGTACATGTAGAAGTTTATCTTGGAAAGAGAGGTTGCGATGTGAGGTAGGAAAGGCAGTTTCTATTCAGTTGATAATATCACAAGTCTGGTCTCAAAGTTTCAAATTGGTATAGCTTTCTTTCTTAACCTGAGCGGTCAAGTGTTTTAGTCAAAAAGTTTTAACTCGACAATATCCCTGGCTTAATTGCCATGATTTCAGTACTGTTTGTGTCATTGTTTTGTCTGTGTTGGCAGGTTCAAGAAGCCTAGGTGCCCATGGAGTTTACTTGAGCAGCTCATTTATTCGCAAGTGATTGGCAGTGAAGCAGTGCCTTTGTCGAGCCATGGAGAAGATTGTTGGTTCCAATGATTGGTATGTTTATTATATGATTTATCTTTGTACAATAAATAAAGGAGCTCCATCACTGCTCATTTAATAATTAGTTTAGAAAGCTTTTTATTTTTACTAACGGTCAAATTGTCACTTGGCTGGGTGATCTTTTAATTATAAAGAATTGCTGAGTCTTGGTATCTTATTCTTGTAGAAGTTTATTTTGGAAAGAGAGGTTGCGATGTGAGGTAGATGGAACATTGGATTGTGTGAATATGTATGTCAAGTGAGCTCTCTCTGTCTTTGTGCTAATTTTATAGTGAGAAATATTAAGTTATGTGCGCTTGTGTAAAAATGAAATAGTGTAAATTAATTATTATTATTGCAATAATTCATGAAATACGTGTTTTCCTGTATATGTTTCTATAAACACTCAGTCCCACTCAGTCCATTATATTGTATCTTAGGACATTGAAGAAGTTTGTTCACAAGAAATCAGGCCTTTCTTTTTAATTTTTTAAATTCCTATCTTGTTGTTGGTGATGTTATTTCAGGATGGTGTGTACTGATGTTGTTCAAGACTGTTGTGTACTGTGGCTTTATGTGAGCAGATGTTGGGTGTGTTCATCTTTCTTCTTTGTGTTTAGAATGAATTTTGGTTGATTCGTATTTTTGACAGTCTGGTCTCAAAGTTTCAACTGTCTGCTTTTACTTTTTTCATTAAGTACATTCCATTCTTTTGGGTATGCAAAAATCAATTAATATTTCTTCTGTGTTCATTATTGGAAGCTATTTGAAGCATTTTAGAAATGTATGTCCTAGTGCAAATTTGGTGACTGTGCGTTAAATAATCTTCTCTTTTGCTTGTTCTTTTTATTTTTGACTTTAGCAGCATGCTTAACAGAAGAGGGCAATATGTACAAGTTTAATTTTTCTTATATTAGCAAAGAATATAATTTAAATTTAGTTGAATGTGAAACATATTAATTCTATTTCCAAGGGCCTTTTATCTCAAAGTCTTTCACAATAGGCTGGAGGAGTCTTTTGACAGTGTGTACATCCCGAGCCTTTGCCAACACTTGCTTTCTCTTATGGAGTGGAGTGTTTGGACCACATGTATAATGAAGAGGAAGTCCCATTAATTTTTCGACCTCTGAGAAATATGGAAAGCCGAGTCCACGATGCTGGTCGTGCACCGGGAGGCGTCCTCCTAGAGAAAGAAAAGAGAGAAAATGGTGGTACAGATCTAATAATAACCTGTAGGATTCAATGTGTCAATCTCCAAAGAACAAACCTTTACACAGATTGGTCAAATTTGAGGTGAATGTGGGCAAAGTAGTGATCTGAGCAACCCTGCCTTCTCCGCAGAGGGATGATTGAAGGTCATGCTCATGAACAGACACACTGGTTTCCAGTGCCTTTATTGCTGACTGTAACAAATGGATTAGAGGACTCTTGAAAAAATGTATGAGCTTTATAGTTGTAAAAATTGAACGTTAAGAGCACTTCACCTTTTCTGTGACAATATTTGTCCAGAAATACCTGTACAAAAATTTTCAAAATAACAAATTGTTAGTTTTGTCAGTAAATTAGTGTAGGCAGTAAATGTGTGCAATGCGGCTACCTTTCTCTCTTCATTCCAGTCCATTGAGAAGCACACAATCTGATGGGCTTACATCCAAGATATCTAGGAATGCGTAATACGTGAAATGAAAAGAATTTCACATAATTGTTGGTAATGAGTAATTGTAATTGCATGTTAGAGAAATACCTTGATATTTCATCTCTTGTTTCGTTACTCATGGAGCAGACGTTCTCAAAGAACCATTTGTACACTGGCGTCCAAAATTAGGTCCCCACTTCTTTAGATCATTATAACCTTTTCCGTAATCGACAGAAATCGTCTAAATTTTCCACAAAGGTACCTCAATGGGTCTTCTAAAGGTTCCCAAAATGTCGCACCTGAAAGGTACTCCGAAAGGGGTAACCCACCCCCTTGGAAAAAAAGTTGTCAAAATGATGTCTAAACAACAGCCGAAAAGGGGCTTTGAAAGTTTCGTTTTGACCGAATCTGCCTTGAGGGAGTGTAACTAACCAGAAGGGAAGCGATTTGCCGAGTTTTAACCCCCCTGTTCAAACCCACCCCTTTAACCCCTAAAAGGGGCAGCTCCTGAACGGGTGGTCGTAGCGCGATGGGACCGACACCAGTGGGTCGGGCAGCGGACTTAACATGGAAAGGCGGAACAATAGTGCAAGTTTTGACCTGTTTAGAGACACTCAAATGGAGAAAACTGCGTTTTTTCGTGATGATTTAACGCAAAGTTCGAAAACATGTTCATGCGTTTTCTGTGAATGAAATTTTTGGTCCTTGGCAGTTTTGAGAAGGCCAACTCAAGTTCTTTGAGGGACCAGAAGAGCAAAGTCGTGGACTGACCCTTTCAACCCCTAAAGGTGCATCAAAAGTACTCTGCACGTGCTCAAAGAAATTTCAGAATTAAGAAACGGCTGTTTTCGTTCCAAAAACCAGACTCCTTGGGTTCAGGAATGTCGAGCGACTGACACTGGCTTGTTACCTGTTCGGAGAAACCGTTTTGTTACAAAATTTTCACGATTTTACACATGTGTCATTTCGACAATCGTCTGCAGGGGTACTTTTGACGCACCATCAGGGGTTGAAAGAGTCACTCCACGACTTTGCTCTTCTGGTCCCTCAAAGAACTTGAGTTGGCCTTCTCAAAACTGCCAAGGACCAAAAATTTCATTCACAGAAAACGCATGAACATGTTGTCGAACTTTGCGTTAAATCATCACGAAAAAACGCAGTTTTCTCCATTTGAGTGTCTCTAAACAGGTCAAAACTTGCACTATTGTTCCGCCTTTCCATGTTAAATCCGCTGCCCGACCCACTGGTGTCGGTCCCATCGCGCTACGACCACCCGTTCAGGAGCTGCCCCTTTTAGGGGTTAAAGGGGTGGGTTTGAACAGGGGGGTTAAAACTCGGCAAATCGCTTCCCTTCTGGTCAGTTACACTCCCTCAAGGCAGATTCGGTCAAAACGAAACTTTCAAAGCCCCTTTTCGGCTGTTGTTTAGACATCATTTTGACAACTTTTTTTCCAAGGGGGTGGGTTACCCCTTTCGGAGTACCTTTCAGGTGCGACATTTTGGGAACCTTTAGAAGACCCATTGAGGTACCTTTGTGGAAAATTTAGACGATTTCTGTCGATTACGGAAAAAGTTATAATGATCTAAAGAAGTGGGGACCTAATTTTGGACGCCAGTGTATTTTTCAGAGTGGTTCTGTAGTGTAGCTAGACACTGGAAATATAAGTGGACTCTGAGAAATTGATAGAAGAGAATTCCACTCCCTGTTTCATCTGAAGAAAGGAAAGAAATAAAAATGTGGAAAAATATATCCTGGCTGTTTGCTCATTATGACAATGATTCTCACCATTCAATCCTTTTCGCTGTGGGTTTGCCCCAGAAAAATGGTTGCATGGACTGGATGAAGGGATTCCAAAAGTTAAAATAAGGATCAATGATGAGAGACAATATAGATGAATAGTGGACTTGCCTTCCACCAAACAGCAGGTCAATTGAACCAATTTGTTGCAACTTTCTGCTGTCTAAGGCACAAATATCTCCTAGTTGGGTAATTTGACCAGGAAAGTTGAATCTTTGTATAGCCTTGCAGTGTTCATCAATTTCACTGGAGAAGTAGGATTCAGGGATTATGCCAAGTTCCATGAGTGCGACGAGGCCACAGGAAATCCCATCAAACAGAGAGAGCACTCGTGGCCTCTTTATCAACATGTTTTTTTGATCCGCGTGCAATAGTTGATACTGAGAATCCAAATTGATTGGTAGACGAATAAGCCTGACACTACAATCCTGCAAGTAAAACATATCAAACGATGAGAATGTAATCCCGAACAAGAATAGATTAATTATTTTAGTGTCTGATGTGATAGTCATGCAATGATGGCTGACAGGAAGCTGCACATTATCTTACTTGAAGAGATGAGATTGAACAGTTGTATTTAAGAGCAGCATTATGAAGTTGTCGGTTGGTGGCATTTTGAAGAGCTCTCTGTCTCTGACAAGGCGCAAAGTTGTTCTTTTTCGTTCTCAATCGTGATTTTGTTCTTGGAGGCATTTTGCAGTGTGTGCACTGGAAAAAGGGGTTGCCAGGTAACAGTTTAGTACTCACATAACCTTTATTGTTTTTTATTGATTGTTGTGGGTGCTTGTAAGGGTTTGCACACTTATTTTAAACATTGGGAGAGAATTTGCTTAGTTGGAAACGATGCCACCATCATTTTGCATGCTCCCGTAGCAAGAAATGAATGAAGGCTTAAAAGGTTCTTAAGGAAAAAATTGAAACATGCTTATTACTTACCAAACCTCAGTGAGGGCAGCGTAATCTGTGTAAGGGGTTGCTGGTGTATTCCTCAATGGTGAAGACAAATGCAATGGTTCAGAAATATCTATTGTATACAGTGTATGCCCTAAACTGCCAAATTTAAAAAAAACTTGGCGAATTCTCAGTTACAATCACTGCCTTTCACTGCACACTTGTTATGATAGTATCAGTGGTTCTAGTGGTCACTGTGGTTTTTTTTGTGCTCATGTTTGGTTTGGCGAGCAGGAATCTTTCGGGTCTCATGCAAAATTAATGTGTTTTTTTTTTGTCTTTGTTTGCAGGATCTACCTTACGAGGTTTATGAGGTTCACCTCACGAGGAATATGCAATGAGGAATCTGCAATGAGGACAGACACAATGCTGATCGTCATGTGAATGTTTCAGTGCTATCACAAAGCCGATAGTTGTTCTTCTGGGTGGTCAAGTAAGTTGTGTAGATTCATCTTGAAAATTTCTTTCCTCTTTACCTTTTGCTAGTTAAAGGAGTTCACGTAAATGTCATGTGGTAGTCTTGAAAGTTTTTGTTACTGAAAGAAAGCCCTTGTTATTGAAAGCTCTCTTTACCACAGTTTTCTAGGGAAAGAAATCTTGATGGTTCTGTTGTTGTGATATTTTGATTTTCTTTAATACAGTTAGAAGCTAAGTTGGGGAAGAAAGGTTAATTTTATACAGTTAGAAGGTAAGTTGGGGAAGAAAGGTTAAGATGTGTTGTGGGAAAGGCAGTTTGTTGTCAGTTTATAATTGCGTATGTTGGTCTCAAAGTTTCAAGTTTTTGCACTTGCCATTGTCGTGTACGTGTGGTCCTAAAATTTTGTGGGGTTCTTGTTTGCTTTCTTACCATGTATTTTTCAGTCAGTTTATAATTGTGTATGTTGGTCTCAAAGTTTCAAATTTTTGCACTTGCCATTGTCGTGTACGTGTGGTCCTAAAATTTTGTGGGGTTCTTGTTTGCTCTCTTACCATGTATTTTTCAAGGCAATGGTTGGAGTTGGCAGTCCAAAAATTGTAAATTTGTATGTAATGCAGTCATGTTTTGTTTGTTGCAGCGACAACTAGTGAAAATGTGTCAGTTTGCGCTCCAGTACAATGATGAAGATGATCCATGCGTCATGCTTTGAGGTAAATTTTTAAGGAATGGTAATGGCATATTCCATAGTTCAGCTTTATATGATTTGTATCGTGCTTTGTCATGAATGCAGCTGAGGGTAGTGAGCAGCGTTTCATTAAAAAGAGGGTTGTTAACAGTCAGTAAATTTTCTTAGAGCACAGATTTAGCAGGCCTCAATTGGAGGTTACATAATGTAAACTGATACAGGATAATAGAGAAAGTGGAGTGACAAGAGGGGATTACCTTCATGCACCACATAAAGGAAGAGAATTTCACAGGTCACTTGCACTATTTACTATAACATAGCGTAAGAGCAGGGTTCCCTTGCAAAAAGGAAAATATATGAAAAATATGTGGCAATATATGACTCTATACATGTTTCATACATTGTCAATATAATTGTATCTTGCTCAATATATTGCAAATTATCTTGCGCAACACGTTTTTTATATGTGGGGGTATATGTTGGTGCCCGATAATATATTGGGAATATATTGCCCAATATAATATTATCTTTGCAACATATATGTCTCAATATCTGACACAGCACCTGTCATGGTGCACTCCACCCCGATTCCCTCCACATGCATTCCCTGGCGTGGAATTAGGCAGAGTTAAGAGGGCGAAATTTTCAAGTAACTTTTCTGGAAACCTTGGCACTCGATGTTGAAAGGCGGCTATTTCTCAAGATCATTATATCTTGTAAAATATATTGACGCCACATATTCATCAGGGGAAAGGTTCTTTCCTATGCGTTTAAGTCTCCGGGAAATTTTGAGAAATCCTCTTAAACAAGTTAACTGGAACAGTTCGGAAATTTTAACCGTCTTATTTGGGTGTAGCGCGAAAAGTTCATGAAGGCTATTGATTCGGGAGCTCCATCGGAAGTCCAGGCAAAGCGACAATTGCATTCTTTTAAAATAGTAAAGGAAGTCGTTAGTAGACTTCATAGTGCTATTCGCACTACATTGCTTATATATGTATAGAGCAATGTATGAAATTTATATATTTTCCACATATTTCTTATATCGGAAAAGTATCTTGCTTAATTATCTTTTCCACATATTTCACCAATACAAGTTGAGCAACATATTTTGTCAATATAGTGGCCATATATTTTCCTTTTTGCAAGGGTTAATCTTTGTGCCCATTATTAAAACTACAACAAAAGTATTGACATGGTGACAAAATCAATTAGGGGTCTATAAATAGGACCAGCTTACTTGTATACAACCACAGTAAATCACTATTTTCTATAACATAGCAAAAGAGCAACTATTGACACTTAGAAGATGCTGACAAAATCAATTAGGACATTTTTCTTTCTTCTAATGTTTCCTCATGAAATGTCTTTCATAGTTTGAGATGCATCCGGTTATAAATTTGTTGCACTTTTCACACCATTTGGATCTTGTTCCCTTTGGTTTGAATGGTGGGTAGAGTTTATTTACTACGTCAATGAGTTGTTTCGATTTGTCTTTGTGGCATGTTTGAATGTGTTTTTTTAGTCTTTTGACCTTGTATTCACTGTACTTTGTTTTGCAATTCTTCATTGTACAGTATACTGTAATTAATTTATGATTTATTTTTGGTGCTGTTGGTAATGCAGGTGGTGGTGGGGGACTCGATGGTGGAGGTAGACACCCAGCAGGTGGCGGTGGTGTGGGTTCCTTTGGTGCCTGTGTGGGTGCATGTGCAGCTGCTGGTGGGGAAGAAGGATGTGGTGGCGTGCTAGGTGGTGATGATGGTGGTGTACTTCTTTTTTCTTCATGTATTTTGTTGTAGCACTCAGCAAACAAATCGAAGTCTTCATGAGGTGGTAGTGGTGGTGGAGGTGGTTCTTCATGGATTTTGTTGTGGCATTCAACAAATAGCAGAGCCGGGATCGGGGTGGGCTCTAGTGGGCTTGGCCCGGAGCGAGGTGGAGCGGGTGCTGCTGTGTGACAAACGCACTGGGGAAGGGGGAGCGCGCGAGACCCGAACGGGAGCCGAAGCGGAATCTCCGAAGGAAGCGGGCTCGACAAGCCTGCGTGGGTTTGTGGAGCCCACGTTCTTAGTGGGCTTCTCAAGCCCACTGAAGGCGTTTCAAGCCCATTAGCGGCGGCGGCGCGTGACGCTGCCCGGGCCCGGCGGCACGCAGTTGGCGTCGGCGTCGCGCGTCGCGTCACGTCAGGCCGCCGGCAGCAGCCAGCCAGACGGACCGACGGCCTAGTGGGTTTGACAGAGCCCATTGAGAACGTGGGCTTTTGGTGGGCTCTGCGTTCGGCGTGGGCTTGTCGCGGGTCGGGCTCTAAGCGGGTGGGCTCTACGTGGGTCGGGTTCCAAGTGGGCTTTGCGAGAAAGCGTCAAACCCGCTAGAGCCCACCCCGATCCCGGCTCTGACAAATAGATCGAAGTCTTCATGAGGTGGTAGTGATGGTGGAGGTGGTGGTAACTTCTTTTTAATTGTCTTCTTGCGATGTCTCCTTTGCTTTCTTTGGCGTTTCTTTGGTTTATGTTTTTGTTTGATAACACTTTCCTCTTCTGGTGGAATGTTATGAAAGTCATTAGTATCTAATTCCTCATATCCTTTTTCTATGCCACATTGTTCTTCTGGTGGTATATTTTTAAACTGACTGTAGTCTAATTCGAGATACCTGAGTTCCCTACATGTAGGATGGTCTCCTTTTGTCACATTTTCCAAATGTTCTTGACAGCATCTACTGAAATCTTTCCATTCCAGTTGCCACTTTAAAGAACAATTACGTGGAGCCTTCGTAATTATTTGTAGGTCATCATATAGAGATTGATCCAGGACAAGGGTGGTGTTAATTTCTTGTGCTTCGTACAGGGTTTTCAGCTCCATGAGACGTTCTGCAGTTGGATGTAGTGAAAATGCTGTTAGAACACAATCTCTGTAGGCCTTAGGAATATCATGCAGCAGGTTTGCTAGAATTGTGTAGCCTCGTGACAATTCCTGTTTTGCAGCTGCCTGTTCACTGTCAGTCTGAAGCTGGTTCACTCCAGATAAAAGGTGTTTTATCAACATTTCAATGCAAGTTGATCGGTAATTACCATTGCACTGCAGAAAGAAATAGGAAAAAATTATAGCACAACTAAAACCAATTTTGTGCTTGTAAAACTGAAAATAAAAATGTATTAACTCACTCTTGATTGTATTGTATTGGTTATAATGATTAAGTGGTCCAGTGAAATTGCTAGGCCAGCTAATTTCTGAGTCATAACCTTGAATTCAGGATCACTTTCAAACATGTGCACCCATTCGTCCATGAGTTCTTGCAGTGTGTTATTTTGAAGTGGGTCCCTAGCAGCTTTGGTTATAAATTGCTGGAATTTGGAAAACATAAAAACATTATGAGTCACTCACAATTAGAACTTAACAAATGGGAACAGAAAATAAGAACTTACGATCAACACAATTCTTTCAGCTTTGTCACTTTTCTGCCACAACTTATTTTTTTGGGGGGAGTGTTTTAGTCTATGTATGAATTGTATACCTTTCTGCATGGGCAAGTCTTTCATCTGAAAAAGATTTTCAATGCATTAGCTTGTGATCTAAAACGTGTAGTGAAATATATGAGTATAATAATTCAGTATAATAATTCAGGAATTGCAACTTTACCTGATTTATGATAATGTCATGTTTATTTAGTTTTGTCAGTAGGATCAAATCCAAGTCGAGGATAAAATGTAGATCATCTTCAACGATGAAAGACAATACATCTGAATTCTGTATGTATAAAGACCATACTATAGCTGTTAATTTTTGAGCCTTGCAGTAGTTCTTACTGTCACACAGAATATTTAAGCGTTTTGTTAAATTGTGGCAGTCTTCTTTCAGGAATTGAAGCGCTGAAAAATAAAGGGCAGTTTTTTAAAAATAATCTTTCCACAGTGTACACAAAAAATATATAAAGTCGGGTATATTTACATGCATCATTGTCTACCAATTGGTCTGTCAAAATTTTTTTCAGGACCTCATCGTTCCATTGAATTGCAATGTTTTCTTCCTGCATAAGAAATAAAGCAATTTAGTTTTCGATTTCATTTGTACGTTTTTGCATGTCTCTTTCCTGATGTTATGTGTGTGTTTGTTGCAGGTTGAGAACATGGGCACGGTTTGCAGTTGTCACAAGCACTTTCCATTCAGATTTCAATATTTGGCAGGTTAGTCTTTTTTTGGTTTAAACTTATTTTAGTAAGAAAAGAGTCAGTTACAATAGTTGATTTTAAGTCATCGTTTGTTTTGTCTCAATTTATTGAAGCAGACAGGAAGCACTTTTCCAACCTGAACGGTCAAATGTTTTAGTCAACTAGTTTCAACATGACATAATGGTCATAATGGTCTTTAAAACCATGTTCATAGGTCTGTAAGTTTGAGGGGTTATGTTCCCCTAGACTATGAATTTCTAGAATATTGTTGAACTTGACATGTAATCAAGAATTGTCATGGTTTTCTCTTAAAGTTATAGTACATGGTGTGTAAACTATTAAAGTGAATATGTAAACAAACTGTGAGGAGAGCTTGGTTTGGGGAGGTTAAAAGACACAGTTTAATTTGAGATGTGTCTGTGTTCATTAATTGGAGTAAAAAGTTATTGAGGAAGCTTCTGTTTGGAATGGATTATTTGAAACAGATGTAACTCACCATATTTGTTTGGATATTTGTGATGGACGCAACAGATTTCGGTTTTTGAAGATTTCTCTGTTTACAACAACAGCAGACTGTCTGTGTCTTCTTGCCAACTTGGGTGTTTTAGTGTTCTAGTTAATAATTTTTAACTTTGGACTTAAGGAGGTTTTGTTGTTGGGAGGGTGGACATGGTCATGTGACTTTTTTAGCTTAATAATCCATTATGATGAAGCGTGTTAACTGAAAGTCATGTAGAGAAAGTATTGCAGTCTAACTGTATTTGTGTCAATGTTGGTAGTATTGTGCAATTTAAAGGTGTTCTGTCGTCTGCTGGTCTTTTGGTGTTCTTGTAGTTTAATTCACTTACATTTTTACCATTTTGCCATTTTGTAGTTTAATTCACTTAAATTTTTACCAAACCTGTAAATTTGAACAAAACCATTACATTACTTTAATATTGGGTTTTTCATTCAAATTGTCCATGAGGTTCAAATGGTGGTACTGTATTCCTATGTGTGACATTGTTTTCTCTTTGTTGGCAGTTTCTTCATGCTGTGCTGTCCTTGGAATCGAACCTGGCAGTGATTTTACTCGCATGTGATCTGCAGTGTAGCAGAGCGTTCGTCAAGCTGCTACCATTCTGCACCGCAGGCAGTTTGGTCTGGAAGTTTCAAATGTCTGTATGTGCTATTGTTTTGTGCGTAGGGTTCTGAAATTTTGTGGGGTTCTTGTCGCCTTCCCTGCTTTGTTTGTTTCAAGGCAATGGGTGCAGTAGGCACCCCATAAATTATAATCTTTTACTTGATGCAGAAGAATGAAATTAGAGTTATGATATTCTGTGAGACCCTGCAGGGTGTTTGGAAACTTCCAAAATGAATTGCCCCTTCATGTTCAGATCGCTGGTGGAATCATGGTGGGATTGCCAACAAATGAAATATGTAGAATTGTCTTTAAAGAACTTAAGCTCCTTACTTTCCCTGCGACGTATATAATGCAATGTATTGTGTATGTGCAACAACCTGAAGGAACTATTGTCAGTAATAGTGATTTTCATGAACATGATACCAAGAGGAAGGGTGATATTCATACGCAGTTCCACAGGGGCTCGCCACATGGGCTCTATATTCTTCAATAAACTTCCATCTGAAAAGAGGCAATAAATTTAAAAAAAACTGTTTTTTTTGCCCCTGACCCCTACTCTGGGTGTTCCCTTTCCCCTTGGAGGTCAACTTGTTCTGAATTTACATGTTCTATGCTTTTTAAGAATATGTGGGCACAACAAGTATTGAAAAAGTTTTCAGTTGATAATGATGAAAGATTGGTTTCAAAGTTTCAAACATCTGATTGAAGCACCAAGTACATTATATGGAAAAACTAGTAGCCAATTATACAACAGTGGTAGTATAAAAGAGTGTTTAGTTCTTTACCACATTAATGTGTGAAGAGATGTTAAACCTTGTGTGTGATTAATGTTATAATGTGCCAATGAAGAAGTGAAAAATAAAAGTCAAATTGCATGTAATGGTTTATTCAAATTAATACACTGATTAAGAAATTCGCAATGCATGCAAATGATTATTCAAATTATTACATTGATTGATACAAAATAAATAGTTGATAAAGAATATAAATTGGTTACAAAAATAAGTTGTTGAAAATAAAATGATTAAAATAGTAACATTTATGTTATTTAATCATATGCCTTCTTGAAGTATGAGTTTTTACCATTTAATTAAGGCACAAATTGATGTATGATGACATTATAAATGTAGGTAGAGGACAGAGTATAAGAAATTCATCATGTGTTCACTTTGGATCAAGAGAGATATATGAACTTGTTCACAGAATGGGATAGGGGAGATTAGATTTAAGCACAATCAATTCACATGCAGAATGTCAATTATTTTGAGTTTGATAATAGGAGCTGTAGACAGGTGCCAACAACTGCATTTATCATTGCAAAAAATTGTGCATAACATTTTATGTGAATATAAGCACAACCAATTCACATGTAATTCATCCAAACCCGGGCCACAGGAACTTGCCCTGAAGGATGGAATGGGTACACTGAGCACAGTGATCAGAAAGCAAGTTTCGAGTGGTTGGTTTAGGGATACTCACAATCGTTGTTCTTGCGGAACCACTTGACATCGGAAACTTTCGCAAGAAGCAGCTGGTTTTGTCCATGCCAGGCGCGTGCGCCAGGTAGTGGCCGAAGTTCTTCTAGAAGAACCATGCTGATGGAGTTGGTAGGGGCCGTGGTCTCGAAGCGGATGAAGACACCGACGAAGACTCTGCTGCCAGTCCAGGGTGTCGTACACCAGGGGCACGCCGGTGGAGGCGACCGCCGAAGAGGATAGCGTCGATGGGGACGCTCTCGTGGCGTCCCACACGGGGTTCATGGGGGATGTAAGAAACAAGTTTTAGGAGGCTGTACACTGTAATTCAGGGGTGCTCAGAAAGTTGGCGCCTTAAGGCGCTTGCTCCCGATTTTGTAGCGCATTTAGGCGCCTCGTCAGGGGGCGCCTAAAGGTGCTTTATTTCGAGGCGCGTTGGGCGCTAAGTTTTGAGTCACCTTTGGTCCAGCCCACTGGATGAAACAAGGCTTGAGTTGTTGCCCAGGCCAAAGGTGTTCGGGGACAAAGCACTTTGCCAATGCAGTGTGATCATGCTGCCATGCTTTCCCATGCATTGTAAGTACAAAGGTGCATGGACAGCGAACACCTTTTTGTATTGCATCCATAGGGAACCCACAGGGGTGGGACCATACTGGCTGGACCACAGGTGTTTCAAAACTTAGCGCCTAAGGCGTCTGGAAAAAGGCACCTTTAGGCGCCTCTTAGCGAGGCGTTCAAAGGCGCTACAAAACCAAGGGCAAGCGCCTAAAGGTGCCAACTTTCAGAGCACTTCTGAATGACAGTGTGGTCTGGTATAAGGCAAGTACTTTCACTGAGCACAAAAGATTTTGTTAAAAAGTGGAATTTCTGCGTTTACCGTCATTTGGGTGAGATTGCCACTATTCCCGTAAGATTATGATGAGTGCTGGACGGCCTGCTGGACGTCACCGTCCTGATCCTGTGGGCCCCGAGACGGTGGGTTGCTTAGAGGTTGCTCAGAGAAGTTACATGAAAAAAAAAGGGGGGTGGGAGATCCAATATTAGTTGTGAATTTCGGAATATCCTAGCCTTGCCTTAGCAGCTGAAATGAGAAATATATGCATCCGGTTTGGTGCGTCAATACATCGTTTAAATTGAAATTCAGCTAAATATCCATCATAGTTATTCTGGGAACGTCCAAAACGCGGTATTAACCCTCTGGCATCCCGCCATGATCGTTCAACGTTTTGCGTATGGGCACCACTTTCAGGATCAACAAAGTTAATAGAGTGGTTGACCGTAAGGTGTTTAAAAGAGAGATCACCAAGCTTGCTGTAGGCTTTCCAGCAGTCTGACATAATTGTAGTGCCTGGGAGTATATATTGTAGGATCACTGCGGAGAGAGTTTCTGCATTTCTGGTAGGGACTGGGACATAGAACGACTTGCCAGATCCCCGTTCAACCCCTCCAAAAACCCACTGTCCTTCAATCATTCTTCCTCTGTGGTACTTTCTCTTACCAAATTTTGCTTCGTCAATTTCGACAATCTTTCCTTCACCACCTATCATTTGTGAATTCTCTTCAGACCAGAAGATGCAAACCTACGAGAAACCAGAGAAAATTTTTAAGATACCAGGGTTATTTGAAAAAAAAAAGGAAAAGGTGGTGGCTGCCTTTACCTCCCTGCAAAAAGATGCCCAGTTACTGTAGGTTTGAAAACTTATGTCAAGTTCCTGCATTACAAGCTTGCTTCTTGGTGGTTGGAGAGTCAAGTAAATGATGAAGAAATGGCACAATTTCTTCACAGGAAGATGGGTTGATGAAAAAATTGACGCCTGCTTCGTTGATATCTTAAAGTTGCATCGAGTGAAACTTTTTTTCTTTGGATTTAATGATTTTCTTCTCTGACACCGCCAAATGCCGTCTGGCGTCTTTGTAGCATCATTGCCACAGCTGCTGCACTTGATATTATCCTACAACCAAAAGACACATGGAGCGACCTAAATAGAAGCAATTTTTGTTTTAAAGCCTTCGAAAACACAAGTCATTTTCGTTTCAATGCCTTCGGAAACACACGAATTGATGTCAAAATCGGAATAAGTTTTTGTTACCGAGATAAGCCCTAACGAGATTTGAACCTGGGTCGGGGGCTTACGCAGAGACCGTATTCGGGCTCTGTGCTCTCCCGCAAAGCAGCCCGTGAGTCCGGCCCGGCTCGGCTCGAGCTCGGAGTACAGCCCGGACTACACGTTCGACTGCTAGAGTTAACTCGATTTTCGCCCCCTGCGAGACTAGCACTGCGAGGCTGCCGGCGTGCTTCCTATATCTCCATTCTGGCCTCGCATCGGGGCGTTTTTTCCCCAGTTTACTCTCGACCATAGGGTATTTCGGAGGAGGTCTGGGCCGGAAGCCAGGAGCCGACGTCTTGACCGGAAGCAAAGGTTAAATTGCTCGTCAGGAGGCTTAAATCGATGCGCACTCTTATAATGGCACAAGTTTTACACGCAGTTAGCCTAGTTTTACAATTTTTTTAAAAATTTGTGCCGTTTGGTCTCCTAATGAGGAACTTAAATGATGTGTTTCCGGCCAAGATGGCGGGCTCCTGGCTTCCGGTCCAGACCTGCTCCGAAATACCCTATCAGAAGGCCGGATTCGGGGCTAGGGTAGTGTAGAGTCCTTAAGCTGTAAGAGAGGCGCGGGGTTGCCCAGTCCCGCCATCTTGTAACGAAACGGTGGATTGGTTTTTTGCTCATAGCTTCAAAACCATTAAAGCTAGAGGGAAATAGTAAGCGAGCCGATTGTAGCTTGAACGGGGAACTACAATCGGCTCGCATACTATTCGCCTCTAACATTAACGGTTTAGAAGTTATCAGCGAAAACATTCTCCGGTTCGTTACAAGATGGCGGACCAGGCGACACACCCCGCGGCTCTCTAACAGCTTAAGGACTCTAGGGTAGTGGTGCTATTTACTTTAAATTTAAGGCAGCCGACTATTTGTTGGAACCCGTAACTTAACTTGAACTTGTACAACATGCGGTTCTCCTCTCGACCGGCCATCGTGGTAAATGAGATGTAATCATTGGTTCACAATAGTGTGGTTGGCTCACGTCCTGACTGTAGCCACAATTTGGGTATTGATTTCTTACCTTGAAGGCACCATGGCTGTTTAGTAAGCTTTGTAGGTGGTCTTCATTTTCGCACAATAGCGTCATAGAAACAATGCCCCACGTACATCCTTTACACGCCATTATAAAATCACAGAAAGTTCACTAGTTGCAGAGGTAGAACATTGCACCGATTTGTGCGTCCTGACAGTAGGGATGCGCTGCAGCGTGTTCGCAACAATCGCGCGTGGCTGAGGACGTAAGAGAAGGCGGTGGGCGCAAGCGGTAACGCAAGTGCGCATGCGCAGTTGGAGAAGGGAAGCGCAAGGCCTGGCCGCTAGGGGCACTACTGGGAATTACTTCACCAGCAGACTAGCAGACAAGCGGAGGCGGCCCGGATGCAGTTTTGGACTCTTAGCTCTCGCATGGACATGAAAATTAGTTCATTAGGAAGCTAGTAGCGTTGCTAGTATTCGGTTTGCGACCACCTTTTGCCAGAACCCCGGTTCGGATGAGCCCAGGACTCCAACGCGAGGCTACGGGGGTAGGTATGAAAAACATAATGTCTGGTAGCGTTCCTGACATTTCTGGAAGGCTGTGGACTTTAGTGGGGAATAACAGCGGTTTTGCCGCCAGCGTGCAAGTTCGTTATGGTTTATGTTATGATCTGAGAAAGTGATTATGTCGCAAGAAATGTAAGTTTACCTGATTTTGGTGCATTTGAACCATTTTCAGGATTTTGTGCGTTTGCTATTGTTTTTGTCTTGCCTTCTGCCCTATAGACACAGCAATGTTAAACCGGTCAAGCATTGCGCCCTTAGGCTGGCAAATGAAAATGAGGTTTTTGCTGGGCAGCGAGTTTCCACCATAAGAAGCGCACCTCATTTGAACATTTCCTATTCAGGCATTCCAATTCGGAAAGACATTTCTGTTCCCGTTGGTTACAACAAGCCACCTGTGTAAGTGCATTTTGTCTAGCCTGTTTTGAGAACTCGCATACAAAATTTTCCTTGGTGTGTTGTCTCGGATAATATTTATCTGGTCTTGTGTCTTACAGGAATAATACTGCCTATGAATTTCCAAGTAGCCGATATCCTCTGTCAGTTCTGAATGAAAATGTTACGTATGCTGCCAACAATGTTACAATTGTTAATGCCCCTTCTCAGATCAAGCGGCATCCTCTGTCGGAGGTTAATGGAAATACTATGTACCTTGGGAAGAAAGTAGCGGGTAACACTTCTCCGATTAATGTCTCTTTTACTAATGTACCAACTAAGACACCTCTACCCGTTATTGTTCACAACAGTAAACCATCAATTCTGTCGTGAGTACACGAACGCTCTTTGAATTATCTTTCAAAAGGGTTTTTAAAACCAATAATATGCTGGTTATTTGTTTTATTTTTTAGACAAGGTACTGCTCGGAAAGTGATAATAGTTGTACCACCAAACCAATCTCCTGTGCTTCACAAAAATGTTATTGCTGTGAAGAAGGCTGTTCCAACATTTCTCACACCTCAGCTCAATTCCCGTCATATCACATCCTTCCCTCAGCTACTGAATTCTGTTCCTAAGCCACTAACTCATCTGTAAGTTTGTTTTTTATTCATAATTTATTCCTTCACCCAACAGAACATAATAATGATGGTCTTTTGCAGAAACAATGGATGTTCAATAAACCAATCTCTTGTGCTCAGTAACAATGGTATTGCTGCTAAGGTGCCAATGTGGCACTCATCCCAGCTTGATGATTCCCATTGCAATGCATCATTTCAGAAACCTGCTTCTGTCACCGAGCCACTTACTAATGTAAGTATAATTAAGTTCTAATGGTTTGGTTTAATTATAGTTATTTCTTAAAAAATTGTGTGCCATGCGGTTTACTCTTGATTTGAAATTAAATTTACAGTCAAATGATGTTGAGCAGACATGTTATGAAGAGGAGGTTGTGGAAGAAGAGATAGTCAATCACAGTGACAGTGTATTTGTGACTCGCATAGCTGAGCCACGTCGCCCACAGCAGAAAGATCCTGATTTGCAAAAGACAAGGAAAACATTTGGTGCTGTTACATGTGAATTTAATGACGGCAAATCAATCACCATTAATGCCTTCCAAGAAAAGGAATTAGAATTACTGGACAATTCTGAGAGCTTTAGAAGCACTCTCAAGAAAACGATATCCAATGAGAACAAATCAAAACCAAATAATGATATATTGAAAGATTTTGACTCAGATGGTTCCCTGAGTGATGATTTTGTTAAAGAGACGCACTCCAGCTCCAAAGTCCATCGGTCAAAAGTACTTAAAAAAAAGAGAAGCCCTGCTAATGATGACTGCTACACCAATGATCATGAAACTGTTTTGGTAAAGATTGTTTTGGGAAGTGTTCACCTAATTGTCAAAGTTATTATTATTTGTAACATTTGCATAAATTTTTTATCCAGGCTATTTTGCCAGAAAATTATGATTACAAAATTATATCAGCTGAAGTATCTCACAAAGAGTTTGACCACATTACAGCCCTTATTAGGGTAAACATCAATGCAGAAGAAGCTGATAAATGGAAAAGCGATTTTGAATCGTCTTCAAAGACTGATTTTAGAGTTAAAAAAACTTGGGGTGAATTGAACTCAGACCGCAGGACCTTGTTTAAAGTAAGAATAGGGTAATTTACTACAGCATTAAAAAGATTATGTGTGCTCTTAATAATTAATGATACTGTGTTTCAGAAAAAGTATCGCTGCCATCACAACACTTTGGCTGAGAAGAGTAAAAGTAAGAATCCGTCTAAAAAACATATTCAATGCCCAGCAACAATGGTTATCTCTGTAAAAAACAAGAATATGAAACGGTATGTTTTGATTTTTTTAAAGAAAATAATCTTAAAATATTGAATTTACTTAAATAAGAAGTGCTTATGGTTTCTGTTTCACAGGAGTGCAGACGATCTTCTGCAGTCTCATCCAGGCGTAGTTCTGCTTAAGGGCACACACAACCATTCAATACGAGGTGGAGACATCTTAAGATTTAGAAGACCAACTCCAGAGGTGAAGGAAAAATTCACGCAGATGTTCACCCAATATCCACCTCATACTCCTGCCACAGCAAGAGACGCATACCTTGCTGATTTAGAGATGGAAAGTGAATTTGCATTACTTGATGGTGTTAAGGATGGTGCTCAAGTTCCTTCCATGTCATGGCTTTATAGACTTTATAACCAAATTTATAAAGAAAAATGTGGGGATCCGAACGGTGAAGGAATGATTGCTGCTCTTGAAAAGTATGTGAAAATGTACAATGAGGAGTGCGGTGAAACATGTGCAAAGATGGGTACTACAGAAGATGGCCTCCACCACTTTGTCGTTATTTGTACTCCCTTAATGAAGAGAGTACATACTCACTTGAAAGCTTCAGCAGAAACAATGTTTATGGACTCAACTGGTTGTATGGATGGAGCCAACTCAAGGGTTTTCTTGATTTTGACATCCAGTGTTGTTGGTGGCCTTCCCCTTGGCATGTTAATAACATTTTCAGAAAGAGAAGATGTTGTGGATGCTGCTCTCAAACTGTGGAAAACTATTCTTCCAGACAAGGCCTTCTTTCGTCGAGGCATGAAGGGTCCTAAAATCATAATGACTGATGACTGTACTGCAGAAAGGAACAGTCTTCGAAATCATTTTCCATTTGCATTTCTTCTGCTGTGTGTGTTCCATGTGCTGAATGCCATGTGGCGGTACATTTGGGATTCTAGTCATGGTGTAAAAGGTGATGATAGGCAAGAGATATACTTTGCTTTTCATGAAGTACTATATGCTGAGTCTGTTGATGAATTTGAAGAACTTTTCGATAATCTCCTTGAAAGTGAGACTGTAACTGCCTATGACTCAGTTGTTAAACACCTGAAAGATTTACGGCCACGAGCAAAAGAGTGGGCTATTTGTCACAGATCGGAAATGCTTGATAGGGGCCACCGAACAAACAATCTGTCAGAGGCAGGTATGAAACTGATGAAGGACAAAGTGCTTCAAAGAACCAAAGCCTACTACTGTCTGAAGCTGCCACAAAAAAATTTTGAGACATTTTTGATGAAAAGATTCTTCAGAATAAGGCAAAGAACTTTGACTCCTAACCTAACCTGAAACCAGGCCGTTTTCGGACCCGTTTTGAGAGACACTTTTTCATTTAATTATTGTGAGGGTTACGGTAAGCTTGATCAGCTCTCCCGCACGTGATTCTAGCACTCAAACGTTAGGTTAGGTTAGGTTAGGCAATACTATAGTGTTGGTGCCATCTCTGCCAGTGGTCTGTCTAATCGAGACATACGAATCGATACCAATCGATACATCGCATGGATTCCTCATGTTCTTCCCTATCTCCCATATATACTGTGAATTTTCGAAATACATTCCTACTCTGATCTACAACTGGCTACTGTGTTATTTGACGCCTCCTCTCCCAACTTCAACAGGTTATGGGCCCAGGTACTGTCTTTCATGTGAAGTGCTCTGTGTGTTAGAAGATCTGTTCTTTAAAAGTGCCTATAAGTGCTGTCTTTCATAAAAAGTGACTCGAGGGAAATCCGCTAAAAATGTCGGATAAACCTGATACCTATAACTTAACAATTCTGAAGAATGCGTCCACATATACCATGTGGTCCTTTCAATTGAAGATATTGTTTGAGGCCAAAGACCTCATGAGATACGTAAATGGGGAACTCACCATTGATGAGGTTCCACCTGACCAAAGGGACTTGTGGCGTGAAAATGATGCGAAAGCAAAACTTTATATCACTCAAACTACGAGTAAAGCGGTGAATCAACACCTAATGAGCTGTACAACTTCTAAGGAAATGTTCGACAAACTAAAGAACATATATGAGAAGGACACTGACCAACAACGGTGTCATCTGCTGCAGGAGTTATACTCCTACAAGTGGAATAACAGCAAGTCTGCATTAGAAAACGTAAGCACTGTGCAGCAGATAGCCTTTCAGCTGAACTCTCTTGACCATGTAGTCAATGAGACCTCAATCGTTACGAAAGTCACTAGCATGCTTCCTAAACAATACACTGCATTCTCTACTGACGGGACTCAGTGCCAACTGCTGATAGGACCATCGACAATCTGTGTGCCAGGCTCCAGACTGAGGAAGCTAGAATGGCTGAAAACAAGGAAGATGGAGTTGAGGTTGTTTTCCAGGCCTCAAAGACCAAACATGTCAAAGACAGATTGACGTGCAGTGCATGCTACAAACAGGGGCATATAGCACGTGATTGTAGGGCCGAAAAGTGCAAATATTGCAAAAAGGCGAATCACAAGTCAGAAAATTGTCGCTATCTACCCACACCATGCAGCTTCTGCGGTAGAATTAACCATAAGGATGATGCCTGTCGCTACAACCCTAAAAATAGAATTGACTATAGCAGGGCCAATAAACGCAAAGACAGAAATGAAGCTAGTACATCCAATTTCAAAAGGCAAAAGACAGACAATCAGAGCGAAGAAAAGAAGCATTGTTTCATAGCCTGCAACAAGAGATCAGAGGAAACAGGGGACTCTTCTGACTCACAAGTAAGTTATTTCGTTATTGACAGTGGTGCTACTGGTCATATGACTAATAACATTAACTTACTTAGCAATGTTAAGACTAATGACTCTAACATATTAACTGCAGAAAGAGGTGCTTCTATGAAGTCCTTGTACTGTGGTGATATTGATTCCGAGACATGTGTTCTAAAACAAGTCAACTATGTTTCAGGACTGAGCAAGAACCTGTTGTCCGTGGCCAAGACCACAAGACAAGATACATCAGTGATTTTCAATGAAGAAGAAGTTTTTGTGTGCCGAGGCCGAGCCAAGGTCTCAAGTGAAGACATTATTTTGAAGGGGAAAAGAATCTCCGATCTGTATTATGTTAATTTAAACATCACTGATAAGAATAAACAAATCTTGCTCTGTCAAACTGACTTAGACTACTTTATTTCCTGGCATCGGAAAATGGGCCACCTTGGACCAAGGAACTTACACAAACTACAGAACATGTGCTCCGGAATAGAATTCAAAATATCAAAGAATGATTTACAAATTATATGCTCAGTATGCAGCAAAGCAAACAGCACTAAACTACCACATAACACTACTCGTGAGAGAGCCAAACAGCCTCTCGAGATTGTACATGTTGATCTAGGCGGTGGAATCAGTCCAACCACACACAACAATAGAAACTATTATCTACTAGTCCTAGATGACTACACACATTTCGTTGCAGTATTTCCCATGACTCACAAAAGTCAAAGTGCTGAATTTCTAAAACAATACTTGACAGAATCCGAGAATCAACTCGAGAAAAAAGTGAAAACAATAAGGTGTGATAACGGTGGGGAATTCATTTGCAATGATTTGAAGGATTGGTGCAAGAAAAAAGGTATCAAACTAGACTACTCAATCCCATATTGTCCACAGATGAACGGGAAAGCCGAACGAATGAATAGAACCATTATGGAAAGAACAAGAGCATTACTAGATGACTCAGAACTACCAAAATACATGTGGGGAGAAGCAGTGGTAACTGCAGCATATCTTATAAATAGAAGTCCCAGTTCAACTGTGAACAAACTACCTATAGAAATGTGGACAAACAAACCACAAGACTTAGCTAATATCCAACTATTTGGTACAGTAGCATATGCAAAAACAAACTCATATTTGAGAAAACTAGACAACAGAGCTAAAGAATCTGTGTTTGTGGGTTACTGTCCAAATGGATACAAACTATGGGATCCAGCTACAAAAAAGGTGTTTGTGTCTAGAGATGTAACATTCACAGACATACCAGGACATACTTTAATGACTAAAGAACACCAGCCAATAACAATCAAGATTAAAAATAAGAACAAAGCACGACAAAGAAATCTTGATGTCCAAGAACAAGCAGCAGAAAATCCAGATGAGGTAGAAAATCAGGAAGACCGTGCACTTGGTGAAAATCCGGATAATCAAAATCCGAGAGAAGACCAAGACGAGCAAATACCTGGAAATGACCAAAATGAAGAAAATCTGGAACAGGAAAATGGTGAAAATTGTATTAATGAAAATCCGCGGTATATATTAAGAGACAGAAGTACAATCACTCACCCAATAAAGTTTGCTGACTATGAACTGTATCTAATATCTCAAGAAGACATTCCTCTGACATATGAGAACTGTGCCAAAGACCCAAACTGGAAGAAAGCCATAGAAGATGAGAAACGTGCACTGGAAAAAAATATGGCATGGAATCTAGTGGATATCAAAGAAGCACAGGGGAAAGAGATCATCACGAGTAGATGGATCTTCAAAATAAAAGAGGACGGAAGATACAGGGCAAGATTGGTTGCCAGAGGGTGTCAACAAAGAAGTAAACTGGAAATTGAGGAAAAATACAGTCCAGTAGTTGACACTACAAACCTGAGAATGTTGTTTGCTGTTGCAGCTCAGGGCAAAATGGTAATGAAGGTGTTCGATGTCAAAACAGCATTCCTAAATGGATCACTGGATCAGGAAATATACATGCGTGTACCGCAAGGCTACACTGCAACAAACAAAATCTGTCTGTTAAATAAGGCTCTCTATGGCCTAAAGCAAGCACCATTGAGATGGTACAAAAGACTTACTACATTTCTAAAAGATGAGGGTTTCACACAATTGATGAGTGACCGCTGCATCTTCAAGTCAAGTGACAATTCCATCTATATCGCTGTTCATGTGGATGATGGAATCATAATGGGAAAGAACCTGGAAGGAACACAAATGATTATCAACAAATTGGAGAAAACATTTGAAGTGACAGTAGTACATGATCCAAGAACATACCTTGGGATGGAGATAGCAAAAACAGATGACGGCTACACACTGTCTCAGGTGGCGTATGCAAAGAAAGTTCTGAAAAAATACAGGATGCAAGACTGTCGGCCAGCAGAGGTTCCAATCGAACTGAACAAAAACAAAAAGGAATACAAAAGCATACCCATCGGAAAAAAAAGAACTAAGTTCCCTTACAGAGAAATCATAGGAAGCTTGCAACATCTGTCATGTAAAACCAGACCTGATCTGGCATTTGCAGTAAACTTTGCAAATAGAGCTGTTGAAAATCCAACTCAATATGACATAGTGAACGTTCTTACAATACTGAGATATCTGAAAGGACATGTAGATGTGGGCTTACACTTCACATCAGAAGACCACATACATGCCTTCAGTGACTCCGACTATGCAGGCTCAGGTCCAGAGGGGAAGATGATGAGCACTACAGGCTATGTTTTAACATATGCCAAAGGACCTGTAGCGTGGTGTTCACGCAAGCAAAGCATAGTGGCACTCTCTACAACAGAAGCTGAATATGTAGCAGTTGCAGAGTGTTGCAAGGAGATCCAGTATATAAGCACTTTGTACAAAGAACTGACTGACAAAACAGCACAAGTAACTCTTCATGTTGACAATCAAAGTGCGATCAAGCTGATCAAAACTGGTCAGATGAATAGAAGAAGCAAACATATCAATGTTCGCTACTACTACATAAGTACAGCTTATGATGAAAAAATTGTTCAGTATTACATACTGTCCAACTGGAGAACAGATGGCAGACATCTTCACAAAAGCATTGCTTGTAAACAAATTTCAGAAGTTCAAAGGCATGCTAACTAATCTAACAGGTTAGGGCCACAGCGGAAATGTAAACATGTCTCGATCACGGGAGCGTGTTGGTGCCATCTCTGCCAGTGGTCTGTCTAATCGAGACATACGAATCGATACCAATCGATACATCGCATGGATTCCTCATGTTCTTCCCTATCTCCCATATATACTGTGAATTTTCGAAATACATTCCTACTCTGATCTACAACTGGCTACTGTGTTATTTGACGCCTCCTCTCCCAACTTCAACATATAGGGCTAGCTTGGATAAATAAATTTTTTGGGCTTCTTTTAAATGTACAACAATCCTTAATTTCTAAATATTTATTAGCTTTTGTTTTGGAATTTACTACCAGTATGCAGGCGCTTATGCCTCACAAAACTTCCAGAATGGTACTCAGGATGTATATCATTGTTCCTTCTTGTGTTATGATAGTCGAGATTGCTATTAAGTACAACATTAATCTTTTTATCAAACGTATACATGATACATTGGAAAATATTTAAAGCCGCAAGGGTAAGAAAGTTAAGCTTTTTGAATTTACCTCTGCAACTCATTAAAAAGAATATGCCGAGGATTCAAATGGATTTTTTTTTGAAGTCTGAACGGAGCATTCCCTATATTTCACTTCAATTCTCCATTTTATTCATTAGATACATTGGATTTATTGGATTTATTGGATTCTATTGGATACATTCTGTACATTGGAAGATATATAAAGCCGCGAGGGTTAGAACGTTAAGCTTTTTGAATTCACCTCTGCAAGTCTCATTAATAGGAATACACGCAAGGATTCGAATGGATTATTTTTGAAGTCTGAAAATACTAGCATGATCAATGACAGAGCATTCCCTCTTTTTCTCTACAATTCTCCTTTCTCTTCAATTCTGTTCTTCCAATAAACCTTTTTTGGTAATTATCAGTGATTTTTGGGTAGTTTTTCCTTACATGATTTGTTATGCATAATTTTTTGGAACGATCGTATCATTGAAGTAGTTTTTATCCAATTACAGCTCCCTTGATCAAACTCTAAATGATTGACAAAATGCATATGAATTCCCTATGATTTAATCTTATTTCCCATAGCCCACAACGTGGATAGGTTATTTTATTTTCATCTAATGTAATTAGTGCTTTAATTCTACTATACCAGTGTACCTTTTTTGTGTTGCAGACTAGCTCACTTCAGTAACTGTGACCTCCTAGTAAATGTGATTAAATTTCATAAGACAGGAACAAATAAAAATGATTATTTATGTTAGCGGTAATGTCCGTTGTGTCGGTAAACCTAAGATTACCTAGGTAATGTTAGGTGTACCGGGTTCAATTCCGGAAATGTTGTAAAATTATTATTCCACCTAACATTGCCTAGGAAAATGTGCGCCAAACTGAGATTGCCGAAATGGCCAACGGCAATCTTAGGATGACGGGGGAAGACATTACCTGAAAAAAAAAACGTAAGAAAAAAACCCATTCAGAGAAAATAAAAGACGGGCACAGGGCAATCATTTATTGGAACAAGAGGTGGAGCCGTGGCACTTTGAAGAACACTTGAGATTTTTCGAGCGGCAGGTGCATTTGCCATGCTTGCAGCCTGTCCTGCAGTTGCACCGTGTCACACCTTGACCACCGGACAGGCTGGACGCAGTAGCTAATGCCCGGAGTGGAACTGTCTTTGATGGTACATCGCATAGATTTAGGAATCGTTCTTTTGACAGTTGGAAGCTATTTCTGGTCATCAATTGTTCACACCTTCCGTGTGGATTTCCAATTCTATACAAACCTTTGCAGCGTGGTCTTCTTCTTCGCCGCCCGCGCCTCTTTCGTCTCGGCGATGAACCGGTTGTATTGCTCCATGTCCATAAAGTTAGCATTGTCCGTCCGTTTGCTTTCCAGAAGTTCTTTCAGTCTGTCCTCAAACCGTCCTTTGTCCGGGAATGCGTTTTTGTCAATGTCATTGTCCATGTCCCTGTCCTGAGTCCTGAGTCGAAGGTAGTTGCCCCAGTTACGAGTGTCGGGGTGGGCACAGTGCCGACAATGAATAGCGACTACTTGCTATTCTACCCTTTTTCTCACGTTTTTTTTTTCAGGTAATGTCTTCCCCCGTCATCCTAAGATTGCCGTTGGCCATTTCGGCAATCTCAGTTTGGCGCACATTTTCCTAGGCAATGTTAGGTGGAATAATAATTTTACAACATTTCCGGAATTGAACCCGGTACACCTAACATTACCTAGGTAATCTTAGGTTTACCGGCACAACGGACATTACCGCAAAAAGATTTATTTCCAACTTGGCATGTAACAGTGCCAACTCTTTCACGCCATATTCCTGACCCGTAGCCTACAAGACACTCAGACATAGGAGATTTGACCTCTGAACACACCATTATACATGTAAATTATACATGATACAATTGCAACTGTAGGCATTGGAAACATCAAAACCAAACAACAATGAGTATCAACCCAAAATTTATCAACTCACACACAAGACGTACCATGTTTATGGAAAGATTTCCTTCCACTAAAAATGAGGGCAGCTTTTTTCACTTCTTTGGGTCATACTTAATAAACCGTGGTATAAGTAAGACACTGGGACCAATATTAAATCATAAGCTGTGTTTTTAATACAGCATGACACTGAAATTTCAAAAAAACCGTTAAAATCCTCATATTTTAGTGACATATTTTCTTAAAAACAGTCCCAATGTAAATGTGATGGGTCCTTCATCTTGGTGATACCACGGTTTGTTGCATATGAGGCAAGGAAGTGAAAAATGTCCAAAAGATCAGTTTACGTTAAAAAACTTTGCGTAGGAGAATTTTCAAAGATTTTGCCAAAATAGGTTGAAAAAGCCTCTTCGACTGGATTTGGAGGAAGGTATTGGGCTCTAAAATTCATGTTTGGCAGTAAACTACGTAGTACTACACATCTTCAACAAATTTTTTACCTGGGGCTCAATTTGGAAATTGCTATATTTTCAATAGAACCTCCCCTTAAGCCAGGGATATTGTCGAGTTAAAACTTTTTGACTAAAACACTTGACCGCTCAGGTTAAGAAAGAAAGCTATACCAATTTGAAACTTTGAGACCAGACTTGTGATATTATCAACTGAATAGAAACTGCCTTTCCTACCTCACATCGCAACCTCTCTTTCCAAGATAAACTTCTACATGTACAAAATTAAAAATAAGATACCAAGACTCAGCAATTCTTTATAATTAAAAGATCACCCAGCGAAGTGACAATTTGACCGTTAGTAAAGATAAAAAGCTTTCTAAACTAATTATTAGATGAGCAGTGATGGAGCTCCTTTATTTATTGTACAAAGATAAATCATATAATAAACATACCAAATCAGTGGAACCAACAATCTTCTCCATGGCTCGACAAGGGCACTGCTACACTGCCAATCACTTGCGAATAAATGAGCTGCTCAAGTAAACTCCATGGGCACCTAGGCTTCTTGAACCTGCCAACACAGACAAAACAATGACACAAACAGCACTGAAATCATGGCAATTGAGCCAGGGATATTGTCGAGTTAAAACTTTTTGACTAAAACACTTGACCGCTCAGGTTAAGAAAGTGCATGCTGAATGAAAATAACCTTGCATGAAATGTCAATTGCCACAATGGGAACAATGGGCATTCAAATCGAGGACCATAAGCGTCCCAGGAAAACGCAGCCGAGGCACGAACGGAGTCAACGAACAGTCCATGAACTCTCCATGAGAACAGTCATGGATTCCTAATTTTTGGAGCCTTGCCCATACTGACAGTGGCCTGGAACATCTGCCGGCGAAGCAGACGAACCACCAGTAACAACAGACAGTCGCAGTCGCCATGGTCCCCTTGGCTACGCGCAATTATACAAAGTGGTCAGCACATCACAGATCATCTCGAATTATTGTTTTGAGTTTTGTCCCCTGTTGCTTAAGTGGAAGCCTTTCGAGTTTGGGCAAATTTATGTGTAAGTACCATGAGGTATGAGGTGCATGAATGCGGGTTCATTGATGGAAGCAGGCAACCATTCTGACTAATGCTCTCTCTCTCCCTTATTTACGATCAGTAAAATCATTCATTGCTCCAGATGTCCTCTTTGGCAAGTGACAGAACTCCTCAAGAAACTATGGGCTTCTTATGCACATGATCTGTACTGCCTGCCCCTGCTAAATCTGTGAGCCTTCCTTATTTTTCTACAAATGAATCCCCCCACGGTGGAAACAGACCAATATGGTTCTTTACTACTCATAATTAAAAGGAGCCATCTGGATGATTTTCAGTCCCTTTTAAGATGGATAAATGAGAAGGGATATTCACAGTTTGGCATATTAAAGGTCAGATATGAAGACTCCTTGACATTATATTTTGTTAGAGTCTAGTATTAAACTAATTTTCTCTAATTTCAATGCCGTTTTTGAAAAGAGCATATTTTTCATTGAGTAGAGTATCACTGAAAGTTGTTCATTACCTCATTAAAGCTGCGGCTACTCCATGAAGATCGAGAAGACGAAAGATGTTTAAATGAAATCTTAACTACAATGCAACACAGATTCAATGAAACTGTTGGTAAAGGACAAAAAAAAAAGGTTGTATATGATCCCTCCTGCCAAACATTGTACAAAGCATCTCTACACGACCATGTATATGAGTTACGAGATGTTAAGTGCACACCATCAGATCGAAAGGCATTTGTAGACGAGGCCATCAAAAAATCACATTATACAAACAAAGCAAATTGCTGGTAATCTTATTTTGAGTTTACGATTCCATAATAACAAAAATGTATCCTCATATTTTTATGCAACTTCCTTTTTCAGCACTGATTGTCTCTCTCGTTATGGGTTGAAAGCTCTCAAGGACCACCTGTTTGAAAGCATTGAACATGGATCAGACTATGTGGAAACCCTGAAAACCAATAACAACACATTGCCTTCAAAGACATCAACAACTTCAATTATGTATGGTGCAGGCATCCCAGTAACTGAAACTAATCCTGTGCATATATGCAAAAATTTTACAATTATTGGACTGGATGATATAATTAATGAACAAGATGAAAAGTTTGAAGGCATTTCATACCCCTATATTTATTCTGGGTCATTACATTCATTGTTCCCTTGGCATATTGAGGATGTCGCTTTATATAGCATAAACTATGTAGCAAAAGGGTCGATGAAAATATGGTAATGGTAATATGGTAATATGGTAACTGAGCACCATTCTCCACAACACAATAACATTAATCAAATTTTTTACAGGTTTGGGATTGCACCATCACACTTTGGATTGGTGGACCAAATTGCCCAGTCATTCAGAATTTCAACGTCACATTCATCATGCCGAGTGCTACTGGGAGACCATAAAACATTAGTGGTGGATCCACAGTATTTCAAGGATTCCCATGGGGTGCCATACACTATGGTTAACATCATTATTCATGAATTTATTCTTTCTAAATCAAAACATCCACATAAAATTAACTTTATATATAAAATAACATTTTTTAAGGTTGTCCAAGAAGAGGGTGACTTCATTATAACATTTCCATATGCCTTGCATGCGGGGTTCAACACGGGAAACAATTTGGCCATTGCGGCCAACTTCGCAGATATTGACTGAATAGAGAAAGGAATTTATGCACCCTCATGCAACTGCTTGTGAGCATATACAGACGATTTACAATTGTTTTTGAAATTATCAATTCACTTCAAACATTTATATGTACAACGATTATTTTCCAGTAAACATCAAGTTACATTTTGATTTCACAAAAATTTTGAAGAAATTCAGGCCCGACCTCCTGAATAAATACCTCGAAGAAACTTCACTTTTGTTTCCTCCTGACCATCCAAGGGAAGTCCGTCGTATTATTTCACCTCCATACACAACTGGCCAACATTCAAGAATTCCAATTTCATCTTCAAGCAATACAAAGACTACAAATGTGGACACTGAACAAATCACTGAAGCAGCAGTTTCCTCAAAAAGGTACGCTTTATATTCAAAGATATGTTGAATACATTCATCTTGAGCACAAGAATGTGAAATCCAAAATTTTTCCAATTGCAGCTTTAATGCCATAGTACAAAGATTTGTCTCAGATCCACACACAACTGGCCAACATTCAAGAATTCCAATTTCATCTTCAAGGCATACAAAAAATCCAAACATGGACACTGAACATATCATTGAAGCAGCAGTTTCCTCAAAATGGTACGCTTTATATTCTAAGATATGTTGAATACATGCATCTTCAGCACAAGAATGTAAAATAAAATAATTTTTCCCATTGCAGCTTCAATTCCATGGCATCACATCATACAGAAAAAGCCATGCCACTTTCAAGTTCCAGTGACAGACATAATGACCAAACACCAGACGAAGGTGGTCCTTCTTCGAACAGTGCATGGGGGGCAACCCATCGAAGATACGCTGTAACGTTACATGATCACAGAATTTTGAGGCATAACGGAACCTGCACATTTTTTTCTGCTGTCGAACGAGTTGCATCAGTGCATCCAAATATGCCCAGTCGTCTTCCGCTTTATTGAGGCGGTTCTGTTTGCAACAACCAAAAACAATTTCAAAACCGTCTCAATTGTAAAACAATATTTATGTAGAATTTTGTACTAGGTGATGCACGATTCGAAAACTGCGAGCCGTTTTGCATAAGATTGTGCACAGTTTTGCATACATTTCATGCATTATATTGTGAAAAATCCCCGCACTTACAAAATCGTGCAAGTGACTCGAACAAAATTCTTCATAAACATTACGTGTGTTTTCAAGGTGACTTCCCCGTCTTTACGCACCTGGAGCCATGACTCCAAGTCAAGGTATTGGAGTAGAAGGTCGGGTGGCAAGAAGTCCGACATGTTCCAAGGTCCGCGGCTCTCTGGGGCGGGCTGGGCAGTTGGGCTCGTTTCCATGGCAACCTTGGGGCGCGAGCGCCGTGGCCAACGTGCAAAGACAAATGCCCACCGAATCCTGCTCAGGGACTGTCGAGCTCAAAACGTCGTTTCGACGTTCTGTCACTCTCGCAGCAACACAGGACGCCCTGTGAGTGCGACAAAGACAGAGCGACGAAACGTCTAGCAGGCGGCTGCCGCGCTGCCAGTTGACAGACAGACAGACACACAAGCAAGCGGACGGGAAAAGGCCCGGAGGAGGCACAGAGAGAGAGAGAGAGAGAGAGAGAGAGAGAGAGAGAGAGAGAGAGAGAGAGAGAGAGGGGGGGGGGGAGGGAGACAAAGAGGCCTCTACCCCGCTCGCTGCGCCTTCGGAGTCCATGGCGAACCTGCGATATCCGCCCGTGCCCTTGACGGCACCGCCAGGGTGCCGTCGGCACGTGGATAAGGCCTGCGGGGGCCTAGGTTAGACTGCCTCACAAAAGCAGGCATGGGACTGGCCGAGGGGGAATTCACTCTGGTAATGGTTGGTTGTCCGGTGTGTAATTGATCTGTAATAGTTCTGTAATGTAATTGGTTAAATGAGCAGTTGGCAGGAAAATTTAGTGACATGTTTTTACTTTTCTTGCCATGAAGTTAGTTTTTCTTTAGTTTTTCGGTCTTAACGTTCAGTATTACGGTAACTGTAACGGCTCCCAATAAGAGAAACTCATTATTGAATTTTAAAACCGTACAACGTTTGAAATACGCGACATTGTGGGTCAAAATTGAAGGTCCGTAATAGAAGACGTAATAGGCGTAATAGATGTAATACTTTGAAAAAGGTAATGGTTGGTTGAGCATTTTAGGTAGTGAATTCCCCCTCGGGACTGGCCGTGGGGCCGCTGCGCGTTGGGGCGGTACTCTTTTACTGTGTACGTCGTAGTTGGCCGAAGGGTGGGAGATGGGGATGGATTGTGAGATCCCATAGCGCTGTGTGCTGCCTGGATGCTCCAACTAAACAATGTAAAGCCTCGTAAAAATATGACTCCGGCCCGGTGCACATCCGACCTTTAGAGTGCGACACAAAAAGACGCTGCGCCTGTGCCCGTCTCCCTCGCCCCTGGGAGCAGGGGCCCTGATCGGCGTGGCGGAGCGGTGGGGCAGTGCCCCGGAATGCTGCGGAGCACCAGGGTCGGCCCCAAACACAGACGACAACGTGCCACACAGTGGGCCGGAAGATCGTTTAAAGCATTCAAAACGCCGGCAACGACGTGCACTCGGGCCACAGCAGCGCCGCCAAGGAGAAATACAACATCCTTGAGCGCCGCGGCACTCCAACCGCGCGGGGTGGACTGGCCGGGGTCCGCCTCTCGTGGCTGCACTGCAGTTTTGTCTTCTGAAGGCGCTGGTCACAGGACATGGATTTTACACCTCCTAGAAACTGGGCGTGCGGATGGTGTATCGTCAAGAGCATAAATCTTCCCGACGCTATACCGGCGCTGTGGGTCACGCCACAATGCACACTGAGGAGACCTTACTGCCGCACGCCGCCCGGACAGTTCGTCCAGATCTCCTTCTGCGAGGAGCGTACTCGCATGATTCTAGCACCTCAACCGCTACCTCAATTGCCGCTGAAGGGGGAGTGTGAGCTGGTTGCGAGGTGCGCATCACTAGGCGAGGCGCACGAATTAGTGCGCCGCTGCATCCGCACTTTCTCAACACAACAAAACCAACAGATCGACGAGGTAAGCCAGTCTGTGGTTGTGTTTGTGTGTGTGCGCGTGTGTGTGAGTGCAAGAGCGGTTGTGCCCTTGTCCATCCGGCTTCAGAACGGTCATTCATATTTCCAGGACCCATATTTCACGGAAGTTCTGAAGCACGCGACCGAGCACTACGGATTACTCTTCTACGTTGACAATGTGAACCTGTACAAGCTTGGCATTGATCAGGGAAAATTCCGTAAGCTGCTGCGCACCTTCAGTGTGGAAAGCTGGGGTGACCTTGAGAGTATCCACCAAAGACGCTGTCATGCCATCGCGTCATCTGCAGCCCGCCGACTAAACTTCTAGGTAAGTAATGCCGCTCGTGTAATCTCTCATTTGCGGGGGCGGGGCAAGGCGGGGCGACGGCGCGGCGTCGCGACGCCCCGACCGCATGAGTCCTCTTCGGTGACTCTGGAGGTAGAACGCGTCTAGAGCAACAAAGTAATTGGAACACGGCAGACTTTAGGTTAGCCCGAGGACCGGCGCGGTCTAGAACTGCGCCGCGGCCGCGAGCAGCCCCGGGGCGCGTCGGGGACGTGCCCCGAACCACCGACCGAAACGCCTCGCCCGCGACCGCGGCAACAAGTTGGCTATAGCACCGCGGGGCACCTGACCCGCCCTCGCCGACTTCCGCCACGCCCTGGCACCGCGTGACCAGCGTCCTACACGGTTGAGGCCGGCCAGGACGGTGCAGCAACGTGGCCTCGGGGACGGGCTAGGCTGCGCACGCACGTAATCAGGAGATTACTCGTTCGGGGGTGGAGCTAAATGTAGTAACGCGGTCGGCTGGTGGCCGGTCGGCCGGGCACTGTGACGATGCGGCTCTTCAATTATGTTAATGCGCCCAATTTGTGTGACTGCAGGTCGGAGCACCCCGTGCCGGTCACGACAGCATCGCTGCCCCTGCAGTGCGACGCCGCGCCGCGACGCGATGGCGACGTGAGCATGGCCCGGCGCCATGCCGAGGATGACGTCGTCCGCGCCGTCGCTCATGGCGTCCAGCGGCGTGCCGGCCGGTGTGGGGGCGGCGCACCACGGGAACGACCCCCGCGGCAACCAGAACTACCACCAGCGGCCACTGCCGCTGCCCTCGAAGCCGCCGCAGCCTAGCCGCTCTGTGGTGGTGGAGGCGTTGGCGCGAACGCGGCGCGACGCGACCGAGGCCGTGATGGTGGTGCCGGTGAAGCCGACGGGGCGCGCGCCGCCGCCGCCCGGCCAGACGCCTCAGCTGCCGGACCAGCCGCCCGTGGCGTCAACGGCAAACTTTTATTTTTCAGAAATCCGGTTTCTTTGTGTTTCTCTCATTTGCAATAAAAAGTTGTAGTAAATATGTTAGATATGCGGAAAAATATTTTTACCAGAAATCATGCGCGAGAGGATTTCTCCCCAAATGTCGACCAAATCAAAACGTGAAAAATTCGAATAGTGACACCAAACATGCATGAAAAACTGGAGAGAGAGAGAGAGAGAGAGAGAGAGAGAGAGAGAGAGAGAGAGAGAGAGAGAGAGAGAGAGAGAGAGAGAGAGAGAGAGAGAGAGAGACAGAGAGAGAGAGAGAGAGAGAGAGAGAGACAGACAGACAGAGAGAGAGAGAGGCACATGGATTTGAAAACAAAGCTTCCGACCGACCGTCCGCCCGTCTGTCTGGCAACTTGCAGCGTGGCCAAAGCCGGCACGGCGGCACTGCCTTGGAAGGTAATTGTCCACGCACTGGTGACATGTGTCGCTGCAGCTAAGCTTTTGTTGGGGAAACTATTGCCTTGAGTATGCGCCTCGCCAGATGGGGCGGACGCGGCAAGGCCTTTCCTTGGGGTTCCTTGAGTCCCCGTGTTACACCAACGGGACTTCAGTCTACACAGCCAAAAAGAGCCCAGACCGTGCGGGGCGGGGCACGACGTACAGGCATTGACAAGGACTCGAGCTGACGTCGATCGGCGCCGCGCCACGCCACGCGGGCAGAGTTTGGTCTCCACCGCCGTCCTTCCAGCCCACTGTGCGACACGCCAAGGGCTGCCCGCTCCATTGCGGCGTCCAGGACGCCGCCGACGGACGGACGCCTTCACGCCGGCGACGACGTGCAGCAGCGCCGCGGCACTTCCAGCGCGCGGGGCGCACCGGCCGGGGCGGGGCGGTGCACTCGTGTTTGAAAGTGTGCCCGTGCAAGATGCACTTGTGAGTGCGTGCCGAGTACATAGACAGTTGACTGCTCAAACTGGGAGTGCGAAACGAAGCCCGGCGGTGTCGGCGTACGGCTATGCCTGCCGCAGCCCCGCACTCGCGCGGCGCTCCCCCAGGCTGCCCGGCCCCTAGCCCCAGCAGCCGGCGGCCGCACCACCAGGACCGCGGGCCGCCGCTGCTGCCGGACGAGCCGCCCGTGGCGGTCGCGAACGGCACGCCCAGGTCGCGGTCGATGGGACGACGCCTCAAGGACACCCCGTCGAGGGCCCTGCCGAGTACGCACAGGCGCCGATCGCGCATCCTGCAGCCCCGCGAGCAACGGCGTGACGGGAGTGGTGTGCGCGCTGCACGCCGAGCGGCACGGCCTGCACAACGACGCCGCCGACGGGGCCCGCGGGGTGGCGCAACGGCTCGCCCCTGCAGTGCATGCATGTCGGTGCCGCCGCCGCCGCCCCGAACCGCACGCCAGGGCAGCCGGTCAGCCGCCAGCAGCCTGGACGCCCAGCTCGCCGTGCTCAGGAAGGAGATGCTGAGTGCCGGCCCCGGCCCGCGAGTGCGACAGAGACTCTGCCTCTCTCGCACTCACGGGCCGTTCGGTAGGGGCTTGACAGACAGCAACACAGTGCCCACTGTTCGGGATCTTCCTGCAGTGCGGCACGGGCGACTCGCACGCACGACGGCCACGCTGCTGCCGCCGGCCAGCCATGAGGGAAGGCCCAGCCGATACCAAAGCCAAGTCCCAATGCACAGCCAGAGCGGGCGCCATGCGCTAGACCGAATCAACACAGCAGCGAACGCTGTAATCACAAACGCAAAGCACCGCAGATTCAAAATCGGTGCCACTAATGCAAAAACCCGGTATCACAAGTTCTAAAGGTGGCATGAGCCGGTGCCGCAACCCCGAAGGCCTTCGTGCGGCGCCACCCCGAAATGCCGCGAGTGCTTAGGGGTTCCGCCAACAGCGTTTGCAGTGCTCGTCGCAACCCCTAAGCGTGTAGGACACCCGGTTAGGGTTTGCGGTTTCGGCGCTTGCGTTCCGCGCCGCAACCCCTAAAGCCGTTTCCCTGGGCTGTCGCCGCTCCTGTGCGGAGTTAAAGCCTTACCTGGTAAGGTTAAAAAGCCGGGCCATCTCGTGGCTCTTCCTGCAGCGCCGTTGGCAACGGGTGCCGGCTCTCGAGGAAGCGCAGGCACTGCATTCCCAAGTTCCATTGGGGCACGTGGAAGGGCAGGCGCATCGACACGACGAACTGGGGCGGTATCCCGTCCCTGAGCCACCACGCCTTGTAGGACAGTTCTCGAGACAACCCGTCCGTCTGATGTTCCTGTAAACAAAAATTTCAAATAAATGGAGTGTTAGTTTTTTTCCCTCCCCCCCCCCACAAATCGACCAGGTCGCAGTGCTTCCGAATTCGTTCGTTTCTTTGAAAGACAAGTTAAGTTCTTACCTTCTCGAGCAGCACTGTTAATTAGTTGTGCGGACCTGCCAAGCTTCCTTTTCTCCCTCATCCTCTTCAGTTTCTCCTGCCTTTTCGCTCTTCTTGCAGCCACAGGTGGGGCTTCGAAAAGGTTAGGGGGGGAGGCAGGTGCTTCCTGGCGCCGGAGGGCCGCCTCTTCCTCCCAGCGGAGAGCAGCCTCTTCCTGGAGCCGGAGGGCTGCCTCTTTCTCCCGGCGGAGAGGAGCCTCTTCCTGGCGCCGGAGGGCCGCCTCTTCCTCCCGACGGAGAGGAGCCTCTTCCTGGCGCCGGAGGGCCGCCTCTTCCTCCCGGCGGAGAGCAGCCTCTTCCTGGCGCCGGAGGGCCGCCTCTTCCTCCCGGCGGAGAGCAGCCTCTTCCTGGCGCCGGAGGGCCGCCTCTTCCTCCCGGCGGAGAGCAGCCTCTTCCTGGCGCCGGAGGGCCGCCTCTTCCTCCCGGCGGAGAGCAGCCTCTTCCTGGCGCCGGAGGGCCGCCTCTTCCTCCCGGCGGAGAGCAGCCTCTTCCTGGCGCCGGAGGGCCGCCTCTTCCTCCCGGCGGAGAGCAGCCTCTTCCTGGCGCCGGAGGGCCGCCTCTTCCTCCCGGCGGAGAGCAGCCTCTTCCTGGCGCCGGAGGGCCGCCTCTTCCTCCCGGCGGAGAGCAGCCTCTTCCTGGCGCCGGAGGGCAGCAGCGGCTGCAGCCGCAGCCCGCTCGGGGCGGCTCAGTACTTGCTCAGGCACTTGAGAATTGTCAGGAGCTGCAGTGCCGTCGGCAGCAGGTACCGGCTGTCGTGGAAGGGCAGGCCCAGCATGCACAACATCCTGGGCATGAGGAAGGGCAGGCGCTGCGACATGGTGCACTGGCACGGCAGCCCGTTCCTGGTCCGCCATGCCTTGTCGAGGAGCGCCTTGAAGGGCGGGCACAGCATTGACGTCACCATCGACTTGGGGTTGACGACGAGCGTTGGGTTGTTGACCCGGAGGATCGTCACCACCGTCGTCATCGTCGTCGTCCCCGTCAATGGGCTGATCTACGTCTAGACCCTCCTCGTCGTCTAGGTCTTCAGCACCTACAAATATTGACAACAGTAGAGTTAATTCAATCATTTTAAATGTGCTTGTAACCGAAGGCATACTACATTACCATGGGTGATGGGCAGGATGTCGTAGGTGACATAGGCCATTGACCGGAGAAACGTCTCCAGGTCAGCCGTAGTTGGAACATGTCCTGCTTCTCTCCCTACCACTTTCTCCAAGGCTTTACGGATGCGTGCGTCCCTTTCCTTCATTGAATGGCCTCTGGGTCTCCTAGGCGGGACAGCATCATTTTCCCACCTGAAGAAGTCATTTCTGTCTCGACTTTCCACATGCTGTAGTGTTTCTGCAAAGTGAAAGTCATATGGTTGTGTTGCAGTTTAGTTACGGTTCAAAATCTCTGACGGGGCAGCACAGTGGCGCAGACCGGAGTGTGGCACAGTGGGTCAGAAGACTGTTGATGCGGCCAAAATTCTAGGCGCGTTTTGAGCTCTAGAGTCGCTAAATGGGACTCACATCGAACGTGTGACCCCACCAATGGATTGCTCTCCGAATGAGGAATCCATCGGTGGGGTCACACGTTCGATATAGGTCTCGTTTAGCGACTCTACAGCTCCAAACGCGTCGAGAGGTCGACCGCCTGTGCCACTCCTCTGGCCCACTGTGTGTGGCCCCGAAAGGGACAGCGGAGGCCTGCGCTACAGGCTCGCTGTGCTTGGGGCTCAAACGGTCTATAACGGGCCAGCAACCGTCGAAGGGTTCCTTATGGCACCGCTATTCCCCGCAGGGGTCCGTTGTGCTCTCTAGTTTCCAGCTCAGCCATTCTGTAGGGCAGGTCTTCGCTGCCCAACCGGACCGAGCTCCGGATTCAAAGGGGTATGCTCTCTCAAAACCAGTGACCCGACTATTGCACCTCCTGTGTGACGCTCTATTACGCCTCAAAACCATCTTGGTTTAGCTGAAAACAGCTTTGCGCGAGTGCATTCCCCCCTCATCCGGACCGGTAGGGGTCCCGAGCTGCACCTGTCTGAGACCTCTTCATTAATTGACCAATCAAGCCGATCATCACTGCCTCATTGAATCAGCGAGTACCTTTCTGCGTGCACCCCCCTTCCCATAGACAAGTACGAAAAATTAGGAAAAGAACTACCTGTGTAACGCCATGTGTTGTCCTGTGATGTAGCGGACAGTCGACCGAAGTACGAATTCCAGGATTCGGAATCATTGTTCGTCCTCCTTTGCAGTCCAGCAACAGAAAGTTGATTGGCGCCAACCTAGTTGGAACAATATTGTTAAGGTCCCGCTGAATTATTTCATTAAGTTGCCTCATTCCGTACGACATACTCACCCTTCTTAACCAGAAACCTCGGACATACGCCTCAATGAAGATGCGCAGGTCCTGTGTTTCCCTGGCGGTCTGGCCTAAACGCCGAGAAAAGGGCACCACCACCTCGTCAAATCCTCTCTCGATGAGTTCTGCCGGGAGGAGTGGCAAGGCCTTCACCATTCGGATGAGGCGGTGGCCGTCATCCGTAGCTCTCACGGCAGGCAAGGACCCCCTGAGGCAGCGCTTATCGACACGCTGAAATATACCAGAGGGCAAATTTCACATTGTATCGTAAGCCACAATCACATTTGGTCGATGCGCCTGACGGGGAGGCAACCCACCGAACTGCGACTGCGCTAAATCGCGAGTCCGCGGCCCGGTGCACTTCACAGCAGACGCAAAGTTCGGACGCGATAGTACAAGCCTCACATGAACTTGTTGGTCACAAGATTGTGAAAAAGTTCGTGTTAGACAAAATGAACAGTTTAAAAAGGATAAATTTAAAGAGTTCTTGATCCCTTAGAAAGTTATACAGTTTGTATAAAGAATTGTAACGGATCGTTTGCCGCTCATACTAATTCCAAAGGCATCCTCTACATCCCCATGTAGACACCTACAGACAGCTGCGAAAACTGTAAGAGTACTGTGCACCAGTACTTACTCTGCAGTAGTGGGTCCAGCAGGCATTCAGCCTGGCCTGCGGCCACACTGTTGCGACGGCATTCCGCATCGACCTCTCGAAGTCCGTCATGACGCTCACCACGTTCATGGGGAACTCGTTACGTAGGAATTCTAAGATAGCCTGATAATCAGGCTCTCTCCGCCGCGTCATCAGCACATAAAGAATTCCAAACACCTGCCAAGATAAAGTTTTTCATGCACATTAAGGCTATCACATTAATCGTAGTCATACCGCAAGCCTAGGCGCGGGTGCGCTGCGGTGGGCTACACAAAATGCTTATCGATTTTTAGGCCATAAGTTTTGACGTATTTATTAACGCCGCTAAATGGATGGGCTTTTCACTGGGTCCGTGGCCGCGACACGTTTTAAGTCAAGTCAAGGGCGCCTGTGAGCTGAAGGATAGGCATCCCCGCGCGCTCCGCGCAGTGAGGGTTGCTCCTGGAGCTCAGCGCACAGTGGTCCGGAAGGCCGGCGCAGGCGGCTAAAACTATAAACGCGTTTTAATCCCCATAGTCGCTAAATGGGACTCAAACCGAACGTGTGACCCATCAATGGATCCCTGGTTCGGAGGGCTCCCGGAGCGCCCCTCTCACAGGCAACCCTTACAGCGCTCTTTGGCCTCCGGCAAGTAAAGGGGCGCTTTGACGGACTCCTCGTGATTCGTGCTCGTTGCACCTCCGGGTCCGCCGTCATGCCGACCTCGGAGTTGGAGTCTGCGTGTGAAGGGAGTGTCGCGTGCTGCAAGATTTGACGCGGCCTGCCCAGCGATTCAGAACAGTCATTTCGCTGCCCTGTCCTCTCTCGCACTCATGGGGCACTCCACAAGGGTCCGAGAGAGACAGAGCGGCGAACCGCTCTTCTGAATCGCTCGACAGGTCTAGCCTTTCATGTTCATGTAACATAAAAAGGCAAGAGCACAGTGCGTGTCGGTGAGTGTGCAGCCCGCGTGCCGCGATGCACTGCGGTGACGGGTGCTTTGCGTCGCACTCAAGTGGCGTCCCTTGCGGGTCGAGAGACAGAGGGAGTGGCCGTCGCATTGCACTAGACGGCTGGCGTCGTTAAATGCCTCTTCACGCGCGCACCCCGGCCCCGGCGGCGCCACACAAGTAGGCAAAAATGCCCTCGATGCGTCAGCGTCGAAAGGGTCGCCAACCTCCACCTGCCTCTCGGCGTCGCTGTCTACTTATGTGGCAGCTGTAGTCCTGGACGCTACTTACGTGTTCCCCGTTCACGACCTGGACCGCCAACAACTGCTGGAAGAGGCCTGGCACGGTCTTGATAGCGGCATCCATGTGGAGCTCGGCCGCCCTCCCATTTGCCAAGGCCCTCAAAGTTGGAACACTACCAAACACCACATGGATCCTGTCTTGCACGGTGACCGCTCCAAGGTAGAACGGTTCACCATCGGTATTTCTGCTGTATCGGTCGTTTGTTTGCAGAGCCTGCACAAACGCCTCCACGGAGTTCACCGCATTTGGGCGCCTCTCACTCACAGCTCTACGGATCGACGAATTAAAGCTGTTGAAGGTTACAAGATGTCTGACAGTTCTGTACCTGAAAGGAAGATAAAAATTCAACATTATGTGAAAGAAGAATTTCAGCTACTTGCAATAGATTTATTTGGATGCATCATTTCATTTTAAATTGGAATATATTAATGGAATACCCCGCGCCTCCTCTCTCTCTCACACACACAGGAGCGTTGACGCCGGGGGGGGGGGGGGGGGGGGGGGGGGGCACGGGGGCAATGCCCCCCCCCCATGTTTTGGCCAGGGGGTGAAGGGGGCCAAGAATTTTGGAGAAAGAATGTAAATTACTGTGCGCTTTTCACCTCCCCACTGTGGCCCGCCAGGATGCGACACAAAATGTAAAACACCGACACCCTGTGAGCCGGGGCCGCAAGTCGCCGCACTGACCGCCCCCTCACCCCCGCCCCCTCGCCAAGGGCAGCGGCAGCCGCGCCGGCCGACAGGCGTGTGTGATTGTCGCGGCGCCCGCGCCGCCGCCGATCCGTTTCGTCTTGCGACCGTCTGTTTACCGTCCACGCGCTCAACAACAGACACCTGACACCCGAGGGCAGGCTGGCAAACAGGCACAGACGTGTTCGGAACTGCTAGTCCTTTCATATTGTTAAGATAAGCCAATCCAAAGACATGTTAAATTCAATTTCAACCCGCACTGCAGAGAGCCCCTTGCCCCTTCCCCCCCCTGAATTCGAACGCGTCGGCGCCCCTGCACACACACAATGTCGCCGGGGGGTGAGGGTGGTGGTGAGGAGGAAGCGCGTAACCTCTGAACTCAGCTTGCAGTACTTACTCGGGTCTTCTCTCCACAGCTCTGAAAGAAGCTTCGACGTTGCCTGATTGTCGGGCTTCCTGTCGTATAGCTTCTCTCATTTGGTTTAGAAGAATCAGGTCCGGTTGTGGTCGGCATAAGGGCTCGTGCGGCACATCCAGGTGAAAAATCCCCAAGACATCTCGTCCATGGGCCGGACATCCTAGGGTTTTGCAGTACATGTACCGGGTAGTCCCGTTTTCGGACCTCTTTGAGTACGCATATCCATTCTCGTCAACAAAACTTGTGCCACGACTGCGAGAGGCTGGCGTGGGCATAAGGCCCGCCATCGCGACGCGCGAACACCGAACAGTGCGATGCAACAGTGTGTTACGTTGGTTTCTGCTGTGTGGCGTGTATGCCCCAGGATGCCCCAGGGGTAGGGGGTTAAACTTGGGCGGATCTGCCTTCTGCCGCATTGCATTGCATTGGCTTGTGAGCCTTGACGTGAAGTTTTTTCAAAATTTTACTAATGCGAGCTGTCTCATTAATATTAGAACGCGATTCTGGTTGATTTGAATCTCACTTGGTGGTCTAAATTGCCTGTAAGTCGACCTTCAAGATGCTTTGAATTCGAACTCCGCGCCATTGAGTACTGAGTACCAACTGCTACTGCTGCAACTGCTTTGTTCGCACTCATTTTTACTAGACTCAAGTAACTGTTCTTACTTTACTTGAGGTAAATTACTGTCTGCTTCCTTTCCGAGATGAAATATTGAAGGCTTACGAAAGGAAAATGATGGCTAGCTAGTGTTGCAATTACACCGTTTTAGTGCCTTCCTGGAGGGGATACCAATTTTGGAGACACTTTTGGACACTTTCTCTTGAGTTCAGTCTACTCACTTTTTCAAAATGCATTTTGGTGGAGCAAATGTAACCGAGAGCTGGCATTTAAAGTAATTTTGGTCTCGCATTGAATCGAAAAGTATCGTGACTTATGCATCGGTATTGTGCTATGTGCCGCTGTGTGTCTCATTGCTTGTAAACAAATCGCACAGGAAGGTTATGGTACGTTATAATATCACCTCAATGAATTAATTGACTGAAGTGCGTCATCAGGATTGTATTTTCCACTTCTTACTTGCGCGTATCTCATTTATTGGTTCAGACTACATTTCGTTATGTCCGAACTCTGGCATGCGGCCTAACCTCCACCCTGACCTAGGCTACCGAACACCTGCGTCAAGATCCCAAATATTTGTTTTGGTGTGGTTTATCATACCTTTCCTGAAGCCAAGTTCTTCAGATACATTTTGATGTTTCGTTTTCCATGGCAAACCTGAGTGTGAGCCTACAGAATACTGATTAATTCATTTGTTTTCAGTTTCAGTCATTTGAAGGCAATATGATTACCCGTTGAGCTATTCATGTGATGATTGAGAGATGATCTGCAACCAAGACACTGGAAGTGAAGAAGAACATTAGTGAGCTAAGCAGTGCTGAGTAAGACAAACATTGGTTTGCATCCGATACAGCATTGCAGACCAGGGACAGGTAGTGTTCGTGACAAATTTCTTTGACTTTGCGTATGATAAGGTAGCCTTTTTACTTGTGCATCTTGGTTCCTTTCATATAATCATAAACATCGTGTATGTTCCTTTCCTGTCAAAGTTTTATTTGGTTGCCCCTACATAACCATATTCAGTCTCTTTACCATACTTTGCTCCGCAGTTACACAAGTCCACCTGCAACTTAAAATACATTTATTTGACGCAATTTAGTAGTTTTTAATGAAATCAAATCAAACATTTTAGGCTGGATTCTTGTTTCAAAATTTTCAGAAGAACGTACTTAACATTAAGTTGTTCCTTTCTTTGGTTAAAGGTGCAACATCCTGAAATAGCGATTGAAAGAAATGGCTTCTCAAATGTCACTAGTGTATGGAAACCTCCTCAGTTTTCAGGTGAAGTGCATACTTTGGCGTTTCCTGTGAATTGTTGAAAACTTTCTTGCTTTAAAATGTTAGTTTGCTTGCAGGTTGATGTGAGACTTGGGGAAGGTTTTAACATCCAGCAGAAGAAACTTTCAACGGCCAATGTTTATCCACATGAAAAACATTTCGCACTGTGACCTAAAGGAGGGACTCTTCAAGTTTACTACCGTATTGTGCACTAATGAAAATTGGTTCAAGGAAAACCACATTGAGTCACTGATTGGGTGGCGATCATATTTGTCTGTGGTGATAACGAAACAGAAATCTGAGGTACAAACTCTTAAGAACTTTTTGAAGGTTTTTCTATTTAGTATCATAATTAAGTACTTTTATGTCTTTCATTTGCTAGGTGGCTCCAATCTAACCACCACTTCATCGAGTAGGTGGATAGATAAAGATGGAATTCATTTCCACGTAAAGTTCAGTTTAACAGCCAGAGCCAATACTCGTCTCTAGGGTGGTCAAAAATTCCGCAAGTACATGGTGGCGCCCGGGAGCGCTCGGTTTCCGGTTTTGATCTAGAAAATAAAAATTTGAGGCAAATTTGAGCGAAATCGAACAATATTTAGAGGTTGCGCAGTGACCTCAAAGTTTTTCAAACTCAATTTTCGGGAAACGAAGCAAAAACTCGATAAGGAGGCTGAAATCGACTATGACCTATAAAATGTTTTCGACTTAGAATGTCTCAAAACATAGTTGACCGTTTTTCATTTTTCAAAAAAATCACATTTTGAAATTTTGGTTGCCTACCTCATAGGGGCAATGGGGGAAAATGGGTGAAGCGAGTCGGTACATCGTGGGTGGCATAAATCAAACTTGCAGTAGAGGAGGGGTGCACCCGGCGGTACTAAATGAGTCACTTGTTTGAACTTTATAACGGTTTTGGACAAGTCTTGACAAGTTCGAACAGGCACAAACACGACAACAACTATGAGCTAGCCAAACAAGCCGTCGCTATGGTTTTCAATCTTCACGCTTATTTCTGACGGCTTTCAACAAGTTTGAACATGTCACAATTGGTGGTGTCGTAGACGGTAAAACGGCGCGCGTCTGCGAGTCTACCACCTTTGTTTCGCGCGGACGATTTCTTACAAGTTCGGAGCGGAGTGATTATCGTGCGTCATCCTGCCATTCAACGAGTTTTAGTGCGGCGCACCCCGTTTTGCACAATGTCTCTTTCAAAACCTGCTGACCGGCCTCCGCCTGTCTCTTTAAAATGTGTGGTGACCAGGAAGGATACAGAACAGTGGTTGGTAGGATACCCAATCACTTCCATCACTGGCTGCAAGTTACCATCTACAGGACAAGTCTTCCGGCGGTTTCTTCAGCATCACAAAGTGGAAAAGGTACCTGTCCGCGACAGTGCTGCTCTGGTTGTAGACGAAGTGCTGCCTTTTTGGGAAAAGGCTAGAATTCCCACCCAATTTAAGGTCAATATTGTCAATAGATTGCAAAATATGTACAAAGAAACGTATCAAGGACTACGTAAAAGTAAGGCCAGAACGGGGGGAAGGTACGAAGAGGAGAGAGAATCTTTTGTGAAAAGTTTAGATAAACTCTTTGATATAGCGCATCTAGACGCAGAAAAATTGATTCAAAACCGAGAAGACTGGGAGTTTCTTCTTGCTCAGAGAGAAGGGAGAAAGGGCGCAATGATGAGTGTTGACTGTAAATTAGCTGATACGGAAAGAAAAGTTCAAGAAAGAAAGACAAAAGAAGCCGAAAGAAAAAGACGTTCAGACGAAGAGAAAAAATTGTTATTTGTGAAAGCAGAAGTGGACATGGAAGAGGATATGGAATCGCCAGGGCCGAGTGGGAGTGGCGGAAATGATGAAGATTTCACGTATCACGGGAACCACAGAGCCTACAAGAAAAAGAAAATTGATTTTTTGACCCCTGATATCGTGGCAGCTATGCACAGAACAAAAACTACGACTCGAAACGCAAAGCATATTTTTGAGTCTACTGTAAAGAGCCATTTCCCTGAAAACCAGCAGCAGGACGTTAAGCTTAGCTATGGGACATTGTACAACGCTACAAGAAAAATTACTTCTGAACTTTCTGCTGAAATCAAAGGGAATTTCCAGGCTGGTGCTCCGTTAGTCGTTCATTGGGATGGCAAACTATTGAAAGAACTTGAAGGTATTTACATAGGCCTCACCGTATGCAGCTACGTTTTTCTAGTTTTTCTAGTTTTCATTTCTTGTTTTTTATGTTTTTTTTGGCAGGCGGGGAGAAGGTGGATCGTTTGGCCATTTTGGTTTCATGTGGGTCTTTGGAGCAGCTTTTAGGTGTGCCGATGCTTGCATCCGGACGCGCGATTGACGAAGCCGATGCTGTCATGGCTGCGCTCCGAGAGTGGAATTTAGTTCAGTACGTTGTTGGTTTGAGTTTTGACACGACTTCTACAAACTCTGGCAGAAAAGGTGGTGCGTGCATTTTAATTGAGAATCAAATCGGAAGGGATTTGCTTCATTTAGCATGTAGGCACCATGTTTACGAGCTAGTACTTGATGCAGCCTTTGGCAAGGCCCTTAGTCATGCCAAAACTCCAGACATTCACCCTTTGTTCCTTAAGTTTAAAAACTTTTGGAATCAAATTGACCAAGGTACAAAAAAATATTATATACAGCTCTTAGAGAGATTTCTTTGTGATTTTGGTCTAGAAATAATGCTGTCTCCCGTTACAGGAAAGTTTACTGTACTATCCAAGGCAGCACGAAGGCTTTTTCCTGGAAATCCCGACGTTGTTATTGAATTTTGTATCGATCAATTGAAAGTGAGTAATTACTTCATAGAAGAACTATCTTACGTAGGTAACAAATAACTTATGCGTAATTTGTCCATTTTTTGTAACTCCCTGCAGGAGAACCAGCCGCGCGATGATTATAAGGAGTTCCTTCAGCTTACCATAATCTTTCTCGGGGGGATTCCACCTGGAGGCATTTCTTTTCGCAAGCCTGGCGCTGTTAACAAGACAAGGTGGATGGCACGAGCCGTGTATGCGCTAAAGATGTACCTTTTCCAGGCGCAATATCCTTTCACACGGCAAGAGAAGAAAGGACTCGAGGACATATGTATTTTCATTTCAGCTGCTTATGTGAAATTTTGTTTGAGTGTCCGAGTGCAGCCATGGCTCCACTGAATGATCTTGAATTTTTAAAGCTTCTCAAACGCTATGAGAACCACACTGCATCGTGGAGTGCAGCCCTTACAAAATTTATGAGTCACCTTTGGTATCTGTGCACTGATCTCGCCCCTCTTGCCTTGTACGATAATCGTGTGCCAAATTGTATTAAGAAAGACATTGTCACTAATCTGTTGTCAAGGGATGGGGACGATGACCCTCCAAAGCGGGCTCAAGTACTTCGTGAAGCAATAAGCATTAATTTGAGTCTAGCCCAATTTGTAGACAAAAATTCTATGAGTTTTTTCAAGATACTTAATTTATCAAAGTCTTATTTGCATGAAGATCCTGATCACTGGTCTCACAATGACAGTTATTTAAAAGATCAGGAAGTAGTTAAGAACTTAAGAGTTGTTAATGACACCGCCGAGAGGGGTGTGAAGTTAATCACTGAGTACTGTAACATTCTAACTACTGATGACAAAGTTAGACAAGATCTTATGTTAGTGGTGGCTGCTCATAGACAGGCCCACAAGAAAGTGTAAAACTGTAATTTCAGAATAAATTTTTGAAAACCATGAAAACGCCTATATTTCACTTATTGCCCCTTTGAGGTAGGCAACCAAAATATCAAAATGTGACATTTTTGGAAAATGAAAAACGGTTAACTATGTTTTGAGACATTCTACGTCGAAAACATTTTATAGGTCATAGTCGATTTCAGCCTCCTTATCGAGTTTTTGCTTCGTTTCCCGAAAATTGAGTTTGAAAAACTTTGAGGTCACTGCGCAACCTCTAAATATTGTTCGATTTCGCTCAAATTTGCCTCAAATTTTTATTTTCTGGATCAGAACCGGAAACCGAGCGCTCCCGGGCGCTACCATGTACTTGCGGAATTTCTAACCACCCTAACTCGTCTCCCTTTGAAGAGCAGGTAAGGGATTGATTTATGGATCTTTGCACTCCTTCCCGCAGAACTTGCACTTGTTTATAATGTTATCTTGTCCATTTTGTTTGTTTAAGGTAACAATTTTACTCTATAAATAATGCTTCTGATATAAAATTTTTGGATAGAGGAAGAGCAAGACGAGACAATGAATGTGTTAAGAAAGTATTCAATTTGTGTTTGGCTCCAGGTCGGTATTTCTGTGGTTTAATGGCTTAAAGTTTAAATATCATAACTAATTTTAAAAACTTGAATTTTTTGGTTTCTTTTTTCACCAGGTTATTTTTAGTTTGCTATAGTGGAATGGATTCTTTTGACGCAGCAAATTCACTGGTGAATCTATGTAATTGGTTCTCTCTTCTTGAGGCAGAGTGTTACTAGGTGATCATAGAGCTGGGATTTTAGCAGGCAGAATGTGAAAACGTTTTTTACTAGGGAGTTTCAGGCATTATCTTCATTGCAAAGATGGGTGTGTGGTTGATTAAGTGTTGGCATCACATCAGAGGCTCTTTTTCTTTTGCTGTGTCAAGGCGTTTGTTCTCACAGGGTAGATGATGCCGGGTGGAGTTTTTGCGGGTGTTAATACAATTAGCATATGCTTGCACTCCTAAGGTTCAGGCATATTACAAATTGGACACCTTCATAACTTTGGGGAGGCTCACACCATCCCGATCGTTTTTCCCACCGAGTTACAATTGCTTAAACACAGTGTTTGGCCACATTGTTGACCAAATGTGAGGGGTAGGGCTTGTAAGGTAGTTTTAGGTTTATTTTTTTCTTCTCATGTATTTGTGACGCAAGATACTTTGCAAACTCATAAGGCTAGGTGTTGATTATTGGAAGCCTACAAATAATCGAGTGAAACATTCCTTCTGCAGTCACTGCTGTGGCCTTACTTTCTAGTAAAGTGACGGTGCCCATGATATGTTTGCAAATTATGCAGCACACCCTTCTTTCCTTCCAAATACTTCATGTCTAACCCATCCTCTGCATTGTGACCCAAATTGTCTGTCCGATCCAGTGGGCAAGTCCGCAAGGGCTATGATTGTGATGTGCGATCAGCTGGCCTGTCTTTGCATCAAAGTGTGCCGTATTTTTTGTAGGCAGCATTCATGGTTTGCATTTTCTTGTGTACTGGAGAGAATATCAAAACTCTTGGTTTTGACAAGTCAGAAACACTGATAAATTTGTAATTGACTATGTCATGGCTTTTCCTCAAACAGTGTAGATAACCGGACTCACCGTTGTGGCCTTGTTATTGGTCATATGGTCTTGATAGTCGGTAAAGCATTAAAGGCAATGCCCTGGGAATCGCCTATTTGGATAAGAAAGCAACAAAAATTTATTAGTTATCCTTTTCGTGTGATCAACCTTTTCTCACAAGGATTTACCAGAGTTTCATTTTATGAGATAGGAAGTGTTAAACCCCTTACGGACATAGTGCTGTTTGCTGCCCTCTCTTCTCTCTTTACTTTTGTAAAAGTGTCTAAGAATCTGTTCCGTATAGCACAACTGAGCTATTCCTCATCACCTTGGCAATTTCTTTTGGCGGTGAGTATTTTCATTTTTGATATGTATATGATGTATTTAACAAAACTGAGGGATCTGGCATATACGTGCAAAATTATTACAGGTGATTGGCTCTCTAACTAGTTATTGAAAGTAATGGGCAACTGTCTCTGTCAACAAGTTTTGCTCTTCCTCAAGTGCCCACTCCTACTGTGTCACTCACTGTAAGTACATTAGAAATTCATTGCCAACACCTTACAAAACGAGTTCCAGTAATATTTGTCTCTTTTTATTTTTCAGACATGACCTAAACTGATCCCTGAAACCGCTGACTACAAGGACAATCCCACGTCAAATTTGTGATGAATAACTTCCTATTAAAATGAAGTGAAGCTGCTGGGAAAAGGAGATAGCAACTTGCGACTACTATGTCCAGAAACCATCAAGAAATTCTCCAAGAAGCCATCAAGAATGCATCCAAGACAGTTTCAGCTTCATTGACATTTCTTCAAAATTATTTGTCATCATAACGTTAACTGATGTGAGAAACTTGAACAACTATGTAGGATGTTCAAAAAAATGAGATGGTTACCTTAACAGCATGACATAGGTAAAAAAAAGATAGGAGGATGATGCTCTCTGTATTCGCCTTTTGGTATTGTTACAGAGGCATTTTTTTTCTGTCTTTCTTTTTACCATCAAGATCTGTTTAAGGATGATTTAGATGTGTTTGTCTAGTGTAGAACGGAGCTGAAGCTTGTGATTGTCAATTCTTCTTTGTCAAGTGTAGAGATTTTATTGTGAGAACAGCAGTTACCTAACCAGCATTACATGAGGAGGAGAAAGGGAAGAGTTTAATGACCTGTATTCGCCTTTGGGTTTTGTTACGGAGTCATTTTTTCTCTTTCTTCTCCCCATGCAGTTCTGTGTCAAGATAACTATTTTAAGGTGTGCACATGACTTTTATTTTGATAACATCAATTATATGAGTGAGGTAGAAGGGAAAATGCTCTGTATTCGCCAATTGGTTTTGTTACAGAGTGTATTTTCAGTCTTTCTTTCTCATAAATTTTTGTTTCATAACAGCATTTCATGGGAAGAGAAAGGGAAGAGTTTAATGACCTGTATTCGCCTTTGGGTTTTGTTACGGAGTCATTTTTTCTCTTTTTTCTCCCCTTGCAGTTCTGTGACAAGATAACTATTTTGAGGTGTGCACATGACTTTTATTTTGGTAACATCAATTATATGAGTGAGGTAGAAGGGAAAATGCTCTGTATTCGCCAATTGGTTTTGTTACAGAGTGTATTTTCAGTCTTTCTTTCTCATAAATTTTTGTTTCATAACAGCATTTCATGGGGAAGAGAAAGGGAAAAGTTTCATGACCTGTATTCGCCTTTGGGTTTTGTTACGGAGTCATTTTTTTCTCTTCCTTCTCCCCCTTGCAGTTCTGTGACAAGATAACTATTTTAAGGTGTGCACATGACTTTTATTTTGGTAACATCAATTATATGAGTGAGGTAGAAGGGAAAATGCTCTGTATTCGCCAATTGGTTTTGTTACAGAGTGTATTTTCAGTCTCTCTTTCTCATAAATTTTTGTTTGATAACAGCAATTACATTGGAAGGAAAAAGAGAAGAGTTTCATGACCTGTATTCGCCTTTGGGTCCTGTTACGGAGTCATTTTTTTGTCTTTCTTCTTTCTATGCAGTTCTGTTCCAAGATAACTGCCTTAGGTGTGCACCCTTGGTGTAGGGTATTGTCTTTTCGTTTGTCTAACTTAATTTTGCCCTCCCCACCCCCTGCATTTGTTGGGTAATACACAACCCAACCCGCTTCCCTATTTTTAAGTGTTTTTTTTTTTTATTATGGAGTAATTGTTGTTGTATTTGTTAGAACTCTTCCCAACTGTATGGTTTTCCTTGATGAGTTTTTCTGTTTGTATGTGCTTGATTTCAGGTGCTCTTTGTCCTATTTTGACATTTGCTGATGCGAAGAGAAGAGGCAAACAAGCCAGGAAGGATACATTTGGTAATCACAAGACTAAACCTCCACATAATGCGTAACATAATGAACGTCTTATTCACTTCAAATATTCAAACAGAAATGAAGAAGGAAGTTGGGGCCAAAACGGCAGGAATAAATCTACACTTTAGTACAACCTTTCATTTTTTCCTATAAAAACCAAGTTTGCATACTTTTTACTATTGAAAAGTTTAATCCGCGTGCCTAGGGGTAGCAATGACATTAGACACATTTGAAAGATTCAGAACTTCCATAGATCTGGTTTCATATTAATTTCTGGTTGGCAGGCAAGTTGTGGCAGCAACTAGTTGCAAGTTCATCTTAAAAACAGACTTATCAACAATTCTTAAAATAATAAAATTAGGGTATAAATTCTGTAACGTATAGGTGATGCTGTGTAATTGTACGCAAATTCTTTGAAAATCAGGCCAACAGTTTCCATTTTTTTTTTTTTTTTAACTTGTCTTGACTGAGTTGGAGTACTTGAGAAAGTATGTGAGAATTTTTTACCAAAGCTATGAGTAAACACTCAGATTGAGCACTCGAATTTTTATTTACCAAGCATAAAGGGGTCATAATAGCTGACGGTTGATCTAAAGCACTGTAAGGAGCCAATGACGGCAAAGTGGTAAGCTTCAAGCAGCTTCGTTAACTTGTCTCAGAATCGATGAACTGAAATTGAACAGGTTCCAGTTTTTTTTCCCCCAAGATGTTTCTTTCACACTAAGAGTGTATTATTTTAATTCCTCTCCAGGGAAGCTACCCTTCCCACTCTTTTGAATCAGTTGGAAGATTGTAATTTCTATAAAACAGACAGTTAAGTGAAAAACACAAGATTTATTCAACATAACTTTTGCATCTCACTTAATTTCATGTAAGGGCGGCTTGGACTCTGATTCAAGACCACAAGTGTGTGTCTGAGAAGGCTGAGATAAAACTTGCAGGAGAAACAAAATATGACTACTTGCCAATCCAATCCACATATGATGAACGATTCACTGAGGTTCAACTTGTTGTCATCATTTATGACAAAATATTTTTCTCATTGATAGATAGGCCCTGAACTTTCAAACATGAAACTGACAAACTTCCAAAGGCATGATAGAATACCCATTACCACATGGGTATTTTACTACAGATAAAATAAAGGAACAACGAATAACAATTATTACTGGCAGTCTAAATCTACATGCACATGGAGTACTTACAGTAATTGACTTGAATGAAACGAACATAAAAAGTAAGTACAAGTGATGTGTGATCATCATAATTAATATATTACTTTCCTTTGCTACAGAAAGGTTATTTCTAAATCACATTTGGTGGCTGTATGCCTCCCCACATTTACAAAAAGGGAACCCAAACAGGTTCTTTGTCGGCACCTAACTACAAATCACACATAAAAATACATTGGCTTTTAAAAATTATCACAAATACATGAGTGGGTGTGTGACCTCATTCCAAAAAGGGCATTCTCACTTCGAGTCCAGTACAACATCACAGAATGCATGTCACTCACTCCAAATAATACACTGCATTACACGTGCACAACTGGACACCAATAAGTTGCAGGGAGAAGTGCAGAACAGCAACGTCGGAGCACATGTCCACTTGGGTTCACCTACAACAGGTAAACACAATGTAACAGAGATGACTCAATGACAAATTACCTACAGTGTCACTGAACTTCATACCTTCATCTGGCACCCAGCTTGGTTTGAACGTCATACTGAAGGGGGCATGAGACACTCTCCCAGGAAAAGCACCCGATTGAAGTTCTTCCTGAAACATGAAAAACAGATGAGCATTATGAAGGGGCCTCAAGGAGAAAGAATGAGGTCAGCAGCAAGCCAGCCACCTCAGGACACAAATTTTTAAGACAAGGAACCACAGTCGAGAAGTAATCACAGCAAAATATAAAAACAAAAATTAGCTCTTCAGTGGACTGTGTTTTCTTTGGTAGCATGTAAGATAAAACTAAAGAAGAGCGAGACTTCAGATATTTCAAAATAAATCAAAAGTACCGAGTTCAATCAGGACATTTTGACATCAACTGAACCTGCCACTACCAGACAAAGTTTACAATGTGGATGCTTAGGGCTAGTCCTCAGACCTGCTTTGTCTTGTCAATAAATACGACAACATGAAGGTATTATAAGGCTCCTTATAAGTAAAGATAGAATGGGGAAAAGGGGGGCAAGGTACCTGACTGTGAATGAGACATCCAATGTGTAACACTTCCACTGGTAGCTTGATGCCTGGAGTGCGATCAAAGGAGATGAGCAAGAGGCAACCATCCTACGGACAAATGTTGAAAAACATTTTTAATTACATTATACACACACACAGAAATAAATCCAATGCAGCAGCCTAGTTGAAACCCCAAGAGATTGAGTTGATTCGAATAAGAATTGACTCTACTTAACCAAAGAAAAAATAATACAAAACATACAAGGTGTCGAGTCAGTTCGATTAGTGACAAAAGTAATCGAGCTGTTGTCATGCAGGTGGACAGGCGCTCGGCACCAAAGTGTCCTAACCCTTCTTTTTTTGAAAGTGATACCGTGAACGTTCGTCTCTTACCGATCAATGCCGCGGTGAAGAAAAGAAGAATTGTTGTTTTGGCTGTATGCACAGCGCACAGCCCCATGCTGGATCCTTGGCTTCTAAAGGAAGTCTCGTCGGGTTCCGTCGACTCCCGAGTCAGTTTCGCGGTTCATTCGCCAGGTGCATTCCAACCAAACACCTGCTCCTGTGGTCCTGCAACAACAAAATCGCGACTGAGTAAAGAAAACAGACAGGACGAGCATATGAATAAACGCCGAAAAAGCATTCGAGGCATCAGAGGGTTAGGAACGGACGAAAACGCATTTTTACGAAAGAAAGCATGACATTACGAGGCAGGCGCATGAGTGCACAGAGAGTTTGGAGTGCATAGGAACTAAGCCTGATTTAGGGCGAGAAGCAGTCGCTATAAAACGCACTTTCCTCTACGACTCACTTGGCTAAGTTTGTGAAGACGAATCACAACAAACAGACGACCTTATTCGCACGATCGGAGGCGGATTCATCGCTTTCGATAAACGAAATTCACCGTTCACAACGAGTAACGACACCGTCATAATGCTTGCAACAACATAATTGCGATAAAACGAACAATATACCATGACAAAGACGAAAACAAGGACATCGGACAACCACCAGCCAGCATTTCTTGCGAGCAGCCAGCAACTGGTTAGCTGCAGTGCCTAGTACGAGGCTAGGGCATTACCTTGCCACCCAGTATGAGAAATAGCGAGGTGCTCAGTGGAGGCGGCAGGCACGGTCCCCGCCCCCCTTCCTCCCCAAGGCAGCACCTCCGCACAGGAGCGGCGACAGCCCAGGGAAACGGCTTTAGGGGTTGCGGCGCGGAACGCAAGCGCCGAAACCGCAAACCCTAACCGGGTGTCCTACACGCTTAGGGGTTGCGACGAGCACTGCAAACGCTGTTGGCGGAACCCCTAAGCACTCGCGGCATTTCGGGGTGGCGCCGCTCTGAATACTTCGGGGTTGCGGCAAGGCAGCTTAGGACTTGCGACAGCAAATGGTGGTTAGCTTTTGCTTTTGCGACAACGACTTAGGGGATGAGGCGCTTTGTGTTTGTGCTTGCAGCGTTAGCTGTTGCGGGTATCTGGAGTAGCGGCGTTGGCCCGCCAGAGCGCGCGGCCGCACAGAGCACGCCGTCGAACGGCTGAGCCTCCACGCCAAAGAGGGAGAGGATGTGCAGCGCGACGCACGAACCGGCCTACTCGAACCCAGAGGTCATGACGGTGATCCGCGACACCGCCGCACGTCCATGGCAGGACCAAGCCAGCACAGAGAGAACGACGCACCCCTCGCGGGGCGGCCCGCAGCCAGGACGCGCGGGGCACCGCGCTCCGCCTTGAAGGGCACAGTCGGCCCGGCAGTCGCGGCGCCCCTAACGACAGCCTCACGCCGCCACCTCCAGGCACAGCACCCGCCGCGGACACCCCCCAAGGCCGCTGCGTCTCTCTCGCGCCCATAGGACAGCCCCTGAGTGCGAGAGGGACACAGTGACGAAACCGATTCGCGGAATCAGTCAGCCGCGACGGAGCGCCCTCGAAATCTGACACGACGGGCGGGGGAAAATACAACAACAACGATGCTGCCAACTCAATGTGTATCAGTGGGTCACTAGACTGCAGCAGATTAATTATCCCACTTGTGTCATATCGGTTTTTATTTCCAAAAATTGTGGCAAACAGGGTTCACACCAAAGCAAAGCAGTGACATTGTAGTCAAGCAGGATGGGGAGGCGGCAAAGTAACGGCGGTTTGTTGGCAACGGCATTTGCAGACGCCCCTCCAACAAGAACAACAAACGCAACGGAGAACCAGTATGAGGAACGCCGCCGGACCGCGAGGTACGCACGGCTGCTACTATTTCATCACAATTTTTAAATAAACTTTAAAGGTAATCTGACCATTGTTTGGGCTGTTCCATGCAGAAAGTAACACCAGCTAACGCCCACAACCATGGAGGCAGGGAAGGAGGAGGGCAAGGGGAGCCGCAACCCCCGCCCCGCGCCAGCTGATCACCGAAACATCAGTAAGTAAACCTCACCAAGACCCTTGCCGTTATGGTGGCCCCCACGCTAGGTTTGAGGATGCCTGCAGTTCACTGGCAGCCCTAAACATGACACAGCATAACTGGACGACGATCAAAGAATGGGTCACAGGTGGCTGCAGTCAACAGGTGTGCCAATGTTTTTTTCCTTTTTCTAGTGATGGGGACTTTGGCTGTCGCGGGGACGGTGGTTGCGGCCACCCTGGCTTTCCGCATAAGGTGAGGTATTTGAACGCAGTGCAAGGACTCGGGCAGATATTTCAATCACTCCAACCCGCGGACCAAAATTTAGGATTAGGTCAAAGAATCAGTTCAAAGTGTGTTGATTCAACAGGTATCGCTAGAACGTACCATTGGAAAGTTGGAAAGCTCAAATGATACCTGGGCTATTCATAAATTTCTTCATTTGACAGATTCAGCATGAATATGTCGCTTCCGTTATTTTTTATAGTTAATTGTGTTTGCACATTTCTCGCTCGTACTTCTTCGTTTGTACAAGATGTAAAGAAGTCAGAGTTGCGTCACAAATTTTTGTAGGTAGTCGCTTGTCTGTCATAGGCAAATCTGTCCCAAAGTCACTGAGAATGACAGAGTCTTGATCAATACCCAATTTTGGGCGAGGAACAATTTATCTTGCGAATTTGGGCGAGGAAAATTCCTCGCCCGAATTTGGGTGAGGAAGGCTTTCTCACCCAAATTTGGGTGAGGAAGGCTTTCTCACCCAAATTTGGGTGAGGAAGAGTGTATCAGCTGAGGCTACACTGTATCATCACCCAAATTTACCTAAATTTGGGTGATAGAGGATTCATCACCCAAAATTTTAGTCTTGATCATGACTCTTTCATTCTCAGTGGTATAGCAACTGCCATTCCTAAAATAGTTCACCTGAAATTTGAGCCAAATATGAGGTCATTTTAGGAACTCATACTCAAGGTGGACTTTTGACCTTCTCGGTTTAATTCTATACAGCTCTGCACAATGTAACTACTTATAAAAGGATGAAATAAGCTGCATTAATGTTAAATAAATGTCAGGTAAAGTGATCACATAGAAATGTGTTAGTTTCTTAAACGTCAGGTAGGGGTAAAAATGCTAGATCCCAAACTCAAATCATGTGGCTTTCAAACATGATATCAAATGACTTCATAAAGCAATGATGCATACCAACATGTCTTCAAATTCATTCGTCCACTTGACCACAGGGAGCAATTTGCATTTTAATTTGAAGGAATGGGATCTACTGAAAAGGTTGTCTCTTTGAATTGTTAAATAAATCAATATTCGGTCTAAAACAGGTGTAGAGCCTCTGCACTGTAAAGTTTTTGGTTCTCGCACTAAATAACCTGAAGGGTGTACTGGGTGCATGCATTTACAGCACTTATGTGCACCACAGTTTGGAGGTGCTGACAGAGAGCAGTCGGGGTTTTAGAACGAGTTGGTGAAGCATTTCCTTTTGTAACAATACCAATTGTTTCTTGGTTTTCAGGAGCATCAGAATAATCACAAAAACTTGTGAGATGGGGGCCACATTTGGACGACCAAAACCTTAGATTAAATTAATTAAATTAAATTAAATTAAATTAAATGTTACAATTTTAAATTAGACTTAACTTCTTACTCCTTCCCTCCCACTACAAAAACTTCAAATTACTTCACTGGAAACGGACCAAAACACCATCCCCACAAGTTAAGAAACATTTCCAATTTTAATGTGTGTGTTTCATTGATGAGGGTACATAATATGCTTAACACTTCTAAAATCATCAGTACCAGTGGCACAGAAACACCAACTACATGTGACAGATGAGACAAGTAACATGAATAATGGTAATTTTAATAATACAAATTACAACCACATAACATTTTATTTACCATGCACAGTACACTTGACACATTGTTACCAATGAGATTAAACAGACACGAGACCAATCACCAGTTCTTTAATGTTGATTTTCTGATGAACCGACACTGAGCATGACCCCACGAACCACAACCGATACGAAGAGGGACTCATGGTGAATAAATGAATGAATGTAGTCATGAACCCACACACACACCTGCAACAAAACAAGTGTATGAGACTGTCACTTTTACTCACAATAGCCATTCAGCAACGGCAGCAAATCTTACTGGTGATTTTCTGACTGTTTCCCTTTCCAGTAGTGGGCGATGGACCTGAAACAAGATTTCAGTGGTCGATTTAAAATGGCAACATGTGACATAGTAGGACAAGCTTCAAAGGAAAGAGGAACCGAGTTACGATTGAGATTATTCTTACCTTTTTTCATTGCCTTCGCATCAGAACACAATCAGAAGTAAACTTTGACAGGCGCCCATAACCAAAAACCGTCGTAAGAAATGTTTCATCATAAGCAGTTCCGGGAACAGGACGATCGGAATCTGGAACACAGTGCCACATAATTAGCCTCCCTACCTACGAAGGCAGACCAGATAATCCAGCGACACAAGCAAAATGACGTAAACCACACTCTCACCAACTTTCGATTTCTGTACTGTACTTGACAACACCTGCCCGCTGCCACGCCACGCTCCGCCCGACGCTGCCTCCTCGTTGCCAACTGTGCACCACGCATGCAGTGTAGCCGACACGCCCTGTGGAATCCTTACGAATTTGATGGCAGGTTATGATAAGTGGAGATAAGTGATAATTGGCTTTAAGGAAGTCGAACGCGACTCATGTTTTTCATTTCTATGGGGTACGTGAGCCGGGCAATTTTCATTCTTCATGTTGGTAGCAGTTTAATTACGATGTCGTCTGCTACTGAATGCCCAGGAAACGATCTGTTCGATGGAGGTAAGAAATTAACCCATTTTTAATGATTTTCGATTTGATTGCCAGTTAATGAAGGTGGCTGGCATGTTGTTCAAACCAGGCCATTAGGATTCGTAAACTTTCCTTCCGAAATTAAGTAAAACTTCGGTTTGTTATTGATGTATCAAAATGGCAGTTGCTACCTATTTCGGTTAACATTTTATTTTGACACTTAAGAGCATACAAATGGGACCGAAAAGGGCACAAGGGCATCCGTGGCTTCACCATGCACCGAGTCATTCCCTTCAGCACGTTTTTAATTCACAGCTTCCCTTGCTTGTCGCGCAAGACCTGACAACCGTTTTGTGCGCTTGTTCTGTTTCAGGCAATAATACTTGTCCCAGATTGCAAGAACTCCATTCAAAGCGATGACAAAATCGTGCGGAGGAGGCGGGTCAAAAGCAGACGGAACTTTCTCAGGAAAAGAAAATATTGGTACACAGTGAAACCAGTGGGATCGTTTCTGGGCTGGCCTTCAGACGCTGAAACGGCCAGTGAATTTCATGGTTTCACAAAAGGTAGCATTAATCATTCTCAACTACGTTTGCACCAGACCTTAGCCTATTCCATGTCTGATGGCAACGATTTAGTTAGTTGCCCAACCACAGTGACATCCATTTCATTGCGTTCTGATGGATATGTTTCAACTTTGAAGGTTAGTGGTTACTCATGGAATTTGGTTGTTCAAGCACAAACGTAATGCAACGTAAAATGTTTTCAGGTTGTGCCGTTGAGAAGGAAGGTAATGACTGTTTTGTCACTGTTTGATGGCATCAGTGGAGCATACTATGTTATCCACGACAGGCTGAAGATTTCAACAAAATACTTTGCAAGTGAAGTAGATCCTCTCGCTATGAAAGTCTCACAAGAACGATATCCAGGCAGCATTGTACAATTAGGCGATGTGCGTTCAATTACAAAGGACACACTTGCTGCGATTGGCCACATAGATTTGCTGATAGGAGGCTCGCCATGTAACGGTAAGAAAGACAAAGTTGTTGGAGCAATGGTGGCAACAACAGTACCAACTGGTTGACCGTGATTGCAGAATTCAGCCTAGTAAATCCCAATCGCAAGGAGTTTGAACCCCACTCATCGGGGCAGCTTCTGTTCAGTTTCGTGAAGATCCGCGACATTCTATTGAAGCAGGCTGGACAGGAAGCAAGACCATTCTTTTTCTGCTACGAGAATACGGCTCATTGTAGCAAGTCGGTCAAAGACCGAATGACAAAAGAATTTGGTGTAGAAGCAGCAGTTATATGTCAGAGTTCGCTCACTTCAACAAGGTAAGCAACTGATTGTTGTATAATGCTTACCATTACTTATTTACAACTTGTGGACATTCATCTTAATCAGGCGGCGGCGCAATTATTTTTCCAATATCCCTGGAATTCATGAGCTGGCTACTAAGTTGTCCATGACACAAACAGACAAGACTCTCCAACACTTTGTCGGGCCGTACCACCTGGCAAGCAGGAACATTGCAAAGGCAATAACTTCAAATGCATCAAATCAACAGCGTCCTCTGATGTGTATCAAAGATAAAAAAATGGTTAATCCATCAGTCAGAAATTTGGAGATGTGGCAGGGATTGCCTCCAGGATACACAGACTGTGGTATTACAAACTGCCAAAGGAAAAAATTTTTATCAAAGGGCTTTGCCATTGATGTACTTGTGGAAATTTTGAAACCGCTCACAGAGATGTATCAATGTTGTAATGACTGAATTTCAGGCACTTGGTTATAATACTGTGGAGGTGCATTTCAGAAATACATCTGCAAAGAATAACATTGCTAAGAATATCACCAGGAATTCTCATTTGTGAAATGCAATTAATTCTCCGCGTGAAAAGACATTACCTGCTAACTGATGGTTCAATGTATCTATCATATTGTTTAAGTCACATAAAGTTTGGTGTAAGTATTGTATAAAACTCTACTTTGCACTTCAAAGGAAAGCTATTAAATCAATGTTTGTTTAAACATTCCCATCGTATGAGATTTACAATTGTGTACAGCTGTATAAATGAATACCTGTCAATTATGAACAAAAATTATACAGCCCACGATAGAGTTTAACTCTTTGAAAATTCTTTGAAGACAACGCAAATAAATATCTCCATTTGTATTAACTATGTCATTTTGTCATGTTCGCTGGAATAAATACAGTAACAAAATGTGCTGGTGGTCCTCTTTATTTTTTTGAAATGTTTCTTGGCTGCTCAGTGACTCTTCAGGGAATTATCAAAAGAACATACTGTCTGCATCAGGTATGCTTTTAAATGTCAAAGACTACAAGTAGATTACGTTTTCGGTGGAGCAGATGACAAGATGGAAAACAAGGCAAAAATGTCACACATTTCAAAGGAAAGTGGAAATTGAAAGATCAAGGAAAATGGTACTTACAAAATAACGATTATATTAGCAATATGTTTGTCAAAGCCAGACATGGATTTAGAAACATGTGCAACATATCCAAAGTTTTACAAAGTTGTGGTCAGAATTTAACAGCACATCAGTTACAAATTATCATATCCATTAACGCATATGCTGATGCCGGCGGTTGAACAAATAAACAAACAAGCACACAGTGCAAACATAAACGCACACCAGTACAGAATTAAAAATCCAAATAAGACAGACAACACATGATATAAAGGCCGAACAGACCACCAAAATGACTTTGCACTTATCACATCTTACTTCAAACTGAAGTGAACAACCAACATGTTAAAGAGAAATATCATTTGGCATAACAAACGCAAAAAAATGAAGAAACATGACTCATTAACAAAATAAAAGCCAAACTTCCTCAATTGACTTTGCACTATCACAATATAATCAACAAATATTCAACATGCTTCAATACAACAAATGTAAAACTAAACATTGTCAAAGATCCTCCACGCACCCATGACAAGAGACAGGACAACTGAACGCTTGTGATGTGATCCTAGAACAGAGGATAATCGCCAGTCAGAAACCAACATGATTCAAAGTATGTTTCAAAACGGGAACTTACACTACTAGAACCGACTTAACTCACCTATGGCGAGGGTAGATCATGCTCCAAATTCATCACATAGAAGCCACCCAGATAGCACTCTTGTTCTTCCTGGTCCTTGCCGTCCCAGAGCGAATGAAGCAGGTTTTCCACATCCTCCGGAGAGTAAGACGGGTATTCCGCTGCGAAGCGCTCCCGGTGCTTGTCGAAAAATACTTCTCGATTCTCACGAATTCGCTCTTCCCTCAGCTTCTTGCGGCTTTTCCTTGGCTGAAACAAAGAAACAAAATGTCACCGAAAAAGCAAGGAGGAAAACATAACCCAACTTAACCGGCCACCTGACACAACCTTTTTAACGGGAAAGGATGATGCCACATTCAATTTTGGCAGGTTGACGCGGCACTAGTACAGTGCAGTCACACTAGACCACAGGCGTACAGTGAGGCGCTCTAACCGCACCGAGCAATCCATTATTATCGCAGGTACTAGGCACAGCCACGAGCCACGGCCTAGGTTGTCAAGCAACCACCCTCACCGCGGACGCACAGGACGACGCGGCAAAAATACAAAATCAATGTGTAAGGATGGAACGCACTGAACACAGTTTATTATCAAATCGGAGAACAGCGACTCGAATTTGAACAGCTGATCATGTGTTGTTGTATGCGCTGCGTTGCACCGCCACCAGATGGCAGCACGCACAGGTCTGGGGCTCAGTTGAGCCACACTCCGCAAGGCGGCAGCACTGCGCTGCTACCCACAACGCGACGTGAAGCCGAAAGACAGCGAGAGGGAGCAGCAGCAGCGCGAGGTCCCGTGAGACTGTCTCTCGTACGTCACGATGGAACACCCCATGAGTGCGAGAGAGACCCCTCTAAGCCTGTACCTCGTGACCGGAGGCATTCCCTGCGAACGCGCACACATCCACGCACCGCGTACATGCTCGCTCGACCACGCATGCAGACGCTACGTGAACGCACGAACCACACAGGATGAGTCGTACTGCTTGCCGCGACTTACTTCCATGGCTCACGTGATAAAGGAAAACACGCTTGCTGGACGTGACCATGTGATGCACGAACGCAGGAGCGTGACACGTGCACGCGCGCACTGATTGCACCCAAATGCACGCCGCTGATGCACCTGGTGGGTAGGCAACTACTTCGACATCAATGCCCCTGGGGCTGCCTACGCGCCAGGCGCTACGGCGGGCGCCACCACAGACGAGAACTTGCGAGAGTACGTTAACAGCAGGGCGTAACGAAGCCCATAAAATAGCCAACGGAGAGTAAGCGAGCCCACGCGCGAATCGAGACACGTGATGGACGTGGCGGGGCCGTGGTTGCCCGCACGTTCACAGTACGCGCGCTTGCGCACGCTAAATGGACGCCACAGGACCATTCTGGCAGGCATCGCCTGCGCACGGGCTGCAAGACACGCGTGATGGACGTGGCGGGGCCGTGGTTGCCCGCACGTTCACAGTACGCGCGCTTGCGCACGCTAAATGGACGCCACAAGACCATTCTGGCAGGCATCGCCTGCGCACGGGCTGCGATGGACGTGCCGGGCAGGTGCTCAAGAGAATGCGTACTCCGAGGCACGTCACCGGGACGGCAAGATTAGCAGGCAAGCCACACGTGCTCACACGCACGCTGCAGGAACGTGCCCGCAGCGTGTCAGTCGGGACGACCTGGGAACGTACCGGCCGACACGCTGACGGAACGTGACCAGAGCGTGCCTGACCGACACGGTGCTTCGGTTCACGTGCGGGGCACGCATCTGCGGGAATGCCCGCGGAACGTGCATGCACGCACACTGATGGGACCTGCTATCAGCGTGCAAGATGGAACTACTTCCACGAGGCACGTGCTATGCACGTCCAACGCGGTTCACACCGGGACATACCATAAAACATTCCGACAAGGACGTTCCCTAGGAAGTGCCGGCGATCACGTCACGACTTTTGCTGACTGGGAATGTTACATGCTGGAAACAGCACTGTTGCTATGGGCTTCGTTGGTTTGACCCAAGGCTGGGGGACACGGTAGGTCTCCCCTGTCTTCTTCCCCTCGTCCGTCATGAAACCAACAACTGCGAACTGTCGTGCCCTTGGTTGTAAGAAGGTTCATGAAAAAAACTGCTCTGCATTTCTTAATAAAAGGCTCAATTCATTATTCATAAGGGACACAAATTTATTCTCCAATCCTCAAGATAAGTGACTAGCTAAAGTGACTAGAGTTTAGACTTAAAGATTCAATTTGATACCATTATGGCAGTCAAATGAAAGATATGACAAAGAATGACAACAAAATACTATACAGTAGTGGACCAGATAACATTACACATAACTATTCTAAATGGAGCAATTTCATGAAGACACTGTAATCATTGCAAAGGGGGTATAGAACTCCTCTAGCTTGCACCCGTTCAATTGGCCAACAAAAGTTGCTTTTTGACAGTGAAGACATTTTCCACACATAGACCTTTGATGACTCTGAGTAAAAATCACTGCAGCGCTCATATTTTTGCCCAATGACATACCATCGGTCATCCCTCATAATAAAATTATTAGCATGTATAATGCTACCCTCATCAAGTAAAATTGTCCTGTATTGTTTGGTCAGTGATAACTTCATGTCATTGTAAGTCAAAGAACTGTAATGAAAGCCAAACATGCCACATGTTGGATTTCGTCTGTGCAGTGCGTCAACTTGGTCTCTAACCCCAGGGTGAAACTCTTGCTCTATTATAGGGGATTTCTGCCTATGTTCTAGTTCACTGTTCCGCTTCCAGAGTTGACTAAGTGGTAGGGTGAAGGCTCTGATTGTTTTCCGAATAAACATTTGCAGGTTTTCAAACGGAAATGCAGAAAATTCAGAAAGTGTCCCATACATATCACAGTCATCGGGCAAATGGATTAACCCGTGAACAGCCGCAGTAGTGGAATCTGCTCCCAATAAATGTTTGCAATCGGTTACAAATTTCCTCAACAAGGCCCTAGCACAGGGCAGGCGCTGAGGCCACAGTTTTTTCGAGGACATGATTCGACATGCCACATGTAGGAGCAGCATGTGGTCATACATGTCTCGATTAATTAACCCCTTGAGGACCACTGGAGCCAGGTACAGAATCCATTGGCGACATTCTGTAGCCTTATAAGAACCTGAATGACTGAGAGGTTGCAGTTTCCTAGCAAAGTCATCAGGTGTGTAGGCATGGAAAGAAACTATCCTTTTATTAGCAGCTGCAAGACTTGCAGCAGACATCTTATTTTTACCTCTTAGTCCCTTTATTTTAACAAGTTTTTTGGTAGGTACCCCTTTAACATCTTTTATCACCTCCTCATAAAGGAATTCCCCCTCACGGTATACACGCAACATTTTCTTAATTACATTTAAATATATTAAATGCATTGGGTCCTGTACAAACTTATCTATCATGTTAAGATTAGGCACGATTTCCAAATAGGTGTCACCATTGTGATAATTTTTCTGCTGCCTACTTCTGAAGTTGGCATCAGTCCTGAGACAGGCATCATTGTCATGGTAAACTCTAGTTTTACCAACAGTGAATCCAACAACCATACATTTGTGACATGCAATGAAAGCAGAACTGTAAGCTGTATTTTTAATAAAAGATAATGCAGGAAAATCGCAGATGAATTTTCCTACTTTAATTGCAACAAAAGAACCATTATATTCTAAACCATTATTTAAAAGAGAAATTAACTCATCTACAAACTGTTCCAAATATAAATTACTATCCGGCTTGCCAATTCCATAATAAGCACTAACAATGACAGGCCTGTGATTGATACCATCCACTTTACAAAGCACGGGCCACATTTCTTTTTTTGAGTTGCGGTAAGGCGACTGACCATCAATATTGAAAGACAAAGACAGTTCCTGTGGTGTAATTTTCATGAATTTCAAAATAATCTGAAGGTGCCTTTCAATTCCTAGATACAAATGATGTCCATTACACATTTTCTCTACAGGTGCTGGATTTCGGTCTGTGCCGAGCAAAGTTCTAGCATCAGTAGGCAAGTCGGGGAAATGAGGTTGCAGTATTTTCAACAGGGCACTTAAGTCTTTGTGTGTTATATTGGTCTCCAACGGGCTCGCCCAATCTGCTATCTGCTCACTTATGTGTGGGGGTGCAACTGATGACAAATCAGGAGAAACATTCACGGTAGCATCTACTGAGTGATATTCGTGGTGCTGGAGTGGTTGGGGAATGATCGGTGCACCCTGGTGCACTTGCCGGGGCGCAGTGACATCAAGGGTCTCCTCCTCCAAGTCCACCTCTCCAAACCAAACATCATCATCCCTAATCTGACTGGACTCTGACTCTAGGTGCTCTGGCTGCTCTGTGACACCTCCAAAAATTTCTTGTTGGAACACCTTGGCTGCGTCTCTTCCCTTCCTGTACAATGTTCTGCGAGATGTCATGTTGCTACGAGCAGTCTGACACAATTTAACTTACTCGACGCTATCTGCATTTTTGCTCCTGAGTAACAGCTTTGCCATGGTGACCTGCAAAAAAAAATACAATAAATTTTAGTGTGAAGTATTAAAACTTCCTTACAGGGCAGTTACCATTTATTAAACTTAGTAACGTTCTAAATTAAGATTGATTACTTCCAATAAGCAAACAACCAAACATTAAGCCCATCCTAAGCCCCCACCCCACCCCACCGGTGGAGGCGGTCAAGGCTGGTTTTGAGCTCCAGAGTCGCTAAATGGGACTCGAACCGAACGTGTGACCCCACCAATGGATTGCTCTTTGAACAAGGAATCCATCGGTGGGGTCACACGTTCGGTTTGAGACCCATTTAGCGACTCTGGAGCTGGAAACGCGTCTAGAGATTTGCCCGCCTACTCTCTCTCTCTCTCTCTCTCTCTCTCTCTCTCTCTCTCTCTCTCTCTCTCTCTCTCTCTCTCTCTCTCTCTCTCTCTCTCTCTCTCTCTCTCTCTCTTTCTCTCACATCCGTACCCCGCCACGCCCCGCCCCGCCCCACCCCGCCCCACCCTGCTGTCCCTCTCATACTCATGGGGCGACCCGTGTAGGTGCGAGAGAGACAGAGCGACTAAAACGACTCCCGGCCGTAGTGCGGTGCTCCATCGAGTGGGCCAGGAAACCTTTGGAGGCGGCCAAAATCCCGGGCGCGTTTTGAGCTCCAGAGTCGCAAAATGGGACTCTAACCGAACGTGTGACCCCACCAATCGATTGCTCTCCGAACGAGGAATCCATTGGTGGGGTCACACGTTCGGTTCGAGTCCTGTTAAGCGACTCTAGAGCTCAAAATGCGCCTAGAATTTTGGCCACCGGCGCGGGGGAAGCAACGCCGCTGTGAAACGCATCAAAGGCTGCAAACGCGGTTCCGCACGGCACTTCGTCGCTCTCTCTCTCGCACCTCCGCGGCCGACGCCGTGACCGCGGTGCCCTACCGGGCTCCCCGGGGTGGTGGGGCTGTCGGCACGGCGCGACGGCGGCTCCCGGTGGCCGCCGTGGAGGCCGGTAGGGCACCGCGGTCACGGAGATCAAGGCCATGGGGGGCTCGTCACGGTCGCGTGGTCACGCGCACACGCCCTCAGCGCTCATGCGGCTCGGAGCTGACGGTGTCGTGTGGCGAGCCGACGAGGGGTTCTAATTCGCGAACGGGGACGCCGGCGCCTGCAAGCCAAGGGGTTACCCACTCTGGTAATCGTGTGTACACTTCGTCCAGTAATCATTGGTAATCACACACCAAAACTGGCTACTTTCGCCGTTTTTATAGGATTTGGGGGAGTTTTCTTATGAAATTAGGCCAAAATGCTCTTAGCTGGCCAAAATTATGGAGTTTTTTTTAGTATGTTTGTAGGTAATCACTGGTAATCAGTAATCCTGTGTACACTCCTGAGCTGAGTGGTCAACCCCTTGCTGCAAGCTGATTTCCGACCCCCAGTGTCTCAGCCAAGAAGATAGGCGTGGCAAGGAGCGATCCACTGAATGGCGTCGGACGCCTCCCCCCCCCCCTCCCTTCCTCTAGCCAGCCTCGCCCCTCAGACATACCTTGCGAGATGGGACAGCACCAGGAGCGTGGACAGGAGCACAGCAGGCACGGGCAGGGACGGACAGCACAGAGAGCACGGCAGCAGGCACAGGCACGCGATAAGCACAGCAGCAAGGACGGACGACAGGTCGCAGAGAGCACGAACAGCGGCAGGCTTGAACGAGCAGAACCAGACCTGTTCATGAACACCACGTCACGTCACGGCACGCTCGCTACACTCAAAAGCACTCACTCTGCACTGCACACGAAACGCGTGCTTGTTATGCAAACGCGATTTTTCGCCGGGCCTAGCCCCGCCAAAAAACAAACCCATTCAAAGGCGAGCCAGCAAGCCCCTCCCGCCCCCCCCCTCCCCTCCCTCGTTTTTGGCGCTCGGTCTCTCTCGCACCTATGCGGGATGCCCTACGAGTGCGAAAGAGACGGAGCGACGAAAACGACTCTCGGAATCTGTATGATGCCTAGCTCCACGCTCCTGTAGACTGATTCTGGGAGTCATTTTCGTCGCTCCGTCTTCCTCGCACCCAAAGGGGAAGCCCCGTAAGTGCGAAAGAGACGCAGCGACGAGGCGAGCGCTGCAGGGCGTTGGGGCCAGGGGCGACCGTGGAGGTCTCCGGGCCAGGTGACGTGTCGCGGGCGGCGTGGGTGACGGCGCGTCGAGCGTGTGTCGGCGCGCGGGGGCGCACGCAGTGTCGCGCGCGTGGGGTATCGCCAGGGCGTTGCCCAAATCCAACTCGCCACCGGGTCGTGCCGGGCCGAGGGACGCTACGCGCTTGACCTTCCGGTCACACTGTTCACTGCACTGACAACTCGCGTAAACCGTCGAACCGCCTTCGTGTTCTACGGGTTCATGAAGGGATGAAGTAACGACGCAAGAGTTCCGGTAAAGTACTTGACACACGCGGGCACTTTCACGACGGAGTATTCGCGGAGAGGAGCTAGGTCTGCTTCCGTTCGGTGGTGGTAGAATACTGCCGGAGCACCTCCCGAGCTGGAGCTCGGCGAGGGAGGCTCCGTGCTTAATCTCTTAACTCTCGACTCGCCTAAGGTTAACGCCTCTGGTCAGTGGTCGATGACGGCAACCCATCTGCCAGCCGTGATAATTGGGTGGCGTTTTGTCGCGGGGCGACGCGGCCTGTTTTGCTGTATAGGCACGCGCGCCGGATAGCGAGGCGTCGAGTGGAGTTGGAGTCGTGGCGCGTCATAGGGGCATTGGCCAGAGTGACCTGGGCACTGCGCCTATGACATGCCTCCCCTTCTTTAAAAATTTACGAATGTAATGAAGAAAATTTTACTCGCGAAGACCTCTCCTTTCTTTCTGGATACTCCCCCGTGCAAGTGGACACATGTTGCATATAATTCAAAATTTTTGTTGTTCAGGTTACATGTTTTAGGTTACAATAGGATTTATTATAGTGGAAAAATAAATTGAATGACTTTAAAGTAACAAAATTATCAATAAGTGAATGTATGAATTTACAGTGCGCAAAATGCCATTTTCAATTGCGCAATTGAATTTAACACAGAATTACAAAGTGATTGTAACAATGAATAGCACAAGGAAGTAAATAAAATGGTTACGAAAGTTATTCAATGTGCAAAGGTGGGTGGTCGCTTTGAAAGCTATAAAATGGCAATAATAGGGAAATATTAGCCTAATTATTTTATAACCAAAATTAATCGAGTTTTATACAATTATATTAGCCAGAGTGAATAAGGGGTTAATACGATAGTTTACTCACAAAGATGAAAGAATAGTTTAACAAACCAGAAATATAACAGAATAAGCAAAGAATCTTACAAAAGGGTAAACAACAGAATGATTAAAGATTTATCAAGTTATCAATACGGCGAATCTCCACACAGTAGTGGGAAAGCTAAAAGGTGGTTAAACAACAAAATAGATTATAAAATTTACATGGTCATCACGTAAGTAGAAATGAATAGAAAAATTGTACATCTGAGCAAATGATTTACAAAGTAGTTACACAAGAAAAGAATAAAAGTTTTAGTGTGATAATATACACTCAAAGGTTAAGACATTAGCATTTACACTTAATTATAAAGTTAAATAACAAAAAACTGAATAAAAGTTTCAATATAACCATATAATAAATATGAAATAAAGTTCCGATTGAAGTTCTTGTAGCCTAACGTGCGGTGACCTCGGAGAACCGTCGTGTAGTCTTCCTGAAGCCCTTGGCGAACTCTCGCAGAACTGGGAGGCTCGCTGCGCCGCCCGGCGGGGGCTCACGCCCACTGGCCAGGAGTCTCTTGTAGGGGGACGACTCTCGCTGCGCAGGCTGGCGGGGGCTCACGCCACCGGCCAGAAATCTCGCCGGGTCTCGCAGTCCCACGGGCCTTGGCGGGCTCACGCCTGCCGGCCCGGAGTCTCGAAGGGGAACTTGAAACTCACAGGGACTAGTGGAGAGTCTCGCAGGGGACTTGAAGGCTGTCCAGCTGGGCACTCGGGGAGGCGTCCCCGCGGTGCCCGGCGTCGCTGCCTCATCGGGAAAAGCGTCGCCGACTCGCCGCTTTGCCAAGGGCAGCTTTGTCGGCGACTGGGCGCTCCTGCCGTGACCGCCGTCCTTGATGCCCTTGCAGCTGACGGCCTGGGGTGGCGGTGTGCCTGGAGTCTGGCATACTTGAAGTCCCGTTGCGAGGTCGCTCGGAGTAGGAGTCGGCGCGGTCACGCGCTTGACGGGCTGGTGACCTTGGCTGAGAAGCTCGGTGAGCCGCTCGCCGATTCTCGCCGGCTTCAAAGGGTTCTCGCCACGGTCGCGGAAAACCCCGCGGGGTCACAAAATACACACCGTTGGAAGTTCTGGTGCGGCGACCCGACGACTCTCTTGAAGCTCGTAGCAATCTCCACTCGGAGTCTTCGACTAGTGCTGCTCGTGGCGAATCCCTGGAGTGCCCGACGAGGTGCAGCGTCGGAGCCGAGGAAGCCGTGGACTTGCCGATGTGCCAGAACGGCTGGTCAGCGTCTCGGCGACCCTGCTGGCACCGTCGTGGATTGACCATGCAGTCCTGTGGGCAAAACTCGGGAGCCAAATGAGCACACTTGACAGATTTGTAATGCGATCCTTTAAAAGAAATAATCGCTCTAAAATCTGGATTTACACTATCCAGTTGTCTTCCCGCTAATTTGGGGCTAATTGTTGCGTTTCTTTTACGCAATTTCTTTGCTAGATTTGATAATCCAGTTGACATCCCGTTTAAACCGGGGCTCGTTATTGCGTTTCTCGACGCAATTTGTTGGCTGGATTTCAACTATCGATTTTTATCCTGTTGATTGAAGCTTGTTGTTGCGTTTCTCTACGCACTTTGTAGACTAGGTTTCAGACGTGAAGAGCTCTCCGTTGTGCCGGTAGCTTGATGGAGTTGATTTTTTTTTTTATTATATTAACCGTGAATGGCTTTGAATAATTTCCGGTGGTTCAAGACTTGGCGAAGCGACAACGCGTGTGGGGCGTTGTCCGCGTGACATAACAGTGGGTCAGTTCGCCGAGCGCGGGTGAGTGGAGGGGAGGGGGAACTCTGCCGTTCGTAGTCGGCTGCTGTTTTGCTGACTTGCTGTTTCCGTCCGCGCCTTCTGCTATCTCTCTCTCTCTGTCTCTCTCTCTCTCTCTCTCTCTCTCTCCTAATGTTTTGTTGACCATCGAACTGAAGGATGTGTCTGAGAAGAGATGCGATGCTCGTGGTTTGTCCAATTTTAAGAGAAATAGCAGGGGGGATGGTTGGTCGAGCAGCGGATGGTGCGGGCTGTGCGCCTCAATGGGGAAAACAAAATTCGGTCAGCCGAGGCGCGGGTATGCAGCGGTCGCTCCGCTACGGCCCGTGTGGTCACGGCCGGTAACGGGTAGCATCCTCACTTTGGTGGAGGTGCTGATCGCTGCAATTGGCCGCTGGCGACCCGAAGAGGGGGCGTTGCGATTGAGGAGAAAATTCGGACGCAACACCATGCCTGACTCGAAAAGTCACTCCGTCGACGTTTGGGTATTCGTCGAAACGGGTGGCGCTCATGTTCACACAATTGAAGTTTGACACTTGCAATTGTGGGGAGAAGCTGGGCGCTGACAAGTCGCAGAGGAGGCTGGTGCTGGCGTTGCTATTGTTGGTGACCATCTCACGTGATGGCTGGCGTCGCAGTTTGCTTAAAAGGTGGCAGCTTCAGGCAGGACTGTGGCCGTCTCGTGATACAGGGCAGTTTTGTATTCGTGGGAGACGAGGTGCTCAGGTGGGGTTGCAAAGTGCTGCACCGCACGGCGAAGCGCAGCGCAGTGAAACGCTTTGTTTCGTATGGTGAGAGAAAACGGTGGCTGCGGGGCACGCTTCTGACCTTGACTTCGTTGGGGAAGCCGTCGAAGCTTGACCGGGCCTCCGTTTGAAATAGCAGTAGTGCAAATTTGAATAAATTTGCTCTGCCTCGTTTGGTGTTTATTTTGTCCTCTTTCTCGGCTTGCTACTGCGTTTCTGCTGATTAGAAAATTCTGCGGGGTTGCATTTGACGTCTGTTGGCCTGGCGGGCTGTGGTGGGGGAACTGCTGACGTCTTCATTCCTGTAGAAGATTTGAGTCTCGATGCACTGAGGTATGATGCGACGCTGGCGTGACGCAGTGCTGTCCGTTGGGCCGTCGTGCAAGGCTGTGACGTCATCTTGCTGTGGCGCGTCGGCGCGGCTTTCCCGCCGCGGTGGCGCGTCGTGCGGGCCGATGGTTTCCGGAGTTGGTTCGGGGTCAAGCTCTTCTGTAAAGGGGTCGAGTGGGGCTTCTTCTTGGGCTTGCTCCACGTACTTAAGCTTTAAGTCTTCAACGTGGGCCTTTAACTTCTCACCCGGTCCTTGTAAAGTCACGACCTGTTTTGACAGTATTTCCAAAATTGGGAAAGGGCCTTTGTATTTTGGGGCTAGTGAGGCTGTGAAGCGGTCCGTAAGGATGCTTTTCGGCCGGTCCCGCAAATATACCAAGTCTCCAACGCGAAAATTCACGTCCTCCCTTCTCTCATTTTCTTTTTCTAAATACTGCTTGTATTTTTTGGCAATGGCTTCCCGTGCCTGCTCGACGGCCGTTTGTAGGCGTTCTTGACGCAGTTGAAACCATTTCTCAACCGTCAGTTCCTGTGGGACAGTCAGCTCCTGCAGCGGGTTGTTGCACGGGGCCAATCTGTGGCCAAAGATGATCTCGCTCGGGGCCAGGCCGGTCGTTTGGCAGGTGCGGTTTCTCAAAAACCTGGTGATTTTGGGGATGGATTCGTCCCACCTGTTGTGCTGTTCGCAATCAGCCAGGGCGACTCTCATCAAAATTTTGCATTGTTGAATCGATCTCTCAGCAGGATTCGCCCTTTGTGTGTAGGAAGGCGTGGTGATGTGCTGCGTGTTCCACGCGCGGCATGCTTCCGTGAACTTCTTCCCTGTGTAGATTCGGTCGTTGTCCGTGATGATAAATTCGGGAAAATTCACAGTTGGAAAAATTTGTGTTTCCAAGATGTTAATGGCTTTCTCAGCATTATTCTCTCTTGTTGGTACCAAAAATACGAAATTTGAAAAGCAATCTTGCACAAAGAAAATGAATTTGTTTCTCCTGGTGGAAGTTGGAAGAGGTCCCACGAAATCGACGCTGAGCATCTGCCAGGGCGCGGATGGGCTCCGGGGCTGTAGCTTTCCGTTGATTTTCCGGTGGTAATCCCTTTTCACTCTCATGCAGATGTCACATGCCTTCACGTGTTTGTTCGCGTCGTCTCGCATTTTTGGCCAAAATGCAATCTCTTTCAAATTTCTGAGGGTTTCGTTCTGCCCTGGGTGGCCTTGCTTGTCGTGGGCAAATAGCAGCAGTTCTTGCTGAACGTCGACGGGAACCAACGGGACCCAGAAAACTTCGCCGAACGCGTCGGTGTGCTTGCGACACACCACGTCGTTTTGGACAGAGTAGTCCGCGTACTGCTGACTCAGTTGTGCCGCCGTGCGGCGCACGCCGTCTGGGACGGCATTCCGCTGGAGGAAAAATTTGATGTTTTCACACTCTGAAGACTTTTTCTGCCCACTTTTCACCCTTTCCAGAATGGAGGCTGGCTGTTCAGTTGTCTCTGCCTTGTACACTTCCAGAAATTCAGTGGCTGAAATTTCATCTCGGTCCGGTGGGGGAAATCTGCTGAGGTAGTCCGCCACCAGGTTTTCGGGGCCTTTCGTGTGCAGGACGGTGAGGTCATAAGTTCCGAGGATTGCCAAAAGTCGGTTAATTTTCGAGTTTGAGCTGGTGTACTGGTTGAAATGGGTGAGGGCCAAATGGTCAGAAATCACAATAATTTTTCTGTTTCTGAAGTAGTGAGGAAAACGTTCCAAAATCCACGCTATTGCGAGCGTTTCTAGCACGTTGACTGGTAGGTTTGACTCAGGAATGGTCAGGCGTTTGCTTCCGAAACCAAGTGTCACTAAGCTTCCGTCCTCTCGCTGACTCATCAAGTGCCAGGCAACGCCATTTTTCGACGCGTCCGTTGCTACGACAATTTGGTCAGATTCGCGAAATTCCTGTAGGAATGGTGGGGATGACAAAACTTCCTTAATTTTGTTGAACGCCTCCATTGCGGCATCCGTCATGATGGGGCGTTTGTTTTTGTTTTCGGGTTTCAAGAGCTCGACGATTGGCTGGGTGATTTCGCTGAAATTTCTGACGTGGTCTTTTCCGAACAAAACGAGCCCGAAAAAGGAGCGCAGTTGCTTGAAGGTTGTTGGGGCTTCTAAATCTTTGATGGTTTGGACAATGTCGTCACTGATTCTGTGACCCTCCGGGCTGAAATGGTATCCCAGAGCGGTGAAGGTTTTCAAGCAAAACCTGGTTTTCCCGGGTGCTGCCGCGATGTTGTGGCGTTCCATTCTTGCGAACAGCTCTCCCACTAATTTAATGTGGTTTTCATAGTTGTAGTCCCTTGAGATCACAAACAGGTCATCCGCATAAATCGCAATTTGACCTTTCGCGATCAAATCACCCAGGATTCCGTCCAGGCACCTGATTAAAGCATTTCCTGACACAGACATTCCCTGTGGAGTGCGCGTGAATCTTAGCTGCGCTCGGTACGAGTCTGTCTGCACCGAAAAGGCCGTAAGGTCGCGGCTCTTCTCCGCGAGGGCGATTCTGAAATACGCGTCGCTCATGTCGAGTGTCGTGACCATTTTGGCCGTGCTCAAAATTTGCTTGATTGTTGTGATTGATGGGACAGGGTAGGGGTCCTTTGGGAGGGCCTTGCTGAGGAGGCTGAAGTCGACAACAAAGCGGAACTTGCCGTTCTTCTTCGGGACCACAAAGGCCCTTGCATTGAATGGCGATCTCGCTTTTTCGACGACCTTGCTTTTCTCTAACTTCTTCACGATTTCGACCAAAGCCTCTTGTTTTTCCGGGCTCAGCTTGATGCTTTTGGAAACGACTGGCTGGAGGTCGTGTGGGGTCATAATCTCGTATTCGAAACCGGTCACCGGTTCAATTATCTCATTTTCTTCGAAAATCTTGCGATGTTTTTGCATCAGTTTGGTGATCTCGTTGATGTACTTCTGTGGTATGTCTGGTGCGAAAAACGCTCCTTCGATTTCCTTCTCACCTTCTGATTTCAGTTTGAAACACTTTGAAATAAGAGGGATAAATCTGAAGGGGGTCAATTGACCAATGACCTCGTTGTTGCGAATGACCATTTCAGACGGTCGTTCGTTTATCATAGTAAGGAAAGTCTGACCGGCTTCAATTTCCTGCTCATAAATGTAGACTTTTCTAGCCAGCCATTTTGTTGAGGGAAGAAAAACGCCGTCCTCTGTCGGGCAGGGGTTGATGTTGATTCGTGTTGGGACGTTTGGTCGCAGGATAGTATATCCCGCTGACCTGATGGTCACCAGTTTTTCTCGCTTTTCGCCGTCCTGTGGTTGGGGCTTGGACGAGGCTCCGGGCCCGCGGGGCGCCTGTGGCGCGGCGGGGCGGGCTGGGCGTGCTGGCGACGAGCTGGCTGGGCTGGGCGGCTGGGCAGTGGCCTTGCTCGATGCACGGCGGCGCCTTGCGGGCTTGCGGGAATGCGCCTTTGAGTTTTTCGGCTCCTGCGTTTCGGCTGCCGCAGCCCGTAGAACCGGTGCCGAGCTAGGTGAACTGCTTGGCTTGGTGGTGACTCGGGCCGTGCTTTGAGGCTTTGCGTCTACGGGGGCCAAAGCTCTGGCTACTTGTGGGTCCTTGGGTGCCACCCAGTGTGGGATAGGGGCGACCATCCTGCCCTGGTCCGTGGGGAAGGACAAGATTCCGGTGTTAAAGCAGATTGCAAAACCGTATTTGTTTAAAAATTCGGTTCCCAGTAGCATCTCACAGTCCAGTCCTTCCACACACAAACACCGGACCCAAAATTCCGCGTTCATAAAGGTCACACGAATCTTGACTTGTCCCTGAACCTTCATGCCCACGCCGTCTGCAGCCAGGATTCTGTACCGTCGGTCGGTGGGTGTCCCGGGTCCCGCAATCTTGCAGGAAACCACAGAGATCGCTGCTCCGGTGTCAAGTGTGACCTCGTAGGTCGTGTCGTCGCTGCCGATTTTGGCTTCGACGTCCAGGATGGGTGAGACGCGTCTGACGTCCACAATGATGCACTCCTTCTCCTTGTTCCGCTTTGCCTTCCCGCTCCTCCTTCCGCCCTTGGTTGCGGTGGGGGCGTGCGAGGCGGCTGCCGACAACGCGCGGCTCTTGTTCGGAGGGTCGACGGCTGGCCTTGGACTTGTCCGCGAAGCTGCGCCTCGCTGAGCTGGCTCGCGGTGCGGGCCAGGCCGGGGCGCGGCCGGCGCTGCAAGCGACGAGTCAGCGACCCGGCTGTTTTGGTTCCAGCCTGGGGGTGCGTCGGAGACGGCGCGGCGCGTGTGGCGCGTTGGGACCGCCTCGGGCGTGTCAGAATGCTGGGTGCTGTGACCGACGGGGTCAGAGCGCTGGTTGATGTGACCCGTGGTTGGTTTACTAAAATTGCATATGTACAAATTTATTTCGGTCTCTCCGAAAATGTTGAAGATTAGTTGCCTCACCTGTTTCCAGTCAAGCCGGTCCAGTCCTGCACTCATGCGGTACGGCATGGCCAAGTCTGTGACTCTGTTGTCTCTGCAGAGCTGCTTCAGCTGTCTCAGGGCACACTCTACATTTTGAAGCGTTGGTTTTTCGAAATATTTCTGTTTCGTCACCAAGGCAAAAATGTAGCGCTCGCCTCGCTTCAGTGAAGCTACACTGCCAATCTGCGGTGATTGCTTTTGCATTTCTGCCACGCCGCCAAATTTTCTTCTGAAATCTGTTGCGACGCCGGCGGACATTCGAAAACACTGCGAGACACAGTGTGCAAGGCTCACATTTTCTGAAAGGCGGAAAATGTCGCGAATTTGAAACTTAATGTTGTGAGGGGTGTCCCTTTTCTTCTTTATTGGTACGAGAGCAGCCCCTGGAATTAGTTTTTTTGCTGATAATTGTGACGATCGCCCTGAGGTTGTTGGCAGCCTTGCCTCTCATTTTCCTGCCGTTGGAAATCTCCATGGTGACCTTGGCGCTGATTTCCATGCCTGTTGAAAGCTGGTCTTGATCCCTCACGATGGTCCTGGGAGTTGCGGAAATTCCGTTCTTCGCGGGAATCCTGGTGGCTCCGGTGACCTTGGAAATGTTGAGAATTTTGGTAATTGTTGTAGTTTTGATGACGGTCATTGTAGTAAAAATCATCACGGCTGCAGTTGCTGAAGTCGTCGTTGCTATTGAAGTTGTTGTTGCTGAAGTTCTCGTTGCTGTTGAAGCTGTTGCTGTTCCTGAAGTTCTCGTTGCGGTCCCGTCTGTCATTCTGAAAACCATGCTGTGCTGATGTTGACCCTTGACCTTTATATCTGCAGAAGCGTTCGGGGTGGTTCGTTCGGCCGCAGTGCCTGCACTTTGGGTACACTCTGGGTGGAGGCCTGCTCTCTGTCTTGGCGATCCTGACGTTGATGTTCTGCATTTCTTCTCGCATTTCTCGCAATTCTTTCAACAGAGTCGCCTGATCTGGGCTCTGTGTTGGAGCCGAGCTCGCGGCCTGGGCCGCCTCGGCGGTCGCCAATGCAGACGCAGCGGTTTCGCTTAGCGTGGCGGCGACGGCCACCTGGCCGTTCTGCTGAGTTGTGTTGTTGTTGAATGCGTTGAACTGTTGACCTGCTTGTGCGAATAAATTCGCTATTTGCTGAAGGGAGGGAGCTGTGCTGTTCTGCAAGCGTTCCTGCCACATGGGTTCAACAATCTGTGGTTCAGCCATCCTAACGGGGGAAAAGTCTGTTTCTCGGGGAGGCTTTGTGCTGAGCTCCTGAGGTTTCAGTTTGTCGGTTGACAATTCCTTTATGTGACTCCAGGTAGAAAGAATCTTCTTCTCGAGCTCGCCAGGGGATATGTCGATGCTCTGCTGGTACGTGAGGACGGCATTTTGTCCCAAGCCTTGCAAAATATATTTATTTATTTCAGTCGGGTCGGTGATGTTCGCTCCCCTGAGAAGAATTTTCTTTTCAGAGAGGTACAGCTGCAGAGGTTCGTCGTCTTCTTTCCAGTGCCTCCGCTTCATCCTTTCCATCTTGTCGCCTGTGTTGGTTTTCACGGGGAAAACCTGGACCAGATAATCCAAGATGTCTTCCGCCCTGGCTTGCTCGTGAGAGCCGTGGAACAGGCTTGCCGCATCGAAAGCAAGGTCCTTCAGCCTTGTCATCAGAAAATCGATCTGTAGTGACTGCCTGTTACTGACAGCCGGTAGCAGGGTCTTCATGATTTCTCTGAAGGTGACCGCATTCTCTCCTTGCGACCCGCTGAAGGTCCTGTTCTGGTACAGGGACAGAGTCCTCGACGGGGATTCCCCGCTGTTGGCGGTGTGAATCACTGGTCCAGCTTGGGTGTGTTGGCTGGCGTGGGACGGCGCCGCGGTGGAGTCTGGCGGGCTGGGGACCGCCCGGTTCGGGACCGGAGCGGGGCCCATGGCCGCCGCGCGCACGGGCACGCGTGGGACTTCCCTCTGCTGTGGCGCGGGGCCCGACATTGGCGTAGTTCGGGGCACTGCTCCCGTCGCTGCCGGGGGGGCGGCGAACACAGTCTTGAAAGTGGTTGGTCCTGTAAATACCCGTTTCGGATACTCCATGGTGATGGGTGGTCCTGCTGTGTCCAGGCCGTGCTTCGATGACATGAAGGGGTGCTCTGTCCTTGACTCCGTTCCTGGCTCCCTGTGCTGAGCTTCGGGTTGCAGGAAAACGTCGTCCAACCCGTCCTCGTAGGATGTAAGTATCGTCCGTGCGTGGGGCTCAAGGCGCTGACTCATCCGCCTTCTGTCAGCGGCGTAGACTTGTAGCTCGGTGTCAACCAAGTTTCTCGCAGCCGCTGCCTGTTTGGATTCTAAATTCCTAATTGACTCGCGCAGGTCCTTCTCGTGTGCCCTCAGGAGAGCGGAGGTCGTGGAGGGGTTTGGTAAGGCGGCTTTGTATTCCTTGAACTGTGTCACAATGTCCTTCTCCGTTTTCTTCTCTGTTAATCCGTGGACGTTGCCCAATTCTTGGTATAAAGATGGGGCTTGGTTCAGGAGGTGAGATGGGAGTTCGGATGCTGGGGTGCTTGATGAGACTGGGCGAGGCCCGCTGGCTCCTTGTGGAGAGTAGGTGGTCAAAGGTAGTGGACCGGATGTCTTTGATGGGGACAAGAGGCTGTGAAGGCTTCCTGATGTTTTCTTAGCCCTCGTCAGCCGAGCCGTACCAATTCTGACCAGAATTGACCTCAGGAAATCCGAAGAATTCCCGCTGTAAACGGCTCCTGCTTTTACAACCTCCTCTCTATGTTGCTCAACAATAGCGACCAATTCGTCAGTGTCGATCGCGAGGTCATCAGAACCGATGACCGTACTGGGTGTCTTGAGGAAAACAACCTGTTCGGCGTCGGGGTGATCTTTTTTAATCTCAGCAGTGAGATTATCTTGTGTCTTCTTGCTTTTGGAGCTGGCGGTCGTTGTCTGGAGGTAGTTGTAAGCGATTTGAAATTGCCTCAAAGTTTCTTCCGCGGTGTATAAGGTAGTGTATGTTGCGTTCTTGATGATTAATTTCGGGTTTGTTCCGATTCTCTTCGTAATTTTACAAATAGTGTCTATGACACCGTTGGTGGGGATGAAATCGTCCCTTCTGGACATGTTGCGTGTTGAAAGAGTAGTAAATAAAATTGGGTACTCACTCTTCGTCCTTTTCGTCCCCTCAGACATACCTTGCGAGATGGGACAGCACCAGGAGCGTGGACAGGAGCACAGCAGGCACGGGCAGGGACGGACAGCACAGAGAGCACGGCAGCAGGCACAGGCACGCGATAAGCACAGCAGCAAGGACGGACGACAGGTCGCAGAGAGCACGAACAGCGGCAGGCTTGAACGAGCAGAACCAGACCTGTTCATGAACACCACGTCACGTCACGGCACGCTCGCTACACTCAAAAGCACTCACTCTGCACTGCACACGAAACGCGTGCTTGTTATGCAAACGCGATTTTTCGCCGGGCCTAGCCCCGCCAAAAAACAAACCCATTCAAAGGCGAGCCAGCAAGCCCCTCCCGCCCCCCCTCCCCTCCCTCGTTTTTGGCGCTCGGTCTCTCTCGAACCTATGCGGGATGCCCTACGAGTGCGAAAGAGACGGAGCGACGAAAACGACTCTCGGAATCTGTATGATGCCTAGCTCCACGCTCCTGTAGACTGATTCTGGGAGTCATTTTCGTCGCTCCGTCTTCCTCGCACCCAAAGGTGTCACGAGGTAGTTGACGGAGGGGGTGTGCAGGGCGTTGGGGCCAGGGGCGACCGTGGAGGTCTCCGGGCCAGGTGACGTGTCGCGGGGCGGCGTGGGTGACGGCGCGTCGAGCGTGTGTCGGCGCGCGGGGGCGCACGCCGTGTCGCGCGCGTGGGGTATCGCCAGGGCGTTGCCCAAATCCAACTCGCCACCGGGTCGTGCCGGGCCGAGGGACGCTACGCGCTTGACCTTCCGGTCACACTGTTCACTGCACTGACACTCGCGTAACCGTCGAACCGCCTTCGTGTTCTACGGGTTCATGAAGGGATGAAGTAACGACGCAAGAGTTCCGGTAAAGTACTTGACACACGCGGGCACTTTCACGACGGAGTATTCGCGGAGAGGAGCTAGGTCTGCTTCCGTTCGGTGGTGGTAGAATACTGCCGGAGCACCTCCCGAGCTGGAGCTCGGCGAGGGAGGCTCCGTGCTTAATCTCTTAACTCTCGACTCGCCTAAGGTTAACGCCTCTGGTCAGTGGTCGATGACGGCAACCCATCTGCCAGCCGTGCTAATTGGGTGGCGTTTTGTCGCGGGGCGACGCGGCCTGTTTTGCTGTATAGGCACGCGCGCCGGATAGCGAGGCGTCGAGTGGAGTTGGAGTCGTGGCGCGTCATAGGGGCATTGGCCAGAGTGACCTGGGCACTGCGCCTATGACAAAGGGGAAGCCCCGTAAGTGCGAAAGAGACGCAGCGACGAGGCTCTGCTCAGGAACAGGCCACCACGGCCACACCCGTCCGTGCGGGAAGGTGCGAGGGGGAGGGCGAGACAGCAACAAAAACGGGACTCGACTTTTGCATTGGCAGCGCCAGCGTTGGTAGCCCCGCAGCGCGCCCAGTCATGGCTGAGGGCCCGCCAGAGCTGAGAGGCACTGTGGGCCTTCATGCTCCTGGCCGCCATCTCGAGGTGTGGGCGTGGCCAGCCGCGTCTCGCCCGCCAACCAGAACGCCATGATGTTCCCCAACACCCAGCCCCCCACAGGTGTAGGCCGAAGTTTGCCCCTCCCTCCCTCCCTCCCTCCCCTTCCCCTTTGGCTGGACAGTCGGTTTTGGCGCTGTCTCTCTTGCACTCACGAGTGCGAGAGAGACAGAGTGACATACCTTGCGAAATCGGACAGCTTCAGGAGCGCGAAGCAGAGCAGGCACGGGCACCACGGCAGTCACGGACAGCACGGACAGCACAGCAGCACGCGAAGCACAGCAGCAACGACAGGTCGCAGAGGGCACGAACGAGCAGGACCGCAATCCTGCACACAAACAACAAGTCAAGGTCAAGGCACGCTTGCTACACTTATAGCACTCACTCAGCACACACATATTAAGTGTGGAAACGCGTGCTTGTAATACACACGCGCATCTTTAAGGTCTAGGTCTAGAAGTAAGGCGTCAATGACAGCCATTCAAAGGCGAGCCAGCACGCCTCTCCCGCCCCCCTCTCCTCCGGCCTGACAGTGTTTTTTGGCACTCTGTCTCCCGCGCACCTATGCGGTGGCACGGCGACCCTTCTGGTCGGCCAAGGCCTGACTCTAGGAATCACAGGGCGTAGCGGGGGCGGGCTGTGCTGCAGCGCTCCTCACCGCGGTGGCTGGAGTTGACCACCAGCGCCGCGCCGCCCCGCCCCGCCCGCGACGCCCGTCCTCGCTGCCCGCGCTGCCGACAAAGCGAGGGAACGGGCCTCCCCTTGGCGCCGTGTCCCCGCAAGCGCGGGAGACAGAGGGACGAAGTGCTCGAGCTCGGCTTCGGCTGGCCGTCAGCCGTCGTGCAGGACGCCGTGTATCTGGCACCTGCCCACGGCGGTGCATCGCCGTGCCGCGGCCTGCCGCGGCGTGCCGTGCCGTGCCGCGCTGTGCCGCAGTAACGTTCTAAATTAGGATCGATTACTTTCAATAAGCAAGCAACCAAACACTAAGCCACTCCTTAGCCCGTACCCCACCCCACCCCACCAGTGGAGGCGGTGGTGGCTGGGTTTGAGCTCTTGAGTCGCTAAATGGGACTTGAACCGAACGTGTGACCCCCACCAATGGATTCCTCGTTAGGAGGGCAAGCCATTGGTGCGGTCGCACGTTCGGTATGAGTCCCATTTAGCGACTCTGGAGCTCAAAACGCGTTTAGAGATTCGCCCGCCTTCTCTCTCTCTCTCTCTCTCTCTCTCTCTCTCTCTCTCTCTCCCTCCCTCTCTCTCTCACATCCGTACCCCGCACCGCCCCGCACCGCCCCGCACCGCCCCACCCCGCTGCCCCTCCCACACTCATGTGGAGTCCCGTGTAGGTGTGAGAGAGACAGAGCGACGAAAACGTTTCCCGGCCGTACTGCGGTGCTCCATCCTCCATCCCGCCGGCCCACAGTGGGCCGGAGGGGGCCAAAATCCCGGACGCGTTTGGAGCTCCAGAGTCGCAAAATGGGACTCGAACCGAACGTGTGACCCCACCAATGGATTGCTCCCGAGGAATCCATTGGTGGGGTCACACGTTCGGTTCGAGTCCTGGTTGGCGACTCGAGAGCTCAAAACGCGTCTAGAATTTTGGCCACCGACGGTCGACGCGACACCTAGCCCCCCACAGCTGCAGGCCGAAGTTTGCCCCCCCCCCTCCCTCTCCTTCCCTTTGGCTGGACAGTCGGTTTTGGCGCTGTCCCTCTCGCACTCACGAGTGCGAGAGAGACAGAGCGACATACCGTGCGAAATCGGACAGCTTCAGGCGCGAAGCAGAGCAGGCACGGGCACCACGGCAGTCACGGACAGCACAGCAGCACAGCAGCACGCGAAGCACAGCAGCAACGACAGGTCGCAGAGGGCACGAACGAGCAGGACCGCAATCCTGCACACAAACAACAAGTCTAGGTCAAGGCACGCTTGCTACAATTAAAGCAGTCACTCAGCACACTTATATTAAGAGTGGAATCGCGTGCTTGTAATACACACGCGCATATTTGAGGCCCAGGGCCAATGACAGCCATTCAAAGGCGAGCCAGCACGCCTCCCCCGCCCCCCACCCCCCCGGCCTAACAGTGGTTTTTGGCACTCTGTCTCTGCATAAGGTGCGTGCAGTCAACCCAGTCGTACGCGCGCAGCGGCGTGTGGCTCTTCTTTGAGCTACACTTCCGGGGGCGAAGGGCCCCCTGTGCGCCCATCAACCCACTGAGTAACAGTGAGAGGCTCATGCTTGACGGAGCCGTTGTTGAACGTCCATCTTGAACCTTGAACCTCCCGCGCACCTATGCTGTACGCCCCACGAGTGCGAGAGTCACGGAGCGACCAAAACGGCTCACCGTGTCGCGCGCGCACACACACAAGCACACACACACGGCCGCGCGCGGCGGGTGGCGGCCACTTCATTGTCCTTTCATTTTGGCGCAAAAAGGAAGTGCACCGCGAAGGCGCGGCCTCCCGTGTCACACAATGGACCGGCAGAGGCTGTCAAAATCTGGGACGCGTTTTTAGCTCCGTTGCGATATGGGTTCGGAGAAACGAAGCTGGACACATTTCAATGGTTTTTCTCCGCGAGAAAAAATGGATGCGCCGGCCGGGTTGAGCGCGGAAGATGAAAAACAATGAGACGAAGTTTTGAAGGGAATCGTTTCGCGCCAAATGATAATAGCCCAGTGAAGGGCCCGGGGTGGGGGGTGGGGGAGCATCCAGTACGATGACGCATCATGGAAGCGGGGCGGGAAACGCGCGCGGGATCTGTGCCCTGGAAATGCGCAGCGCTGGGCAGGCGCCGGGCACGGCGGGCAAGTGCGATTGGGTGCGCGGGGTCGGCGGCAGGCAAGGCAGGCGCTCCCGCGGGAAGGCAGTGCAGGCACGGCACGCACAGTGGGACAGACGACCGTTCAGGCGGCCAAAATCTCGGGCACGTTTTCAGCTCCAGAGTCACTGAATGGGACTGAATCGAACGTGTGACCCCACCTATGGATTCCTCGTGTGGAGAGCAATCCATTGGTGGGGTCACACGTTCGATTTGAGTCCCATTTCAAAGTGCGTCTATAATTTTGGCCGCCTCGCCGGTCTTCTGACCCACTGTGGCACGGTGAGGCGACAGCGTCGACGCCACTGCCCTATGGCACTTCTCGGTGCTGGCGTACGGCCGGGCCGTCACGCAGTGGGCCACAAGACACACACAATCTCACTCACCGTGTCGCGCGCGCACACACACAAGCACACACGCACACACACGGCCGCACGCCCGCGCGCGCCGGATGGCGGGGCGGGCAGTTATGGCGCCAAAGTGCGCGACAGCGTCGGACGGGAAAATGAAGTGCACGTCCCATCCGCGCGGCTCACCTCGCTGCGCGGCAAACTATGCAAGATTGGGCCTCATTGCCCCCCTTGGCCCCCCTTGGGTCCTCATTGCCGCCATTCCCCCCGTTTCGCGAATGAACCAGACATGCGTCGGTTCCAGTGTTTGCTCAAGGTGCGCTGGAGGCAGTGAATGTGGGAAAATGTTAACTAGCATCTAGCTACATCCCTGTTCTCACTCACCTGAAATAATGTATGGGGGCCTTCGAGAGAGGTGGCTGCGAGCTTCTGCGGCGATCGTCTGCTGTTGGCGTCTCGGAATGACCTCGTCTCGAGAAGGGTGGCGGACGCGGACGCGGACTGACGACTGAATGACGACCGACGACTGCTGCTGCTAGTGCTGGCTGGGCTGGCGGGCGGGCTGGCTGCTGGCTGCTGGCGGCGGCGGCCGGCGGCCCGGGCCTCGGCTGTGGGGGTGGGGGTTGCGTCGCTTGGGGGCTCCGCGCCCCGGCCTTGCTGAATCACGAGGGGAAGCGACTGGAGCCGACTAGGGACCCCGACAGGCCACCGCTGGGCGTCTTGGTGCGAGTCGTCAGGGCCCGGTAGGGAAGACCCACGCCACGGCGTCGGTACGTAGGGATGCAATTGCGCTGATTGCGCCTCGCTGTGGCAGTGGAGGTCCGCGAGCCGCAGCAGGTGGTGGGCCCGCGTCGCGGGGCGCGGGGAAGACCGTGGCTTGCAGAGCTGGCAGAGGGACGGCCGCGCTCCTACCTGGGGTTGCGCTGGGATGCTTGCACTCTGCTACATGGTACCGATACTCGCTCGTTGTTGACCTCGACCACCTCTGATTTGGAGCACACTCTGACGCTGCAGGGGCCACGGGCCTCGGCTGGCCCAGGGCGGCGTGCCCCGGCCCCCACCCCACGGCCCGGCCTGCAGGGCCATGTGTGAGGGGACGCCAAGGGGCACGCACAATAACACAGGAACTAAAATGCTGATTTCTCGGACGCCGTTGCACTAAACCTTCCACTACGACACGTCGACGCCCGCGCAGAAACCACATCGATCGATACCGAATGCGGCCCAAAACACTGACTTTATACCACCACTAATTAGCAAAAACCCGGAGCGACCAAACACACGCGTGCAGCCCTGGCAAGGCCAAGATGGCGACCCCTTACCTACCCGCAGTACCCGTTCCAGCCGCGGCCAGGGCTTGGATCGCTAATAAAAACCAAAAATGGCCAAAATACTTACCTCATTACGAGCGCCCCGGCGTCCCGACGCGTCCTGGACGTCCTGGACTCGGCCGCGTCGCGGTGCGCGGGTGCGAGGGTGCGTGATGGTGTTTGCCGGCAGGTGATTATTATTGAAAACCCTCTCGCAGTTCGGGCGGCCGCGGCTGGACGGCCTTGACGTCGCGCACAGTGGGCCCTTGAGAGAAGGGCGCCCTGGAGTGCCGTCGGGAAGCGCCGGGAAAGCCGACTTGGCCGCTCATACACCACTTTTCAGGCGCAGCTTTGATCGGACGACAATTTGGCTGGTACCGTTGGATTCAGAAAGGTCCAATGCGTGCACTGATTAACTTTTTTTTTCTAAATCTCAAACCCCGCCGAATCTAGAGCGTGATAAACAGCGCCCAGACCCGCTGGGAGGGGCTCCGTCGCGGCTGCCTGGCTGCGGTCTGGGCGGCGACCGCCCGCTGGCTGCCTGCCTGCCTGGCGGCTGCGGGAAAGATGCTCACCGCCAGGCAGGCAGGCAGCCAGCGGGCGGTCGCCGCCCAGACCGCAGCCAGGCAGCCGCGACGGAGCCCCTCCCAGCGGGTCTGGGCGCTGTTTATCACGCTCTAGATTCGGCGGGGTTTGAGATTTAGAAAAAAAAAGTTAATCAGTGCACGCATTGGACCTTTCTGAATCCAACGGTACCAGCCAAATTGTCGTCCGATCAAAGCTGCGCCTGAAAAGTGGTGTATGAGCGATCAAGTCGGCTTTCCCGGCGCTTCCCGACGGCACTCCAGGGCGCCCTTCTCTCAAGGTGGGCCGTAGAGCCCGTCAAACGGCAGGCCGCTGGTCGGTCAGGCCGTCTTCTGACAGCGCAGGCCGCATGGACCAAAATATGAAATAATGGGCCATATCTGGGTTTGCAGGTCTAGCGCCGCGCCGATCCGAGTTACAAGAGATTTGGTGCAGCTGGTCTGTGTGGTAAAAGTGCAGAGGTCGCGTGGGTCCGACGTTGTCACACTTGGTCAGGCCGGTCGGACCAAGCGTTAAAATAAGATTTTCACCGTCTGGCTTTCTTTCCATGTCTTGACTGTGATATTTTGAAAACCGGTTCGCTGTGAGGGGCGTGGCGTGGCGTGGCGGCGTGACGTGGCGTGGCATTGCGTGGCGTGGCGTGGTGTGGCGTGGCTTGGCGTGGCTTGGCGTGGCATGGCGCGGCGTGGTGTGGCCTGGCGTGGCTTGGCGCGGCGTGGCGTGGCGTGGCGTGGCTTGGCGTGGCGTGGCGTGGCGTCCAGGCATGCGTTTTCCCTATGCCGCGCATGCACCTCGCAAGTGTGTACTCACTGAGTACACACTTTAAAGTGTGTACACACTTCTAAGTGCGTGCTTCGGCAAGTACACACCTGGAAGTGCATGCTAAAGCACGCACCCTGAGTACACACATAGATTTTGTGTGCACTCGCCGCTGCCCCGTGTGGAACAGATAGGCTGAAAGCATGCTGAACCGCGTCTGAATTTTCAGTCCGTTTTCATACACCAGTCAGGCCTCAGTAAGACCGTGTTATGAGGCCTGACTGGTGTCTGAAAACGGACTATGAACGCGGTCTGAAAAGCGGCTTAATTTCAGACCGCGTTCAGACCGTTTTCAGGCCCACGCCTGGCCGCCAGAAAAAACGTCGACTGCGTCGAAAACGAAGACTCGCCGGCAGTGGCCTGGTCTCGAACTCGGGACAAGGCGCATGGAATGCCGGTGCGCCGTGAACTCGCTTGGCCAGAGCGACTTCGGTGGAGCGCTGTGCGACGCTGCGACCCCATTCTGCCGGCCAACGCTTGTTGATTACGTTACGCTGCGGAGAGAACTACTTGGAAGAAAGGCTCTTTTCGTAATGGCATAACCCAACAAATCATGACCAGTGAGAAGAGTAAGATTGTTCTCCACCACAAACACCAGGCTGGGGCAAACCCGTTTATACCCACTTTGGAATAGTTTGAACTCGCATATCACATAGCTCAACCATATCACCCAGCGTTGGCCGGCAGAATGGGGTCGCAGCGTCGCACAGCGCTCCACCGAAGTCGCTCTGGCCAGGCGAGTTCACGCACCGGCATTCCATGCGCCTTGTCCCGAGTTCGAGACCAGGCCACTGCCGGCGAGTCTTCGTTTTCGACGCAGCCGACGTTTTTTCTGGCGGCCAGGCGTGGGCTTGAAATAGGGCTCGCAAATACCCGGACCGCGGGTACCCGGGTAACCCGGGCGGGCACCCGGTCCAACGGGTTTACCCGGGTTACCCGGGTACCCGGGTAAACCCGCAGACCCGTCGGACCGGGTACCCGGGTAGAACCCGTGGAACCGGGTGAACCCGAGGAACCGCTGGGACCGGGATCAGAATCGGAGCTGCGCGATCGCTAGGATGTCATGGTCAAAGTAGGCAACACTTCATGCGCTTCCTGGAAGAGTTGCCTACTTTGTTATTCTACACACTAAATTCCAATGTACTTTTTCGTACATTACCATGTACAGATATAAACATGCAGCAACCTTATGTACGATTTCGTACATATTTATGAACGATATTGTGCATAAATATGTACGAAATCGTACATTAGGTTGCTGCATGTTTAAATCTGTACATGGTAATGTACAAAAAAGTACATTGAAATTTAGCGTACGGGGTCTGTTGGCCACCGTTGAGGCCCATTTTTCCCAATTCAAAATTCCCAAAATTCAACTTCCAGAGAACATATTGCCACTGCAGTATTTTCCCAAACCACGTTTTCCACGGCCCATTTTGCCAATCCATATTTTCCATTGAGCATTTTTCTGCCAGTGGAATTGGCATACAGTTGGCAGTTGCCTATCGCATAGGGTATTTTAACCACTGCAACTTGTTTACGAATGTTAAAGAAAAAAAAATTACGACAAAAACGGTGCGAATAAGAGTAAGAGTAAGGGGCACAAGATTTTCGGCAACGTTAGGCGGTTTCGGACGTCACATTGACACTAAGGCCCCTAGAACGTGCGATAAACAGTATGTTTATGGATAATCATGATGACGTGAAAGTTTTCAGCGGGGTCGAATTGGTCTAGAACCGCCTGTTACCAATTCGTAGCATGATTTGCACCTCGACTCCCTTTAAAGAATCCTTTTCAGCAATGTTGCCCGAGCACTTTATCCCGCGTGTAAATAAATGTGGAAACTTACATCAGTTGGAAAATTAAATGGATAGGAGTTTGGTCATTGGGAAAACTAAATATATGGGATAGTTAAATAGAGGAAAAACGGGTTTTGGTAAAACCAAATTGAGAAAAATAGTTTTGGGCAAATCATTCAGTGGAAACAAAGGTTTGGGAAATTTGACCGACAACCGTTGGCCACCCTGTATGTCCTGCGCGGCTTCAGCAGGCTACGCGACCCAGCCCTAAGTCGGAAGAGCCCCCAGGATGTGTCTATCACAGCCCCCTCAATGTACTAGTCACATAAGGAGTCTAATAATGGTACCTCGTCGTCTGAAGCCTTTCTGGCAAACAAGACCACATTCTCAAGGATTGTTTGCTCCTTGACCGAATTTAGTTTGTGGCTTCACAAAACCTATGACGTAGAACATTCCAAGCATTGGGCACATTTGCTCATAATAATTACCAGTATTATGTCTCAGAGTTTATCAAATATATTGTGGTGATACGGCTTTGTAAGCCTCCACCACCCTTTCCATGCACTAAGTCAGAACGCGCACTACCCGCGTGGCGATACCCCGCGCTCAGAGCCAGCCGCCAGCCCAAACGGCCGGCTGCGCTACCCCGCGCGTCAGCCGTCCGCGGCACCGCTTCAAGTATCCCGCGCCGCGCGTCCCGAGCGCGCGGCCGCCAATCGAAGCCGATCGCGTCGATCGGGTCCCGAGCGGCCCGCCGGGCCAGTCCCGAAGCCCGACTCCGAGCCCGGCCGCGAGCCTCAACGCGGCCGGCCCGACCGTCACTCCGAGTCCAGCCAGCAGCAGCGACACCTCGTCCTCTCTGACCGTCTCGTCCGTAGCGCCGCGTCCCAAGGACCTCCGCTCTCGCGCTCTCTCTATAGTGCATTGATTACCTTGCATTGATCTGAACCTGTGTACCAATAAACCTTGCGTTTATAAGCCATACCTCCACTCGTCTCTCTAGGAACCTCCCTCTTAAACCCGCATTATCACAGTGGTGGCAGCGGTTAAGAGGAGAGAGGAGAGGAGAAGGAAAGGTGCAGGGCGTGGCAAGAGCCAGTCCACCGCACTTTTCAAGCACTAGCTGCGGGTCTTTACGACAGCGGCAACGGTGCTTCCTAACGTTCACGCGCGACTACAGGTCAGCGGGAACTTAGGCCCCAGGTACACAGACGCGGCCACGCGCGGCACAAGCCAGCGTCGCCTAGCCACCCAGGGCTCTGCGCGGCTCAGTCCAGCAGTCCCACCCTAACGAGAGAACCGTTATTTTGAACACAAACAAACAAAGGTAACGCGCGGCTTCAGCCAGCGTACCGCCCGGGCACTGCGCGGCCCAGGCCAGCAGTCCCGACCCGACGAGAAAACCGTTACTTTCGGACAAAGGTAGCGAGCGGCAAAAGCCAGCGTACCCGCTGTAGTACGGCGAAAGCCTAATCGGAGTCTAGTTCTTGAACCCCTGCGTAGCGTCCCTCCTGTGTGTGTCTAAGGGTAAGTTTTTGAAGCAAGTGAAAGTGCTAGAACCGCGTAGATTGTGCGTGTAGGTAGGGCTTCGACCACCGAGCGAGTACCCGCTGCGTTGAGCGCGGTCGCAACCAGCTCCGCGCGGACGGCTCACAGCCCCGCCCCGCTTCCCCTCGCGACAGGCGCGGCCAAGCCAGTCTGTTGCTAGGGAGCGCGCGGCTTCCCGCCAAATCGCTACCCGCTCGCTGCCCGAGGAACCGTCGCTGAGCGTGGTTCAACCAGCTCGCGGTCGCTCCCCTCGCGACACACGCAGCCCCACACCATTGTTGTTGCTACGGCGTCGCGGCTTCCAGCCAGACGCTCACAACCACTCGCAGGGCCCGTCCTAGAGCGCGGTTTTCGACCAGTTCTTTGACTCAATTTCCTTGCAGCGGCTCCCTTGCCGCACACTGCTAAAAATGGCGCCGTCCAAAAAGCGCGCGCCGGCGCGTCAGAACGTGACAGCCGGCCCCGCCGGGCCTGAGGCAGGTGATTCGGACGCAGGTTCTATACCCGATGCCGTACCCAAAGGCATCGACGCCCTGCCAGCAATCGCGCCACGCGCGTCCGAGAGACTGCGGCGGCAGCCAATTAGATTCTCCCCGAGTGATGACACTCGCAGCCGGGAAGAAGAAATGACGCCGGAGGCCTTTGATGACCTCGTCAACCTGGCGGAGGCGGCCAACCGCATCGTTGCCGCCCGCGAAAAAGGGGAATCGGCGCCAAGCACTTCTGCTCATGCCGACGCTGTGGACCAGGCCATAAGGGACCACATGCAGTTGACAATGCCCGCCATTAATCCCAGCGTCGACGCCGCGGCTCGACGCCAAGCTGAGGACGCTGTGGGCCGCTACCCGTGGACTGGCTCCACACGGCCTCCGCCGTTTTCCCGCGAGCATGCGACCACGTCCTCAGTGCCAATGGACTTCTTCGCCAGGCGTGAAACAAGCGCGGACGCGTTCCGCCGAGAGGGACTGTCCATCAGCACCCTGCAAGGCGAGCGAGGCCCTGAGCCAGCTTCCCCGCGGAGAGTCACGATCCAACACCTGCGCACCAGCAGCGCCGCGCCGGCCCCGACGGCCCAACGGCCCTTCGAACTGATTCCCCGCGCACGCCCAACAAGTGCGGCACCAAGCCAAACCATGCGCGTCGGTGCTCCCCAAGACCAGCACCGTGGCTATGCCCAGGTGCGAGGTACGGAGACCCCGTATTCCCCAACCCAGTCACCTGAGAGAGCGCCTCGCAGTGATTTTACATCCTCCTGCACACAAATGGCGTCAGGCCCAGCAGCCCAGTCCCCAGGGCGCGCGTCCAGGAGTCGCGTGCGCGGCGGCACACGCGCCGCGCAGCGCCGCGGTGAACCCGCCGATGACGGAGACAGCTCCCCGTCATCCTCCAGCAGCGCGAGCACCGTCTCGTTGTCCTCCAGCTCATCCTCCCCGAGCCCGCGGCGCGAGGCTCGCAGCCAGCGCCGCCGCCAACAAGGCAGGGCTGGGAGTACACCAGACAACTCCAGGTCGCCAGTGAGACGCACCTCAGGACAGGTCCACGTGAACGCGGCGCGCGCTCGCCGTGAACAAGCTACCCATGATCATGCCCGGCCTCACCCACTGCCAGTCCTGCCCCGCGGCACAAGCCAGGCGCAGGGCAGCAGCAGGCGTGCACGCTCACCCACTCCAGGGCCTCGCGGCCGCCACCAGGTCCGAGACCGCACAGGGCGGTTCGTGTCACGCTCACGCTCACGCTCAGCCCAGCGCCGCGGCGGAAGCCAGACGCAAAGCAGGAACCAGCGCCGAGCATCACGCTCACGTTCACGCTCAGCCCAGCGCCGCAGCGCCAGCCAGCGTCGCTCTCGCTCCCGCTCCCAGACAAGCCGACGCCGTCGTCACGTGTCACGCTCGCGGTCACGCTCAAGCTCCCGCCGGCAGCCACGCCCAAGCACCGCGGACATTGCCGCCGCCGTCGCAGCAGCCCTTGCTGCAGCCACACTTCCCAGGGAACGCCAACTCCCACGCGTGCCAAACCCAGAGCGCTATGTCGGCCGGGCAGACTACCGCCTATACCGCATGCAGTTCGAGAGCATTGCTAACGCCAAGGGGTGGGATTACGCCACCCGGGGCACAATGCTAGCCAGTCACCTTGGAGACGACGCCGTCAGGGTCCTGGACAACATTCCAGGCCCTCTGCGCACTGACTTTGCCACGCTGGACGCCGCCCTCATGCGTCACTTCGCTGAGACCCCGCTGGAGCCCAGCGTGTACAGGCGCCTCCTTCGCGAGTGCCGCCAGCAGCATGACGAGTCCCTGCACTCATTCGCCCTGCGCGTCGACGAGTTGGTGCGACGCGGGCATCCCCTCCTTGATGCTACCCAACAGGAGCACTACAAGGTCGAGGCCTTTGTAGACGGTCTGCTTGACACCATGGCGGCCAGCCTGGTAGGCTACGGGTCATTCCCTACTCTGGAACAGGCCCTGGACGCCGCAAGGCGGTTCAAAAATAACCAGCCGGCACAAACTAAGAAAGTTCGCGCGGCTGAGGTTGACGACTCACGCGAGCGTGAAAAGCAGCGCGATGCAAAAATCGACGCCCTGGTCAGCGCGTTCAATGAACAGCTGACAAGGAAACCCCAGGTCGTCACAGTCCAGGCTCCAGCACAGACCCCAACGGTGCAGCTAGTCGCGCCCTCCCAAGTGCCAGTACAGTGGGCCACACCAGCTTACGGGCCGCAAAACAAACAACAGCATGGCAGCAACAACAACAACAAGGGAGGCCAAGGCGGTAGGAATCAGAGGGATTCCCGCCCCAACTCCAGCCGCGACTCCAGCCGCGAGCCCCACTCCAGCAGAAACGCCAGTCGCGGCGGTAAGCAGGACAACCGCCAGCCACGCCAAGCAGGGCCTGACGACGAGTGCTGGAACTGTCACAAACGCGGGCACTTCGCGGCCGACTGTCGCAAAACCAAGTGCTCGTACTGCAACAAACTAAACCACACGGCTGAGGTATGCCGTAGTCGCATCCGCGACGAGGCCGCTCGTACCGGCTCAGGCCGAGAGCGCTCCCACTCCCCAAACGACGCAGCGGTGCAGAAGTGCGAATACTGCAAGAAGAAGGGTCACACGCTCCCAGTCTGCCGCAAGCGTATCCGTGACGAAAACAAAGAGAGCGGGTCCCCCAAAAGGCAGAAGCGAGAGCCCCGCAACGATGACTCGGGAAACGGCTCAGGGCCGCATTCCCAGTAAACTCCGCGAGTCTTCCAGACAGCGGACGCGGCAATGTGGCCCGCCCCCAAAGTGCCTCATCGTCCGAACTCACCGATCTTGACCTAGCCGCCTTCAATGCACTCACCATCGCGGAGGGCTCACCAACAATTGAGCTCGCGGTAAACGACATGACGCTAACTGCGCTAGTCGACAGCGGGGCGCAAATTACAATCTTTCGCCGCGGGATTCTCCCAGGTGAAAATTGGCATCTCTCCCCGCTTCGCCTCCGCTCAGCCACTAAAGATTCATCCCCTATGCTTGGCCCTGAGAAAGTCATGTTCAAGCTGAAAAACCAAGTTTTCGCTGTCATGGCATTTCAAGCCGAAATTGACGAACAAATCCTGCTTGGGCAAAACTTCATCGTGCCCCACGACCTACGAACCAGCCCCGGGCTCAACAAGCTGTCAATCCACCGCGACTCCATGGGTCGCGGGCTGCCTTGCCCACTGGTACTTCCCTACGAACTGACAGAGGCGCGCGGTATGAGCGCGTACCAGGTTTACCTGCCGCTCAGAACTACAAACCGCATCGAGTTGAAACCTGGAGAGACGCTTTTCCTCACTGGTTCCGACCTGCGCCACCCACCCCTGCAGTTTCCCAGAAACGCATTCCAACCCTTCCTCACATCCGTGTGCCCGGCGCCAATGCCGCGGGCCCGCGTCCAGGACGAGACTTGCAACCGCCCCGTCATCCCCGCGGTGACGGAGGGCGCACCTCCGAGGGCCCCGGAGACGCCGCTAGGCGGCCTTCGCTTTGCAACAGGAAGCGCACAGCAAAAGCAACTAGCAACGCGGAATGAACAAGAATCGTCCGACGAAGCCGACCCGCCGCAAGCCCCGGCACGCAAGCACGAGAGCGAGTCTACCTCCGGCCAGAGGGAAAGCTCGGCTGCTCACTCCCCAGCGGCCGTGCACCAGAATGTACCCGCAGTAAGACCCTCGCGGGGCAGCGATGATCAGAGAAACACCGCTATAAGCCCCGCTGTGGCACCCGGTCTGGCCCACTCTGTCGCGCCCGGTGACACGCTCACTGACGCTGTCGACACACTGTGTGCCACCTTCAGCAAACTGCAACTGTGCACGGCCCGCCCCCGCCCCACCCCCACTGTGACAACAGAGCCGCCCCCGCGGTCACGCTCAACAAGACGCGGTACTTGGCTTCCGCTTATCGCGTGGCAAAGAGCTCGCTTTAACGGACTGCTCCAAGACGCCGAGGTGACCCCCGAATTGCATCTGGGCCCGCCCCTGCGCTCCAGCCTCCACGAAGAAGTACTGGTCCGCGCTGAAGCACAGCCCTCAGATGAAATGACCGTATCGCTGTGGAACACGGCTGAGCACCGACGAATTATTCTCCCACGCGTAATCGTCGCCGAAGCAGTCCTGCCCGCCTACTATGACACGCAGCGCTTCGCGCCTGTAAGGCAGGCAACCCTTCTGACCGCCCCCAGGGCGCAGGCAACCACTCCAGCGGCGCTACACCCCGTGCCGCCCCGCGCCGCACTCATGGCCGCACCGAGCGCCTTGGCTCTCCAGGTGAAACTCCAGGACGCGGCATGCGCCAGTCCAGCCCGCGCGTCAAACATGACAGCGGGCCCACCCGTGGAGTTCCCCAAGCTGCCCCCAATCGATCCTCAGCTTTGCCAAGACAAAACCAAGAGTTACGGCTACACGATCCACCTGGTTGAGTGCCCGCCGCGAGCCCCGCCGCTCCCCGACGTGGTGCCCCTCCCGGAGCCCATGCAGCAGATGCTGGATCGCTGTGAAGGCGTCACTGCGCCCCAGAAGGCCCAACTGGAGAAACTGATCCGCGAGTTTTCAGACGCTTTCTCAACGGACGGATCCCTCGGCGCCTGTGACTGGGCCCCATTTGAAATCCAAACGGGAGACGCAGCCCCCATCCGGCGCCCCGTCAGACCAATCCCGGTCCACCTGCGCCAGAAAGTTGAAGAATTGTACCGCGGTTATCTGAATCGCGGGATAGTAGTTCCTTCGGACAGCCCCTGGAACACTCCGATTGTCATCGCTCTCAAGAAAAATGGAGACATCCGAGTGTGCTTTGACTTTCGAGAACTCAACAAAGTGACAACGGTCCCGCAGTTTCCTCTGCCAAGAACAGAAACCATCATCGAAGCACTGCAAGGCAAGAACTTCGTCGGCCTGCTCGACCTGATTTGGGGATTTCATTGCATGAAATTGAACCCCAACGACTGCGCCAAGACCGCACATACCGTAGGCGGGCACCACTACGAGTTCAGATATCTGCCTTTTGGCCTCAGCGGAGCGCCTGGAGCCTTCCAGGCCTTACTCCAGCTAATCCTCCGGCCCGTCAAGATCGTCCCCTACCTGGACGACGTGTCCTATGGCGGAGCCAACTTCGCCGAGCTCATCATCACGCTGCGGCACATCCTCATGAGATTTCGCCAGGCCAACGTGAAAATAAAGCCGGAGAAATCACACTTAGTGACGCAACGCCTCAACATCCTTGGTCATGTGTGGGTGCCCGGAGGCATCACAACGGACCCCGCCAAAGTCCAAGCCGTCGCCGACTGGCCCACGCCAGGTGACGCCGCGCACGTCAAGAAGTACTTGGGCTTGACGGGCTTCTACGCGAAGTACATCCCGGACTACGCGAGGATCGCGGCCCCCCTCCACAATCTGACAAGAAAGCACCTGGCTTTCGTGTGGGACGCTGACGCGGAGCTCGCGTTCCAGCAGCTCAAGCGCCTGCTCATCAACAGCCCCATCTTGGCCTTGTTCGACGCGAACGGCGGCATGCTCATCCTCTACACCGACGCCTCGAACGTAGCCGTCGGCGGCGTGCTCGCCCAGAACCAAAATGGCCGCGAGGTCACACTGGCGTACTACTCCAGAGTGCTCCAGTCGGCCCAGAAGAACTGGTGCATCACACACCGCGAGCTGTACGCGATCATTGCGTGTCTTGGCAACTGGCACCACTACCTCGCGGGCGCAGCCTTCGTAATCAAGTGCGACCACAAGCCGCTCAGCTGGCTCAAGACACTGAAAAATCCGCAGGGCCGCCTGGCCCGCTGGATCGAGCGCCTGGAGTGTTACCAATACAAAATCGAGTACACTCGCCCGGCCCAGCTCGCGCACGCCGATGCACTCAGCAGGCTGTGCCCAACGGACTGCAACAAATGCGTCCGCATCGAGCAGAACGACGCCAAGTCTGACCCCGCCGTGGCACGAGTCGTCGCCATCGGCCCCGACCCCGGCTTCGAACCAGAGGAAATGGCCCGTCTCCAGCAAGCCGACCCAGACATCGGCCCAATCTTCGCGGCGGTCGCGGCGAATCAAAAGCCCACCCTTGAAACCGCCGCGGGATTCAGCTCGGAAACCAGGAAATTATTCCTCCAGTACAACTCCCTGGAATTCAAGGACGGAGTCCTCTGTCGCCGCTTCGAGCACAACTCCGGCGACCCAGCCAAGAACCGGCTCCAGGAGGTCCTTCCCCGCTGCAAGGTAGCGGAGGTCATTGAACACTACCACGGCGACCCTGGAAGCGGCTCTCACTTCGCCGTCAGCAAAACGCTAGGAAAAATCAGGCAACGATTCTACTGGCCAAGCTACTCCCAGGACGTCCAGGACTACGTCACAGAGTGTCCCGTCTGCCGCGCCAAGCATGGCCCCCAGCGGCACCCCAAGGCCCCGCTCAAACTGTGGAACGACGCCAGCCTGTTTGGGAGATTGAGCGCCGACATTTTCGGACCAATACAGCGCAGCGTGGACGGCTACCGCTACTGCCTTGTGGTCGTCGAGAATCTCTCAGGATTCCCCGAGGCCATTCCACTCAAGACCGTCAAAGCGGACGAAATCGCCAGAGCGCTCGTTAGCGTGTGGTGCCGCTACGGTGCAAGCGCCGTACTGCGCACGGACCAACAGAAGGCGTTCGTCTCCGAAATGCTCAAGCGAGTCCTCGCCACATTCCAAGTGAAGCATCTGCCGGTTTCCGCAATGCACCCATCAGGAAACGGCCGCGCCGAACGAATGGTTCAAACCGTCAAGCGCGCGCTAGCTAAACTAGTCCAGCAAGAGCAGTCGCAGTGGTCACGCGCCCTTGACCCAGTCCTGCTTTCCATCAGAGCCATGGACACCGCGGCCACCGGCTACAGCCCAGCCCAGCTTCTCTATGGCAGAGACCTCTGTCTGCCAGCTGATTTGCGGACGTGCCCTCCATTGGCGCGCCAGGCTGACAAGCTCGCGGGGTACCCACTCCAGCTGAGAAACACCCTGCGTGACATCCACCGCGAGGCCGCCGCGCACCGCAATGACGTCTCCAAAGCCATGAAACAACGCTATGACTTGAACGCCAGGCTCACAAGCTTCAAGGTCAACCAAAAAGTCTGGCTGTACAACCCCCGTCGGCGAGTCGGCGTAACACCAGCACTCCAGTACCCTTGGGAACGAGGCTGGACCGTCATCACCGTACTGAACGACGTGGCTCTGCGCATACAAAGAAATTCCGACGGCAAGACACGCATCGTCCACATCGACCGTGTAGCGGCCGATACAGCGCGCCCTGATCCAGACTGCGCGCCGCTGCTGTCGCTCTATTGCGCAGTGCCAGAGGGCGAGAAGCAAGAAGCGCCTGAAGGGTAGGCAGCCAAACGTGCCTCCCACCGCGCGACGCACGGCAGGGCACACCCGGCCCGCCGGGCACGCCACGCCACGCGCGGCAACTCGCGGGGCACGCCATGGCACTCCACCGTGCTGGCCAGCAAGTCGCGCCGCCGCGCCGCCGGGCCGCCCCCCACCCTACCCTCTCCCCGACGTGCACCAGGCCGCCGGCCGCCTGCACCTGCACGGCCGTCCAGCCGCCAGTGTTGTGACGGCTCAGATGACAACAGCAACTGCCTGCCGCACCATGACCCCACGCAAGCTTCACAGCGTTATCGTCCCGGCGCAGCGTCCTCCGTTGCGCGGCCCAAGCCAGCAACGAGAGAGACATAAACCCCGCATGAGTCCCTTGTCTCCGCGCGGCTCTAGCCAGCGGAGGCGCTCCACTCCTACAAGAAGGGCCCTGTCCCCGCCGCGCAGCACGCGCCGCGTCCACGTTAGGCAGCCCCGCGGTGCTCGCTCACCGCCCAGAAACAACAACGCCGCCCGCCCCGTCCTGACACAGAAACGCGAAGCACGCCGCCCCTACCGCCATGACGGCCCTCGGCCGGACCAGCCCTAGCGCGACTGGCACGCGCGCGGCAATCGCCAGCGCCCTCATGAACGCCGCCGCGGCCTCGCTCGCGGTCCACGACCAGAGCGAACGCGCGAGTCCAACGGACAGCGCAATGGCCAACGCCGCGAACCCGCTATCAGCAGACCAGCCGACGCGCCCCCAGCAGTAACGTGCCACCGCTGCGGCCAGGTAGCCGGTTACACCAACGCGCAGACAAAATTGTTATGCTACGGGTGTTACCGCCGAACAACGAAAGGCGCCGCAGGAAATCGGCGCTCCCGCACGCCACCGCGCTCACACAGGCAGTCCTCAGACGACACGGTCACCGGGGACACGGGCGCGGCCACGCCAGTCCGGTCCCGGAGCCCCTCTGTCGCCAGCTCAGCGAGCCCCGCGCCACCGAGGCCCCCAAGCCCCGCCCCTCGCGGCCCGAGCCCCGCCCCACCAATCGAGCCGCCATGTCCAACAGCGGTCCAGGTGCACGTCAACCTCGACGTGGCCCAGCCCGGGCTCAAGCCCAACGACCTCCGACACAAGATCGGCGCGAAAACAACGGCACCCGTCCCTAGCAAAACAACGCGCAGAAAGAAACGCTCGTCCGGCCAGACGCGCTGCAACTTGTGCCGAAAACGCGGGCACTCCACGATCCAGTGTGTCGGTTGGAACGGCATGGACGGCATAGACCTGGACACGCTCGGCGAGGTCGACGAGCAGCCGCCCGCAACACGACCCGCCGACGAGGAACGACTGCAAGACGACGCGCTGCTGGCCCAAATAAACAAACTCCTAGCAGACGACGACGAGTGTTTACAACTCGACACCTCGCCGCTCATCTAAGCGCCCCTGGCGGCCATCGCGCAAACGAGTCACGGCCTGCTGGATTTCGCACGCGGCAGCCAATCACAGCCCACGTTACATCTAGCTGAACACGCCTCCACTTCCGCCCTCACCAGCCGCCCACGAGGAGACGCCATTGTTCTCAGAGCCGCCGGCAAGTCAAGACGTCGAAAACAAAATGAATCAGCGGCGCGTCAGGAGGGCCGATCGAGGCCCGCAACGAGTGCATTCCGCGGAGCCAACATTCGACCCGTTCCAAGGAACGGTCAACGCCGCGGAATCCGTGCCGCCCACCCCCAGTGCCCTCGTCCTGATCCAAGAACTGCTGGGAGTCGTGCCGCGGCCGCTGCAACAAACAACCCAGCACGCGGCCCCAGGACCCCACGTCGCCGACCTCCTGGGCGTCGCCGACCTCGCGCCACCAACCACAACGCACGACGAGGACATCGCCCTCGCCCTATCTGACAGCGGGGACGACGGAACGTGGTGGACATCGTCAGCTTCATCGCATGAAGAAGGGTTTGACTTGGACGACCAGGATGTCCTGGGAGCGGTGGGCCCCAAACCGCCCCATCCAGTCAAACAGCCGGCAGAAAACGTCATCCCGCCGGACTATTGCGACAATTGCGGGTGCCCTACTCACATGCGCCTTGTCAAAGGGCTGTGCCATTGGTGCCTGGAGAAAAAGAGGATGCAGGCGAAGCGCCAACGTCAACTCAACCAGGCCGCGGTGGCACACCCACTGCCCGCGGCGCACCACCAATTGCCCGCGGCGCACCACCAACTACAGCAGCTTCAAGGACCCCAGGACGTCGCGGATCACCTGCCCGCGGCCCACCATGCGGCGCACTTCCAGTGGATGGCGGTGCCCGTCACCCTCCCGCCCCCGCAGGTGATCTACCGGAGGCAAAGAACAGGTGCACCGCGGATGTTCTGTGTGCGCTGCAATCGCCGCCATTCGATTGCCTACTGCCCCTCGCTCCAGTAGTTACCTTCTAGTGACCTTCTCAAGCGCTTCGTCTTGAGGCGGGCAACAGTGGCCCAGCTTCGCCTCAAGACGGGCAACCTGGCCTCACCTTGTTTTGTAATTGGACTTATTTTATCAGCTACGCCAGGCGGGCAATACCTTTCTTTTGTTAAGCTGTTCCATCGCTCGTACCAGTTTTTTTTTTTACATCTGATTTTATTTTTGTAATACATGTATGAATCTCACCTTGCTTTTCGCTCAAGTAATCCTGTGTTCCTCGCCTCGCTCAGCTTCCATAGCTGCTTCACTTGAATTGAAATGAATTGAATTTGATTGTGCCTGCATCTACACGCAATAACTTGTTTGCTTGGCCGAGTTGCTTTTAACTTTAAAATCAGCACAACACTCATACTTGAACTACTTTGGCACGTGAGACTTTAACTTTGACAAGAATTTCAGTTCCTGGTTCTTGTTCATCACAACTTTCTCTTGAAACTGATGAATACGTGACACACCTGGCAGACGGTGGAGTCAGCACAGTTTGAAAGTTCTTCCGGAGTCATAATGACACGGAACACAACAAGAAGTCTCTCAACCCTTCAGCTGATTATGACACACCACAATGGTGGAGTCAACACAGTTAAAAATTTCTCTGGAGTCTTCAAGACACAGAACAGAAATTCAAACTCGCACTCACTAAAGTCTGGCGTCAAACTGACACAGACTGGCCTTCGCCTTTTGAGCCCACTACTGCAAGTAATTTGCACTGCTTCATAACTAATAGTGCACTGGAAATCAGATTAACTTCCAAACATCACAACACTTCCAAGATCCCCAAGGCTTCAATTGAAAGAAGATAGGAAGGAGAAGGTAGCAGTAATGCCCTGGCGTAAATGGTGACTGCTTTTAAACGTGCTTTAAACAGACTTTTCTGCGTTGGAAGCATGTTTTTGCAACATGGTTTCAACATGTAAAAACGCGTTGAGAGTACGTTTTATGGAACAAGAGTACGTTGAAAGGATGTTGTCTTTCTGTTCAGACCGCATGGAGACCGTGTTGTAACCACGTTTTGTCACCGCGGGAAGCATGTCGTAGCCCTGTTGTAAGCGTGTTTGAAGCATGTTGTAGGCCGGACGACCGACATGGCGCCATCGCCAGAACGCGTTGAAAACGTATTGAAAGCATGATATGGCTCGGTTGCAACAGTATTCGTCACTACGTAAAAAAAAATTAACTTTTTATTATTATTTTTTTCTTTTGGATTGTACTCTACATTTTTGTACTCCTGCCGCTCACCCCTTATCCGCTTGATCTCCCACTCCCCTCCTTCCCGCCCGAAAGCGCCAATGCGCTTCGGGGCGGGAGGGATTGAACCACGGTCCTATAGCATCGTAGCGCGAACGCTTACCCCGAGACTACAGGACTTGATGGAGGACCCCGCTGCACGTACCACATATAGCCCGAGCGCGCGCACCGCGAGCGTCTGGAAGGGAGTCGAGGTGGGGGAAGGGCGGTCAAAAAGGGTGTTATAAGCGTGTTGTCACAAACACGCTTTGAACGCACTTTATTGTGTTGAAAGTACGTTTGAAGCACGTAGCAGGGACACAGAGAAAGTATGTTGTAAGCGTGGAACACTAACATGGTCCCAACGCACAAAAGTGCGTTAAGAGCATGTAATTAATACGTTCCTAAACACGATTTCGCGGCAGAAAGAAACCTTGTTGTAAGTCTGTTTCTATCATGTAACTTAACACGCTGTCCTTGCCCGACAGTGCGTTGCTAGTATATAGAAAGTCTGTTAAAACCATGTTATCACGACTCCAAAAAAGGATGTTGATAGCATGTTACAGAATGTGCTTCAAACGCGAGAAATTGCGTTAGATCAGCGTTAAGAGCATGTTGAGAGTATGTTAACACGTTGAAACATACTTTTCACACCCTAACAACATGCAATAAACGTGACAAACCATGTTTCAAGTTTTGCCAGGGTGGTACTGCTTGTAAATGTTTTTGAGAAGCACAAGTCGAACGCATGCACCGCGGCGCACAGCCAGGTCGCGCGACGCTTGAATTCACTTCGAAAAAACTCAAAACTAGAAGTTCTAACCAAAACAAGCAGAACTGTTTACACCGACATGGGCTTATTCACCCTCCCAAGATCACTATCTGCACTCGCGTCGCGTCAGCCAATGACAGGCCGAGCCATCGGAGCTGCCAACCTTGCCGCGCGGAGCGCACGATTCGAATGCAGCCTCCCTATTCGCAAGACGGCCGCGCTGTCAACAAACAAGCAGACGACGAGCCGGAGCGAAAAGAAGCTAACATCGCGAGTCTTTCGACAGCGATTCCACTTGAAGAATCAACGCGCCTCGACAGGATTCGAACCAACACGGACGACAAGATGATGCTGCGAGTCCTCAGGGACAGCACTCAACCAGTCTCGCCTCGGTTTCGAACCTTCGCCACCGGACGGCAGTTCGCCTGCACGACAACTTGGACGACGGGCAGCAGAGAAACAACGCGCTCCACTCCGGATTCGAACCCACGCCCCCGGACGACGACCCACGGCCCCTGCTGGACGACCAAGGTCTGACGGACTGCACTTCGAACTCCGAGAGAATGGACACCGTTGCTGGCCCACCCCAATCAGCGTGGACATCAGAACCCCAAACAAAAGCTAAGTTTTCAGTCTAACCTCCCCGTCCCACTGCAGTAATTTCAAACTTAACTCCAGTGTTGGAACTCTAATTTGTCTTGCACTAACCTCTTAATTACAGCCTGGTTAACTTACAGTTAACTTGTCAACAACCAATGTTGTTTACTCCCCTCGATTTAAACCCAGATTTGTTTAGCGAGTAACGCTCTCCTAATTTAAAAAGCCTTCAGTAATCAGTCTGGCTTAGACTTACTCTGGATTAGTTTACAGTTTCACTTTGACAAACTTAAAGCTTTTCCGTCTTAATTCTAGCCGATCCCCCTAAAAGTGAACCATCGTGTAACAACAAAAGCCTCTCACCAGCCTGCACTGTTCTAGGTCAGCTGATCCGCTCTGAGCATCGTCCCTGGTCCTTCAAGATTCTACGCCAGAAGCTCTACGATGACTCAAGCCTTCCCTCGCCCGCTCACCATAGAGAAGCTACCACTCCGAGTTCTACGCAACGGTCAACTGTTGCAGCACTACTTCATGGACTTCAGCCAGCCTGTCTCCAATCTGATTAGTGCCTCCGAGGCTCGTCCAGAGTTTTGGGTGGTTTTCTCTGGACCTAGCTGCGGCTAGCCCATATGGGGAGCAGTGCTTGACCTTTGCACTTGTGTCTGCTAGCTTACTCACTACAAGCTCAGCATGACTGCGTTTGCCAGTTGACTACAAACGCTAGGCTTTGAACACTCATTGAGACCGCGTCACAATGACAGGTCTCGACAGAGGCGTTAACATTTGGCGCGTCCAACGGACAGCCAGGTGACCCCAGCGTGTCCTGAGGACAGCTGGAAGGCCGAGGCCCACCCGCCTGTTTTCCCGGAGAAGGGAGGGGTGATGTGGTGATACGGCTTTGTAAGCCTCCACCACCCTTTCCATGCACTAAGTCAGAACGCGCACTACCCGCGTGGCGATACCCCGCGCTCAGAGCCAGCCGCCAGCCCAAACGGCCGGCTGCGCTACCCCGCGCGTCAGCCGTCCGCGGCACCGCTTCAAGTATCCCGCGCCGCGCGTCCCGAGCGCGCGGCCGCCAATCGAAGCCGATCGCGTCGATCGGGTCCCGAGCGGCCCGCCGGGCCAATCCCGAAGCCCGACTCCGAGCCCGGCCGCGAGCCTCAACGCGGCCGGCCCGACCGTCACTCCGAGTCCAGCCAGCAGCAGCGACACTTCGTCCTCTCTGACCGTCTCGTCCGTAGCGCCGCGTCCTAAGGACCTCCGCTCCCGCGCTCTCTCTATAGTGCATTGATTACCTTGCATTGATCTGAACCTGTGTACCAATAAACCTTGCGTTTATAAGCCATACCTCCACTCGTCTCTCTAGGAACCTCCCTCTTAAACCCGCATTATCACAATATTTATTTGACAAATATGTGTCATTATATGAAATTCTTGGGCAAATGTTTATGTAACAAGTAACATAATCTAAGTCAATTGTCTAGTAGGCAACAATACATCACAGTCAATGGCTCGGCATCGGGCCGTCTCTCGCTTCGTGTCGCGTATCGCCAAAGCACGGCCCGGCGGCACGGAAGGAAGCACCCGGGTCAGCACCGACGTTCGAATTGAGCGCGCCAAACTATCGTCAAGACAACATCCAGGACCCGGGTCTTACGGGTAAACCCGGGTACCCGGGTGCAACTGCACAACCGGGTACCCGGGTACCCGGGTAAAACCCGCGGAACCGGTTCTACCCGCATGGACGGGTATTACCCGGGCGGGCGGGTACACGGGTTACCCGGATACCCGGGTTAATGTGCGAGCCCTACCAGTAACTCACGTATTCTCTCAGAGACAGGATCCTGAGATGCAGAAAAAAAGAGGTTCATCCTGCGGCGCCGTGGTGCCGTTTAGGGTATACGCGGTCATACGCCGTATGACCTATAATTGAAATCAAGTGTACCGTATAACCTATAATTTTTTGGAGGTCATACGCAGGTATACGCGTATTAATGTCACAACTTACGCTAAAATTTGGCTTGCTAACCATTCTACAGCATTTCGTAGCCAAGGACCAAAGCGAGAAGGAAAACAAGGCTGGCTGCACATTTACCAAAAATGGTTGTAAATAAAGAAGTGCCAACATATGCGTGTTTCTTTCGAGCGCCTGGGAGGTAGGCAACTGGCCAGCGAATGACCGTATGACCTATAATTTATTTTAGACGGCACCACGAGCACTCTACAAACTCAAGTGTGTAGAATGCATGTTTAAGTTTTAAGCATGCCTGCATATACACTCCACCTGGAGCATACCTGGCATGTACACTCCACCAAGAGCATAACTGGCATGTACACTCCACCAAGAGCATAACTGGCATGTGCACTCCACCTGAAGCACGCTGTGTGGCGTTTACTTGGCAAGCACTCTCCAGCGTGGAGTGTACATGCCAGGTTTGCTCCAGGTGGAGTGTACATGCAGGTATGCCTCACCCTAACATTCTTGAGTTCGTGGAGCCGTATGCAACCAGCCAACCTGACAGTTCCCTTAAAATCTTACTTCGGAAAGAATTCCTGGGTTCCAACGACAGTAGAGGCCTTTCCACAATGATACGAGACGTAAACTCGCAACTGGTTCCAAAACACCATGGTGAGGTAGGAAGAGTGGATTACGGTAGTTGCCAATACTGCTATTTATATATGACCAGAGTGATACCGTGTGCTCTTTGACGTGTTCTTGTACTCGCTCCCGATCACTGAACACATAACAATAGGTAATTAACATCAAAATAACATTCCAAGTTCTTTCAAAAGTTGAGATTATTACAAATAAAAACCAACCTGTTGTAGAGGAAGGTACCAAAACGACATGAATAGAGATGATCAAGAATGGTTATTAAGAAAATTTCATTAAATTGGAACGCACTGGGGAAAAGCTGTGTTAGCTGCCATACACAATCTACAAATTGTAAGAAGACAGCTGACAAAAGGCGAACAGCCTGTTGAAGTACCCATTCCATTATGTATTCAAGATGATGTTTCTTATTTTGTAACGTCAATGCTGGATGACGACTTCAAAGAACAAGAGCCGGAACAAGATCTACAACAAGAAGAGTCTGAATTCCTCGAAGAAGGAGTTCCCAATGAAGGGAACCCTCCGCTGTACACTGGAGCTCCAATAACTTTGCACGAGTCGCTTGTGTCCATCCTTGCATTAACCCTCAGATTTAAACTTACAGGTGCTTGTTTAAAAGGTGTTCTTGATTTGATCTCCATCCATATCCCTAAAAATAATAGATTCAAAACATCGCTTTCCTTTTTTAAGAAATATTTTTCTTTCGTGCAAGGCCCTAAAGACTACAAGTATTATTGTTCGAAGTGCTTCAGGGAGTGTGTTCCTAAGGTGGGCTGTCCATCATCTTGTGAAGGCAGCAAATTGTGCTGTCTTGTTAGACTGCCGATTGTCCCCCAATTACAAACTTTATTCAACCGCCAAGGATTTTACAGTAAATTAAAGTTTGTCAACCAAAATAGTACCCCAGGCACTTTCAAAGACATTTATGATGGGAAACTGTACCAGGGAGCAGTAGCAAGTGGAATCCTCGGCCTAATTGATGTGCTTACCTTTCAGTGGTACACCGATGGACTTGCATTGTATACAAGCTCTAATATCAGTGTATGGCCAGTGTTCCTGGACATCAATGAGTTACCTTATGCTGAGAGGTTCAAGAAGCAGAATCTAATAATCCCTGCACTGTGGTGTGGACCTGTAAAGCCACCAGGAAACTTACTTTTTTCAGCAGTGTATGAGGACCTAGCTTTGCTTCAAAGAGGTGTTCAAATTTCTGTAAAAGATCACGGTGTGAAAGATATCAAAGCATTTATCCTTCATGGTACTGGAGACACTCCAGCCCGAAGTATGATGTTAAACCTTGTGCAGTTCAATGGAAAATTTCCATGCCAGTGCTGTGAGCAGGAGGGCGAGCCAAGAGAAAACTGCCCTGGTGTGCGAATATTTCCATACAAACCTGAAGAAATGATTCCTCGAACAGCAGAAAAAATGGTTGAGTATGGGAAAATTGGAACTGAAGAAAATCCAGTTAAAGGAGTGAAAGGGCCTACGCTTCTTTCATCATTAATGCCAGACTTTCTGAGGGGAACTGCAATCGACGCAATGCATCAAATTTATGGAGGCGTTGGACTGAAGACATTAAAGCTGTTGACTACAACGAAGAAGGAGTATGAAAAGTGGAGTGTGTCAAAGTACACTGAAGCAATTGACTTGAGGCTCCTTAGCATTAAGGTTCCTGCCCACTTTCCTCGTATATCTAGACCACTATCTGAATTGGCATACTGGAAGATGAGTGAAAGTAAAGCTTGGCTTCTTGATTACAGCTTGCCTGTGTTGAAAGGTATTCTCTCACCTCAATACCTCAAGCACCATGCATCTTTGGTTGCTGCTACACGACTGCTCAATGCCAATGAAGCAACTTCTGAATCTATTGACATAGGAAGGAAACTACTCCAGAAATATGTTGAGCAGTTTCAAGACTTGTATGATGTCAAGTATTTAACTATAAACTATCACCTCTTGTTACATTGGGCAGATTTAGTTGAAGAATTAGGCCCTGGATGGGTATTTACATGTTTCGCTCTTGAAGGCATAAATGGTGAAATATTGAATTTAGTCCATGGAACAAAATTTGCTGAACATCAAATACCAGCTTCAGTCCAGCTGTGCCTTGGACTCCCAGACCTGATATCAAATCTTCAAGATGGTGCAGCTAAACAATTTTGTGAACACTTGCAGAACAGTTGGAGATTGTTTGAAGCTGACTCTGTTGAAGGTTCTGTAATAATTGGACGTTATTCTCAAACACAAGAATTACCTGAGCCCTTGAAGCAACTTGGAACATCGCAGAGGGTTTTTGATTTTGATTCTATAAAAAGGAAAAAATATATCTATGTGTCTACCGCACATAAGGCTTCTACTTGCAGGGACTGTACCATTGCATCATTTACTTCAGCTGAAGACACTACTGAAGTAGGAATCATACATAAATTTTATCGGATATGTAGTTGTGAATGTAAAACTCTATGCTTATGTAAAAGTACATTGTTAGCCCTCATTGAAAGACTTCAGATAGTTGATAATTTTCAAACACTTATTGAAAATGTAGAAGTCCCCGGTGTTCATCAATATGAAACTAGCAGTGAATTACTGTTGATACCTCACACAAGCATGCTAGGTGTCTGTGTAAAAATCCAGTACGATGAAAAATTGTTTGTATCAATGCCAACAAATAGCCGAGAAAGTGAGTAATAATAAGGACAGCGGTTTGATGATAGGAGTGTAAAGTATTCCCCTATCTGTTTAAATTATAATTTTAAACTAAATACCATGTGACTTTGTACAAAACCTCCACCCAGGTTAAAATTTAAAAAAATAAAATAAGAAATGTACTGACAATCTACTCGATTTCTTTAGCAGCCGCTGACCCCGTTCAAACTTGAAGGCTCGCAGAGCCAAGCACAAAACCGATTGTTTCTGAAAGAGTCTGGATCTCTTACATTGATAAGGAGTAAAAAATTCAAAAGAATGAATGACTTTGAGAACAAATAGTTTTTGATCTGGTCTAGTACACTTTCCTTTTCTTTTATTCTTCTCCAGTCAGTCAACTGGAACAGAAAATCATCTAGGACATTTTCATGGTGGGACATTTTTAAACAAATGTCACGAGCTGAAGGGAGGCCCGAAATGAGGTCAAAGTCCTTCCAGGTGGGGGAGGAAGAGAGACTACACTAACTAAAACTAAATGCAGGTGACTCACAAAGCTCAATCACGGCCATGTCCAGAGTGGTTGCGGTGGTGGCAGCAGGAGCAAAGAGCAGAGTCCGATGATCTGGTAGGACACAGGCATTGCGTAAACAAAAGTCAGCTTTGAGTAGCACGCTGTTGGCGAGGTCGCAGTGAGAGATCCCGTCCCGGGCTGTCGCGGTACGCGGCGTCCGCTGTAGCCGCGCGCTGGGAGCGCCCCGCACAGAGGCAACCCGCACAGCGCGGAGCGCGCGGGGCTGCCTATCCTCCAGCTCTTAGGCGCGCTGGACGTTGGACGTTGGTGATACGTTTTCTCCGGCTGCAAATGTTGTAAATAATTAATAATGCTTCATCTACGTACTAGCAACAATCTTTCCTCCTTCGAAGCAGTGCTGCATGAGAGCACCGCTGCACGCCCCTGCTCGCCCGCCACCCGATTTCACAGCCCGCACTAGTCGCTCTGTCTCACTCGCACCCCTACCGCACACTCCATGAGTGCGAGAGAGACGGGCGGACGAGCCCGGGCAGTGGAATCACTCAGCTAAGTGCTCGAGGAGGCAAACTCATCCCGTTAGTCGCCCGCACGGCGCTGCCCACCCTGCACTGTACGCGCGCGTGCGGCGCGCGCCCGCGCTGCCCTTTTTCCCTTTCTCGGCAGTTGCTCGGCGTTTCACGGGTGATGCTCGGGCCTGGCTGGGGCTCGGCTCGAGTGTTGGTCGGGTGTTGCTCGGATGTTGCTCGGATGTAGCTCGGACGTCGCCCGGGACTTGCTCGGGAGTTGCCCGGGACTTGCCCGGGGGTTGCCCGGGGGTTGCCCGAGTGTTGCTCGGGGGTTGCTCGGGGTGGGGTCGGGGCAAGCAAGGCCCGGGCTCGGGCCCGGCTCACTAAGGGCCGGGACTTGCTCGGAATTCCGAAGTCAGGGGGGGCCCTGCGCAGGACCGCTGTGCCGCCCCACCACCTTCTTCACTTCCACTGCCCGCGCCGACCACCCCTTGGAGGCAAGGAGCATTGCTTTTAAGACTCTGGGACCGGGCATTGAGTGACGTGGTCGGATCTATGACTATTCGTCCCCGACTGATTTGTCCCCACGCTATTTTGTCCCCAGCTGTTTTGTCCTCACACATTTCGTCCCTATTTATTTGTCCCCGGCGAAATTTCGTCCCCGGTTCCAACCCCGCATTCCTTGTCCTCACTTGTCCGCACTCGTCCCCACCCGCAATGGAAGAGGGGGTATGCACGGACGGATAGATTCTACTCACTGTCAAGTGTATCGTCGAAAAAATTGGCCATACTCCTTTGGGAGTACTTTGAAACAACGTACGTCAAGGGCCGAGTCCTGCGAGGCCGACGGAGGGCAGCCCCGCCGCGGTACACCCCCGCCCTCTGGAACCAGTACCTCGCCGCCTTGAACAACGAGCCTCGCACGAACAACGCGACTGAAGCGTGGCACACCAGATTCCAGGTCAGTGCCGATCCGGGACACGCTGGACTCTGTCCCAAAGGTCCTGGAGCTGAGTCGGTTTCTTCCCCAGACAGTGGTGGGGAAGAGCCACCCCACGCTCTTCCACCTGATCAAGGAGTTCAAGAAGGAGGAGGCGGACTCGACGGTCATGATGGCGGAGCTGGACGCAGGGAAGAAGATCCGGCAGCCCCAGCGCGCCAAGTACCAGCGCATCAACCAGCGACGGCAGCGCCTGGCAGAGTCCTATGGGCAGTTCAAGGAGGAGGGCCGAGTCCTGGAGTATCTCCGCGCCTGCGGCCACAATGTTGGCCACTAAATTCTGGTAACAGGTACTAACACTCCCCCCCCCCCATACTAAATTCATAGTGGGGACGAAATGTCACTGAGGACAAAATAAATCTATAAGAAGGAGAAGGTAGAGGTTAGGTTAGGGCGAAAGCTCGAGGCCGAGACCGAGCCGAACGGCATTCCCTGTGGCCTTGAGCGAGCCGACGGAGCAGCGCGTGTGGCCTGCATACCAGGCACCGTGTGGCGGGCTTGCCTACCCTCAGCCGTTCAGGCGCCCTGAGAAGGGGCCCTGCGCAGGACCGCTGTGCCGCCTAACCACCTTCTTCACTTCCACTGCCCGCGCCGACCACCCCTTGGAGGCAAGGAGCATTGCTTTTAAGACTCTGGGACCGGGCATTGAGTGACGTGGTCGAAAGTGGCGCTTTTCAGACGCCCTCAAAGTAGCTCCAACTTTGACGCCTCACAGCTTTTAAACGGTAAAAGCTACAAACCTGGGCGTGAGCTCATTAGCTTTATTGGCTCTTTTTCTACAAGACTGCGTCGACGGACGGTGGGAAAAATATTTTTGACGGTCTCCCCAAGATTTTGGTATTTTCGGTAAAATCTGGTCGTTTTCAGTAAATTTTTTCCCAAAAATTGGTCGTACGTCAAAGCTGTAGCCATATTCCTGTACCTTGGCCAATTTCGCCCGAGGAAACTGATTTTCATCCATTTAGCATTTAAAACCTGGAAATAGTTAAGAAACTCCCAAATTGAGTAAAAAAAGGGACTTATTCAGAAACCTTTTTTTTTTCTTAGCCAATAAATTTTTTAGCGACCTAATATTTAGCACAATTTTTCTAACCATTAGGGCATCCTTAAAAAAAAAATTGGTCAAAATCGGAGGGGGTCATGGGAAGGCGTTGCACTTCTTAAATAAATCAGCTCACTGGCAGATATGAAGCTGCGGCTTATAGCCACATCTCGGCTGCAGCCTGCAGCTTCGGGGATGTGACCAGCAGCCCTTAGATCCCTACAGGCGTGACGCGCTAGTACATGAAGGTCCTCATGACGTTCCTTGAACAGGCTCGGACTGGCCAGGGCCGCGGGCCTTTTTGACCACGAGGCTGGGACAGTTTGTGCGACAAAAGTGTTATTTTTGTCTTACAAGAGTCACTAGGGGTGCGCGCCGTTTAGTTGGATGCGCGTGGTACGTGAGCGATGCGAATAGGCCAGCTGCCCTGCTATGCACCTCGGCGCTGCGGGCTTTACAACCCACGAGAGAGGCAACATTTGTTCCCCAATTGATTAATATTGGGTATATTATAGAACACCCGCGGGATAAATGTCTTTGAATCGACAACAAAATGTTGATTAATTTTTATTAAGAAGTGTATTGTCAAAATAACAGGCCGGCTCTTTTGTTGATTCAAGAACAAAATGTTGTTGATGAATTAATTGTACGTTAGGCTGTGAGAGCGTTATTTTTGCGGCCATCTGGTCATCCTCAGTATAAGTTGGTGATATTTCACAAAATTTAACTGTCATGTCAATGAGATATTCTATCGTCAAACCTTCGCCCGACAGCAAAACGTTGTTAGACCTACAACATTATTTTGTTAACAATGTCGGTCGTTAAAAGAACGACAAGATAACTTATTTTTAGAATTAGGTTGTTCAAGTTACAATGACCTATTGTTAACATGAAGTAACAAGAGTTTGTCGTTTATTTAAAGACATAGATTGTTGAGTTTCTTCCTCATAACATGTGTTGTCGAAATGACAGCAATATTTTGTGAACAACTCGTATCGTTAGGAACCATGTCGTACACTCGCGGACAAAATTAAGGAGACACGTTTTCAAAAGGCTTTCAAAACGTGAGTTTTCACCTGATTTTCATGAAACCTCATCAGAACTAGTCTCAAAGCCTCTCCCAAGCGTGTGCAAAGTTGCATTGACGGAAATTGATCAGAAAGGGTTAATTCATCCCCCGGAAGAGGGGTGAACAGAAAAATGCAAGTTTTGAAGTGCCCAGGATTCGCAGAAGGGGTCGAAAAAATCAAAAAAATCCTTCAGAGCGACTCTCCTTGACGCCCTCTACAAAACGCAACCTCCGGGAGCCCTGGTTGGTCGATTCGATTCCGATTCGACGCATCGATTCTACCAAGAGAATCGAGTCTGCGGGTCGATTCTCGATTCTTTTGAATTTGCCATATTTGAATGTTTGCGCGCCTGCCAGTCGCCTGTTGGGCCGGAGCGAGTGCAGCGCCATCTCGCGCTCACGCAACAAACCTCTTCCGGCTACCCTCCCCTGTCCCCCTCCCTCACCGCACACTGCCCATGCGTAGTTCTAGAAGTAAACAAACGTGTCGGCACCGGTTCGTTAAAAGCAATTATTGATTCAACGCCACGATGGCACCTAGTGCAGTGTGGTTGCACGAGACGAACTTTAAAGAAGGACCGGTAGAGCTCAAGCAGTACCTGAATCGCTCGCCTGTGGACCGGAAAACAAACCCGAACCCTCTGCAGTCCTGGCAAGCTCTGAAGGGGGAGTACCCCGATGTGTGGCGTGTGGCGCTAAAAATTCTTAGTGTCGTCGCAACCTCAGTGCCGTGCGAACGCCTGTTTTCCCACGCTAGACTGATTGCCAATCAATTAAGGTGCAGGTTTTCTGGGAAACATTTGGAAATGCTGGTTTTTATGAGAAATGTATCTGCTGACGAATGGTTTTTAGGATTTGAGAAAGCTCATGCTACTTAATTATGTACTAATTAGACACTGTTGCATAAATTGTGCCGCTTATCAATGTATTTTGTCTCTATTTTTCATCCTGTACCCATTTAAAACGATTCAAATCGACCTAAAGCACTCAAAAGGCACTTTTTAAAAAAAATCGAGAATCGAATCGAAAATAGATTCTTTGCGACAAAAAATCGAGTCTCCATAGAATCGATTCCTTTATTTCGATTCTAGAATCGACGAATCGAGAATCGATTCCCGCTGGGAATCTACCAACCCTAAGCCCTCTCAGACAAAATCATCCCACGCTAACCCCACCCCCCTTTAAAATCCGCAATTTTTGAGCGACAGTCCCGCGGTTGCGCTGGGATCCTTTTCTGGGCTCCTTTGATTCAGGAAATGCCCATGCGTAACCGACGCGACCCACACGCACCCCTGGGCAGGGCGCAACAGCTCTAAACTTTTCCACCCCTTGTGCAAGGGGGTGGTTCCGCTCATCGAATTGTAACGAAATTTACCAGGTTTGTTCTCGGCACCGTAACGACCCAAATCGCGAAGGTCCAGTGAAAAAAACTTCCCTCAGAGTCCCACAGAAGTGGTCCGAAGTTATGGGTTGTTCACCCCCTCGCCAAAGGGATGAAACGCAGCAGAGTCACGCGGCACGCATGTCACACGGTCCAGGGCATCGGGAAAACACTGTTTGGAAACCGATAACCAGCGTCAACATCATTTATCGACAGAAAAGTCGTCGTTTTTGGAAAATGCACCCCCAAGTTTACGCCCTTCTCAAGGGTGACCGACTAACGCTATCACACCGCCGACCGCGGATTCAGATGCGCCCGCTCAACGTTGCCAAGCCCTTGAAAAATCTGATTTTTGAAATCACGCATTCGGCGCAAAATTGGGCCGATAACGCGCGACCAGCGTTGGGGCCAGTTAGAGCGGGCTTCCAAGAGCGCCTGGCAGGTAGGCAGCCCATCGTACACCACCTTCCCAGTTTTTTCTGTTCCCTATGCGACTTTTGCGCGTGGTAGCTCTGTGTCTATACCATTCGAAAGTTTCTCCGCATTAAAAAAAACTCTGAAATCGCATAGGAAACAGAAAAAAACTGGGAAGGCGGTGTACGATGGGCTGCCTACCTTAACTTTGTCCGCGAGTGTAGATTCAACAAGGATTTTTTTACAGTGAATACTTCGTACACGGTTCAGGAGGGTCAGCCCCCCTTCGATTGAGTACAACTTAATTGAGTCAGAATTTTAATTCGACATACTCCATCAGAGGTCACAGGAAACTATAGCATCAACAAAACACAAAGACCTTCTGTGGGATCTTCGGAGTGCGATAACCTGTGTATGATGCATGACTCATGAGATGCTCATGAGATGAGAGGCCTTGGATTATATTTGTCCAGGCTCTTGTCAGCCGCATCGGCTGCCTGGTCGGCCTCCGAGAACTTGTTGTTGCTGGCTTTTAAAATGTCGTAGCCTCCATCTCTCATCTTGTTAAGGGCGTCTATATAATCGTCCTGGTAGTAGTACAAGTGGTTCTTGTCGATGACGTCAGCCGCAGTGTCAAACGCATCCTAAAACAAAAATTGTGCCTTGTCAAAACCAACACAAGGTCGACATTTTAAAGACCTTTTCCGAAGCCTTTCCCGAATTAAAAAAGAAGGCGAAGAGGAAGCAGAAGATGGTCAAACAAGTAATGAGTGGTGCAAAGTTAAAAAAATCTTAACAAACAAGGCAGTGACGTTACTTCGGCACGGACCGTTAGTAACTGCGTTCGAAAAACAAATTGTTCATCACGTTATAATGACTGCACTCTTTTTGTCTTGTCCCATGAATTATTTTAGGCACACCAGTCGATAGTCGATGCGATGCAATTTTGTAAACCCCATGTGATAGAAATTGCTCAAAATATTGCACCTTGCCGACGACATCGGACACTTCGTGCCACTTGGCGGACACTCAGTCGTATCACCGACCGATGTTCTTCAAATGGGACGAAGAAGAATGGGGCTTCATTCATAGGACAAAAAAGTCCCCTGACATGCAGAGTGTGGGTGTTCGTTCGTTTCCAAACTGGTGCAGATGGGGTAACTATTTTAAAAATTTCGCTCCGGGGATCCCTTGATGTGAAGATTTCGTTCTAACATCATAGTAATGCGATAGTATTCCCATGATACAAAAGCGGTTTTTCTTCGAATTACGAAGGTTTTCCCTTGTACCTTACAATGAAAACCCAAAAAAAGATTCGTATTATGCTTGCGCCGAGTTCACTGTAAGGGAGGGTAGGGCGATTCGTGACATTAAATATTCACTGCAATTCGATTGGTAAGTTTGCTTGCCACTCAAGTTGCGCTCCGTTTTGAATGCCAAAATTTGGCCCTCTGGGCCTGGATCGGCCCCTTTGAATGCTAAAATTTGGCATTCTGGGCCGGATTGGCCTTTTAAAATGCCAAAATTTGGCGTCCAAGTTCACCGTCAAGGTCACACTCAGATTTCCTTCTGCACCCTTCACTATATTTAATAATTTAACACTGCAATTCCATTGGTAGGTTTGCTTGCCACTCCAGTGGCGCTCCGTTTTGAATGCCAAAATTTGGCATTCTGGGCCGGATTGGCCTTCTAAAATGCCAAAATTTGGCGTCCAAGCTCACCAGAATGCCAAATCTTGGCATTCAAAACGGAGCGCCACTGGAGTGGCAAGCAAATTTACCAATGGAATTGCAGTGTTAAATTATTAAATATCGTGAAGGGTGCAGGAGGAAATCTGAGTATGACCCATCTTTCGCTGCGAATAGAGGGTCCTTAAACAATCGAAACTGCTGTGATCGGTGCTCCGGTATAGTTTTGGAGGGAGTCTGAAATATCAGATACACTAAAAGCAGGCCAATCGCAGACTTTGAATCCTGCGAAGTTCCCGCCTGAGGCTCCCCAAGTACCAATCAACATGAAAGTATACCGTTGAGGGATTCCAGTACACGTTTCCTAATACACTTTTTCTAACCTTAACATTTCCTACTGCCCTTTTTTTTCTTTGTGACCCTTTCTCAATGGAACCACGTGGAATTTGTTGCCACAACTTCGTCCAGTAAAGGTTGGGGACGTGCTCTTTGCGTAGCACGCACTGAAGGTTCTTCGTAACAGACTACGTAACAGACTACGTTTTTTCCTAGTTCTTCAGTAGCTTTTTCCAATGAAATGCTTAAATTATTTCTCGAATTACTCGTTGCCATCGTACCTATATTACGTGACCGATTTCAGGCCACTTTTTGACCCCCTCCCCCCTCCGCGTGACTTGGATAACCTAACCTTCCCATGTATTTAAGATAGGGCGTAATATTTGGCTTGACCCCCCCTCCCCCCCAAATCGGTCACGTAATATGGGTACGGCCCCTAACTCTAATCCCGTCCTCCGAAATTGACAAAAGCGAGGTTATTGTTAAGTCAGTCGATCTCTGAATGCAAAGGGGCGGTCAGCGACAGCTTTCAGTGGAACATAGTCGATTCTAAAACCACGGCAGGGCATTCAAAAAACAACAAATTAAGGAGATTAAGTTCCCTACGAAGTTTAAATATAAAGTTAATTACGAAAAACCCCATGTCTGTTACAAATAACCCCATGCTGGGGAGATCCTTAACAAATGCAAGGGTTTGGAAAGCGGGTCATATTTGAAGCTTCTAGACTCCAGAGTGTCCTATGAAGCCGTGCAGTTTTGATAAAGGGCCAGACTACTTACCTGGCTCAAGTTTGGCAACGATATGAAAAAGATACTTTAATTGTATACAAATTCTTAAATCTGTTACAAATCGCCCTACCCTCCCTAACGTAGCTCACATTCCATTGAAACGTATGTAGAGTGTGTACGGTGTATGGACGACTCTAAACGTAGCGTCACAAGCTTACCTTGGTGACGTTTTTTGCATAGTCCTTTGCGAAACTTGCATACGCACTATAATCCGAGTCGATTCCCGTTAAAATAAGCTTTATCGCTTCAAAGGGGTCCACCTGTTGCAAAACACAAAGATGGGTATTCGAAGTTTCGTTATTATTTACATGCAAGGGACTAAGAAACACAGCAGAGCCCGGTACTTACATCAGATGATCGCTTTCTGCGGATGTTATGAGGAGCATCCGTGGGAGCCTGGGTGGGGGCGTCAGTGGGAGCTGCAGAAGGAGAATTAGTCGGACTCTGCGTAGGGGCGTCAGTGGGAGCCGGCGTAGGCGCTGGAGTCGTGGCTTGATGGTATGCTTCTTGGGCCGCTGCGGCGGCAGCCGAAGCGGCGTTGGCTGCGTCGGATGCCTGATGAACCTCGACTTCCCAGAGCGAAATCTGCTTGTAGGCCTCAGCCATATCGCTCTTCGCTTGCAGAATGAACTTGTCTAGGAGACTGCTGAATTCCTGGTGCCCGAAAAGACATCATTCGAGACTCTCTAGTTCCGAAACTTGCGTCCATGAGAATGCACCTTCTTACAGTTAGGCAATTTTTCAAAAATTGGGGAAAAAAACAAAACAAAAAACCGAACTGACATATATTCACGAAAAATATGTCTGCAATGGATATATTTCATGAAGTGAATGAAAAACATTTGTCACTTCAAGACGTAGAATTAAATAGGGTACTTCGGAGATAACTCAGACCGGAAGTCAGCGACAGGACGGGAGAAACAAAAGAGCGTCGGGAGGCTGTGCTAAGCGGTGGTGGGGGTCGAAATCGGCGGGGTGGGGGTGAAGGCGGCGCGCGCATGCTGTCCCCATTCCGCCGATTTCGACCCCCACTACCGCTCAGCATAGCCCCCCGACGCTCTTTTGTTTCTCCCGTTCTGTCGCTGACTTCCAGTCTGGGTTATCTCCGAATTCCCCTATTCGTTTGTTCTGTTTGCGATACTTTTTCCACTCTCCTGAGAAATGTAAGTGAAACCGCGTCGTTTGAACTCGAAGTTTCGAGTGTATTCCAATAACACATGGAAACGCTTTCTATTCGTGTCGAGGAAATGAATCCATTTTTATCATCCCTTTTCAATTTGTGACACTTCGTGCTGTTTCGTTTAGTGTGAACGAGGCGGTTATTTACAAACTGCGGCAGCATGTTTGAAAGTACAAATAGTAAAACGTCTACGAAACATCACTTCACAATACGAAGAAAACGAGGGCATTGTAAAACCTATGAAAAGCAATGCTTAGTATTATGAAGCAAAATCCTTGCAATGCGAAGCATTTCCTCGTCATACGAAACACTCCCATAATGACTCCATTTTCTTCGTAGTTACGAAGCTGGTTCTTTGTAGGCTTGTTTGAGTGCGGAATTTTCTAAACCCAAACTTGTCAAAACTTTTCTTTGGGGAGTAGCGAATTGAAGCATAAAGGAACAGTCGCAATTGTTTGTACTTTGTTCTAACTGTGTGAGGTAAGTTGTATGTCCACGGAAACTTACTGAGATTGCCGAAACGCTTAAGCGGTTGAACTGTTCGATTTCAGAGTCCACCTCTTCACGGGGCAGGCGTCGTCCTTGGGTAGCTCGCTGCGCAAAGTCCATCAGCTCATCTGTGGCGCCTTTGAAGGCAGACACGATGCTTTCGCCGGTGTCGAAATTTGCGAAGTCCGCATAGGTCGAATCGTCCTCGAACACGTCGAACACCTCGAACGCTAGGAGAGGAACAAGCAAAACTAATTAGTAGCCGCCTAACCCAACCGTAACACCCCGAGTGAAAGTAGAAGGCTGCAGAAAGGCCGACGAATGGCTGACGTATGGCTGCATCGACGGTTTTTTTGGCTGTGTGCATGGCTGCAGTGCCTGTCTTGCAGCCAAGTCTCAGCCCCAGGGCCGTTGTGGACTTCCAGCCATGCACGCTGTAGTGGCTGGCGTGGCTGTCTTACACAGTCTTTCGGCTGCAGAATGCTTCAGAAGCTGCTCACAGCAGCATACTGGCTGCAAGAGGTAGCCTTGAATCACTGTCATGTACAGCCAGGTAAGCCGCGCACGCTCAGACTTTTTTCGAAAACCTCCTTCGTATTTGCAACGACATTTCGTCGTTACGACGAAAAACTGCATCCACGCGTTGAAGCTCGACGAAGTTTTCGTCAAAGTTCAATGAGGGTTGGACCAAAAAAATTTCACTGACTACGTCCTTCGAACAACGACGGAGTTTCGTCGAAAGACACCACTTCGTTCAACGAAGTATGCTCCAGGACGCTGGAACCATGATGCCGTCCCTATAGAACGTCTCTTCCGGGTCTCCAGGAGGAGAGGAACCCGACGCCACAACCCGTTATCTCCTCCGCCATGTGTTTCACGAGAAACGAGGACGTAAGTTGAAAAATCAATTGTGGGTCACGGATCAATTGTGGGCCATTTTTTTCGACGGGCCGCTACAATTCCATGAATGAACAAATCGATTCCAATTTCGGCATGGGTCTTCCCTCAACCGTTCTTTGTCACCTGAAACAGCGCGGACGTCTGAGCAACGACCAGAATGCCACCTATTGGGCTGCAAAGAAGGACCTTACAAATTCGAAGGAAAATTGGGCCTATCCGGGGTCAAGGAAAAAGGAAAAAAGGGTGTTTTTCAAATATTTGCCAAAAATCGAATAATTGAATGAAGGGGAACGCCCTCGCCTATTTAGGTTCCTGATAGATGAAGGAAAATGAGTCAACCTAATTTGACAAATAGTTTACAAGACTTGGTGCGCGAGAAGCATAAAAAAAAGCTGACCCACAATTGGTTCCAAAAACCAATTGTGGGCCAAAACAGCCTGTTTTTAAAAGAGACGCAGCACAGTAAATAATGACGATAAACGGCATTGCTACGCTGCAAAACGTAGGCAAGGGATCATATTTCAACGCCCAAAAGCTATTTTGGCTACTTGTCCAAAATTAATGCCCTAAATTTTGATTTTTTTTTTAAAAAAAAGGGACCCTCAATTGATTTGCTACCTTACTACGAGGTCGACGTCAACCCCAGCCAGGATGTCGTACTTCAGTTTGAGGCCAAGGCTGCTGTGCTGTCACGGTGCTTGAGATAGCTCTTATTTCTTGCATAAAAAATTGAATTTCTCTTTATCTAATAAGTAAGTGCCTGCGTCTGTCGATAAATATTAACTGTTTGATGTTCAGAACCCTTTAAAACTACTAGAAAGCGCTCCCTTAAACCGAGCACTCCCGGCGCATTCCGGCGCATTGGTGGTACCAACAGTGCGACGTAACATGGCAAAACTAATCCGCAGTTTACGATAAAATCCATACACATGTGTTTAAAAGTGATATATTTAGTGGCCAAGGATAAAGATGAAACCAAGACAATGCATTTTACCAAGTAATAAACTTACTTTGAACTTCATGTTATATTAACAGGTATCAGGCTGTTAGGTTGGCACCAGGGCCGGTTTTAGTCAAGTTTACAACCAAATATGCTACTTTTTTCGTAAAATAAAATTTTAAAATAGGTTCTGCCTACATCCTTTTTTATTTCTTACCGATTGGTGCTCTTAGGAATTAAAATTAAATTTAATAACTGGTCGGTAGTAATTGTTTTTGAAATTAAAAAGTTATGCCCTTGACTCCGTCCCTTAGCTGATGTACTACTTCAACTGTAGCTCAGTAGGAATAGAAGGGCGGGCCTCAGTCACGATGTTGCATCGATAACTTTGCTTTTTCCCCCCATGGGGTGTGTAGTACGAGGGACGAAGGCCCGAGATATGGCCTCCGATTAGGCCCTGCTAAGTCTGATGCGAGGGCCGAAGGCCCGAGAAGAGGCCGCTGGCAGGCTAAGCTAGGCTCGGCCCCTGTCAAACGGAGGGGCGAGCCCTAGCTTGTTGAGGCCTATTACGGGCAAGAAGGGGGCGGGCTCGGCCAAAACTATTTTGGTGCTAATCTTACAATATCCTGAGAGTCTCATTTCTGTCAAAAATTTTCGATTTTAGATCCATCCCTCCGAACCCTAGTGAGCAGCTTCTGAAGCGTTTCACAGCCGAAATACTCTGTGAGATAGTCACGCCGGCCACTACAGCGTGCATGGCTGCAAGTCCACGACGGCCCTGTTGCTGTGACTTGGCTGTAAGATAGCCACTGCAGCAATGCACACAGAAAAAAACCGTCAATACAGCTTACATCAGCCATTTGTGAGTCCTTTTGCAGCCTTTGATTTTTACTCGGGGAGACGCCTTTTGCGTTTGCGTATAAGGGTGTAACTCAAGCAGAATATCAATGGAAGTGTTCCTTCTGGTATCTGAGTTGTGCACGTCAATATACGGAAGCCAACAGAGTTCGATCCAAGCGCTGAGAGCCACCCGAGGAAGCCAACGTGCAGCCCGTATTTTCCCTCGGGACGTAATCACGTTTTTGGGATTTTGAGAAAAGTTGGAGATGTACACCCTTCAGTTTGTAGAGTAAGTTTGAATTCGTCGAACTCCTCGTCATGCACCATGTTTTCTCTAGAGTCCAAGGCTTTCTCTTGCCACTTACCGGCTGCTTGCACGCCGAGGGTCTCCGCACGTTGTGCCTGCTCCAAAGCGGCTAAACTAGACAGGTAGGCCAAGGCGGAGGCGGCTTGTGCTACCGGCAGGTCCCCGATGGCCGCGGCCTTAAGAGTTTCTTTCAATGCACTCTCGGCGTCTGTCTTGAAGCGGTTGGCCTGTGCCAGGGCTTGGGCGATGGCGTCACCGGAATCGCCGTCACGCAGTTCGGGTTTGCGGGCAGGATACGCCGCAGCCACCTGCACAGGTTTAGTTCCTTTAGGTCATAGAACACAGCGTAAAGTGATTTTTAATTTCCCGGAAACCTTTGTGACTGATGGTCCGATATCGGGTCTTCACTTCATCACTATTGGGTTTACTGTTTTTGATAAATTGGGAGGGCCTACATCCTTTGTTACTTGCTGAGGTATACTAATTAAGTGAACCTTCAGTCACTTGTGCCAAATTCTTCTCACGACTCACGGAAAGGTTTTCACTCTTGAAACTTAAGAACCTTACTAGACATCGGTAATTGAGGGTGGGTCAGGCGATTTGGAACAGTGACCTACGGTATGCGCCAAAGTGGGTGCGGGGCCATTTCTTGGTCTTCCTTAGTGTTTTAGGCTCCACTGGAGTGCTTTAGAACGACGTATGATGTTTTCCTACTTTTCGACTTTTCATCCCACTGTGCAAACGGCCACGAAAAAAGAAAAGACAACATTCCCACATGCTTCGTCATTGACTGGGACTCTGGTGGGTGAAGCGAGGAGTTGCCTCTGCCCCTCCTCGGTTGTCACGTGGTCAGGAACCGGCTCCTGATGACTGCGATTCCCTTCCGCACTGGCGTGTTAAGGGGGACATCACTCCAAATACAGGGTCTGCGTAAAATGGCAAGCAAAAATAGGCAAAATAAGATAAATATCTGAGATTTTTCATATTGATAGCGAACAAAATAAAGAAACATGTTAGCTCAACGTCTGGATAGTGCAAGCGAGCGTATCCTGAAATATGTCCCGCAGGACGCCTTTTTACTGTCCAAAGGCAGCGGGCACAAAATACTTTTGTCTCAATAAAAAATAAATCAAGAAAGAAAATGGAAGAAATTTCGTTTTGGTTCCGGCCGTACCCACATATTTTCGGACTGTTGACACGAAATCTAGTCATTGTAGCTAGAACGGTTCGCCCCCTAGCCTTGGGACAGTGAAAAGGCGTCCTGTGGGACATATTTCAGGATACGCCCGCTTGAATCATCCAGACGTTGTGCCAACATGTTTCTTTGTTTTGTTAGCGTTCAATATGCAAAATCTCAGATATTTATCTTATGTTGCTATTTTTTGGTTGCCGTTTTACGCAAACCCTGCATTAGGAGTGATGTCCCCTTTAACACGCCAGTGCGGGAGGGCATCGCAGTCATCCTTCCTCAGGAGCTGGTCCCTGACCACGAGACAACCGAGAAGGGCCTCCGGCAACCACTCGCTTCACCCACCACAGTCCCAGTCAATGACGCATCATGTGAGAAAGAGCCAGGAAGCCTCGTGTGAGGGGGAATTCATGCAAGTATTCGTAAATGAACATAAACAAAAAAAGATGGATTATTTTACATAGCCTATACAATGCACCTTGAAATACCGCACAATTAGCACATACGTTTGAAAATGACTTTTAATAATTGAAGGAAAACTGTGCCATACCATAATCTAACTGGAATGACATAAAATATTTACAAGGCTGAGCATCCTAGGTTACAGAAAGAAAGGTTGCCAAGGATGTTTGTGGCAATGAAAATGCCCAATAGAACAGCGAAGAATTATTTAACAAAATTAAAGGACACTTAAGGGGATGCGAAAGCATGTGGAAAGGAGAGGGAGGTGAATACTATTCAGCCCGCAGCTTTTCCATCAAAGTTCACTGTGCTTTCCAGTTTTTCTAGAGCAACTGCAAAAATTAATATCAATTACAACATAACAACAACTATAAAACAAGATTTAGAATAAAATAAAGTGAGATTGCTATTCACCTGCTGACAATTAGACAAAATAGTTAAAGCATGCTCTCCTAAAAATCTTTAAAAAGAGTATTTTTCAGGGAAGTTTTTAGAAGAACAGGAAAAGATAGTCCATATGGATCTGCTACCCATTCAAACAAACTTAAAATTCCAGTCGCATATAACAGCATAATGTGAAAAACTGCAATGGGATGGCAAAGACAGAGAGGAAGGGGACGAGGAGAAGGGCTAAGTGGTTCCACATTTGTCCACCAGGCACCCTCAGGGGAGATTTTAAAATTTAAATTTAAAGTGGGGCTTCCCTTTGGTCAAAACTGACCGTAATAATGACGGTAATAATAACTGTAATTATGCGTAATAACACATTATAACGCGTTATAACTGTAATAAGCGTAAAAGCGATTACTCTGTGGGCCAATTTTCAAAGTAAATACCCCCTTGATTGAGACTTTGCTTGTGATGTCTAACTATGCCACTGTTTTGACCACATAGAGGGTGTGGTAACTGCAACGCCCACTCCTACCTGCAAGGTGACAAGCGCCAATAACACCCAAGCAGCAGACTGGGCCATGATTGTTTCGAGAGTGGCCTGATCAAATCGGTGTCGCCTTTTATACCGACGCCGTGTGGAAGAGCAGCTCAAGTACAAAGAACGATTGTATGATGCACTCCAAATTACCGAGAGTGAAGAGATTCTGAAACACAGCACTATCCGAGGGATCCCTTACTCTGAATTTGCCTGGATACAGATTATTGAATGGTGTCGGATTGCTTAGGATTCTGTATGATTTTGTCGCGCTTATTGCCTGCTTACAGGCGTTTTTGACGCATAGTTGTGCGATTCTCTCCTCCAGATTGTCTCTTTACAGATTGTTTGAGTGGGGGACCCCTTGACACTATCTCAAACGTCATAGTGAAGATAAGAGGCTTGGAATCGCTAAGTAACTTTTCAAAAAAAATAAAATTAGATCATAAGTACTTACAAATATGTAAATTATTATAACAAAAGCGAAAAGAACGTATTATTGATGTACAAATTTCTAGAGGTGCTTCCAACAAAATGTCAATACTATGTACTAAAAGTTAAATTAGAGTCTGAGAGTGCAACACAAACACCGTTTCTCCACTTACGATATGGACAGCACTTTCAGCGTGGTACAAAGTTCATCGATTTTTTCTGTGATGATTACCAGGGCCGTCAAACCAGGGAAAAGGGGGGGGGGGGGGCATTGCCCGGCCAGGGCCGCAACAAGACTTAGAAATCACGTACAATACATCAGACTGAAGCTCTTGTCATGCAAACATACTACATTTGAAGCAATTTTTTAAAAATATTATTCGTTTATTTTCTAAAAGCATTTGGAAGGTCGTAATAAGTCATCAAGTTTATAGCTTTCAGCTCGCTTCGCTTGCAAAATATGAAACCTGCTGGGATGGATTTTGAAAAAATTGGAGCCTTGGTGTGACTTTGTATTAACGGGAATGCGAAACTTATGTAAATGAATAATTAATTCGAATTTTGTTTTCGTAGGCTCTTGAAATAAAAATAAATAAATCTGCGAAACCTTCTGGAGGGTAGGCAACCCTCGTTGCGGTCAAAATTTTGCCCCCCCCCCCCCCCCCTGCGATGACTGGTCGGCGGCCCTGATGATAACTGCAAAATGAGTGATGAGCTGCTTTATCGCAGAACTTTGCAATAATCATTGCAAACATCTATAATGGTTGCAGATTTTACTTTATCACAGTTTTAAGCAAGAATTCCGTTTCTTCATGCAGCAATGTGCGATGTTCATTGCAACATTTTGTGATACAAAAGTCATTGCATCTGAGGAGTAATGATTTGTGGGAATCACATTTTGGATGTCATCGCACGTTTTTGTGTTGAACGTATCGCAACTAAGATAACAATGAAGCTTCTTGATATCCCTGGAATAGAAGCATTGGTTACGAGTTGATGGGGACTCATTAGAGCGGTTCGTTTTTCCTTCATGTTCTAATTTTAGAGTTGGGTAACTTTCATTCGGTTCCGCTTTCCAAATGATGAATTTTGGCACCTAAGCCGGCAAAATCGGCCCAGCGGAAAAGGTCGCGCAAGGGGCTTAAGTGCGCCTTAACAGCCTTAATGACTCAACGTCTAAGTATCCTTTTAGGACCTTCACCATATTGTAAATATTTCGACCGTTTTGCCGTATCTTCACTCCTTCAGGGCGAAAATAGCGAAAACATTTCTAAAACATCCTATTTAGCTCAAAACAATATTTTTGACCACGTTTTCGCTTTTTTCGCCCTGAAGGAGTAAAGGTAAGGGAAAACGGTCAAAATTGTGATCCTTGGGCGTTAAAATCACCATATTTTCAATATGGCGAAGGTCCTACAAGGATACTTAGACGTTGAGTCATAAAGGGCTGTTAAGGCGCACTTAAGCCCCTTGCGCGACCTTTTCCGCTGGGCCGATTTTGCCGGCTTAGGTGCCAAAATTCATCATTTGGAAAGCGGAACCGAATGAAAGTTACCCAACTCCAAAAATAGAACATGAAGGAAAAACGAACCGCTCTAGGGACTCATGACTTCCACCGTGCCAAATGAAGTGTCCGTACTCCAGTTAGGTTGACCTCTTTAATGGATTGACCCTTCAGCGCTTCCACCGGCTTACATCCTCACCGCTGCATCTGCGTCGGCAAGTCAAACCAACTGTCGCATACTTTTATGAGAACTTGCTAACCATCTAGGAGCGTCCACAGGCGTGCCGAATATGGGTCATGTGCATTCCGACTCGATGCTGGAAAAATGAAGTCATTCTGTTAAGGACTCGTGCTTCTTGAAAAAGTCCACACCAAGGCACACTGCAAATCAAGTGTGGGACAGGCATGCACCAGGTGACATGGAACAAACCGTGACACCCGTTTTCAAGCGTGGGACAGACCGTGTCCCACGCTAAACGTGGGACAGATAGTCCTACGTCATCTAGTGTATGCCTGTCCTACACTTGGGTTTGCAGTGCTTAGGCACAGCAAAATCTCCGGTCTGCAAAATCTAATGAAAATCTTAAAGTGACACCAACTCTAAGGAGGGCTCGATAGAAAGCGCAGGCAAACGGGTGCGTCAGGAGATCTCAGTAATAAACAAAGACCTCGAGCCCAGTTTGCATTGAGAAAAGTGCCTTTGCTCTAATAAATGTGCTTGCTTCAAACTTTAAGTTTACAATATGTAGTTCCTTTTATTTCCTTAAACTTGACGTCAGGTACTAATTGATAGTACCCTGCATCCGACTATTGACTGTAAAGATGAGTAATCCTTCCCAAATCACACAACTTTCAAAATCGACGTCTCGGATTTCAACCAAACTTGGTGAAATTGTTGCTTTGGGTGTCCTTAACACAAAAAAAATGTAAAAAAAAGATTCTCAAATCTTTTCAAAGTAAGTCAAAATCGGTCATTAATGATTAAAATTTCGCAAATGTTTCAAAATTGGTCTCGATTGTGCTAATGTGGTTTGTTTTGTGCCTTTCTACCATATTTAACCCCAAACCAATCAATTTGCCCCATTAGAGATGAAAAACAGCGTTTTAAACGGTCTGTCAAATACCCAAAAACAAGAAATGCTACAGCTCCCCCCTCCTAGAGCTCCTTCCCATTTTTTCTACCTTTCCTTGCCTTTAATAAAATTAAACATGATAAAATGAATTAAATAGGATTAAATAGAATTAAACGAAATTAATAGGATTAAATAAATTAAATGGGCGTAAATTAATCAAATACGATTAAAAGGATTAAATAGGAATAAATGAATAAAATTGTATTAAATGAATTAAATAGGCTTAAATGAGCAGCGCGGGCGGTGGGACTGACAGGACTGTAGCTAAGTAGCCCAACCTATCCCAACCAAATCGAGCGGCCTCGCTACGGAGCTTTCTGTACTGTGGGGGTGCAAGAGAGACAGGGACAAGTGCGGGCTGCGAAATCAGGTGACAGGTGAGCAGGGGCGTGCTGCAGCGTTCCCATACCACATGCAGTACTGTCTGAAGGAGTCCAGGGAGGACATGCTGGAAATGGGTCGCCTCGCAAGGCTTGTGGGCCCTTCAGCCAGAGCACTTGCAGCCGCAGAGCACGTCCAGTCCTGCGAGGCGGACAATTTTCAGAATGCCCTCCGTGGACTCCTTCAGGCAGTGCTGCAGGTCGGTATGGGTACGTTCGCGCTGTCTCTCTCGCACCCTTTCGGAACACTCCATGAGTGCGAGAGAGACAGAGCGACGAGTGTGGAAAACGAGATCGCTCAGGTAAGTGCCTAGGCAACAGGCAACCACTACAGTGTGTTGTCCGCACGGCACTGCCTACCGCGTACAGGCGCGTGCAGAGTAGAAACGGAGTAGTTAGTTGAACAAAATAACCAAATAATATAAATAGTTATTTTTAATTACATAAATGCAATTTGTTGCTTAAAATATATTGTATTTGATTATTTTATACGTAATGCGACAAAATTCATTTTAATTCCTTTCAATATGTTTAAAGCATTTAAATTCTTAAAAAAAAATGTTATTTTTTCCCGGAAGAGGTGTTCTAGTTCTTACTCATTTTCATCAATAAATAATCTTTTATTTAAAAAAGACAAAGGGTGTTCCCGGTGGGGGTGTTCTAGTAGATACTCACCAGCATGTTAGAGGCCAAATTATCCAGGGCCGCACAAAATCAGGCAACTGATTCAAACTGCTTCTAAACCTGGCAAGCGTAGGTACCCGGCCGCTCATTTGACAGGCCACTTAAAAATGTTTTTGATTGAATTTTAACATCATTGCATCGCGATTCACCCGCAGGGAAAGTAGCCAACTACCGAGATTGTGTTGTTACGGGCCAAAGTTGGACAGAAAATATATCACTGTAAATGAAGGATTCCTCGGACTTTCTATTTTTCATTGAAAAAAAAAACAAGGTGCCGGCACCTGTTTGTAATGTTTTTAGTTATTTTCTGTCCTTCTACATTTAGGCCAGAATTGTAGGGATTGGCTCGCATATGCGGAGCATTAACTTTGACCAGCAAGCCAAAGGAATTCCTTTTTTCTTGTAAAGGCAGAATCGAGAATCGAAATTCGAAAATTCGATTTAGATTGTTAAAAAATAGATTCTGTTAAAAATCGATTATTTCGTTTCGATTCGTGAATCGACGAATAAAAAATCGATTAGACTGGCGAAAATGACAACCCTATTGCAGCTGGGCCGTCAACCTTTGGACGGGCAATGATCAGGTGAGGCACCCATGACGCAGGTCCTCCACTTCAATTGCTTTATCAGCAGTACCATCACTGTGATCCAGGTTGCGATACTTTCAACACACAAACGTGCGATGATATGCAAAATGTGATTCCCACGAATCATTCCTTCAGGCGCGATGACTAGGGGCGGTCATGGCGGGTCCAAAGTTGAAAATGAAAAATTGCTAGATCAGAATATGTAGCCCGTTCAAAGTTAGAAAGAATGCCGTCAAGTTAATCAGAATCGGACAATCCCTAGGGGTCCCACATCCACGGTTTTTGCTCAGCTTAGGCAACACGCAACGCAACGACCCTTTTTTCACAAATTTCCAGCTATTTGGCCAGGTAAGGGCTTTCCGCTCGGGCGGATCGAGTCCGGCGGTGTCTACAATCGTTCCCAAGTCGGCGGGGAACCACGACTACCCCAGGTGAGTCAAAGGAACCGAGGTAACAGGTAAAAACGGCACTTTTGCGATTCTTGATGAAGATGCTGGCGTTTGGCGCACTTTGCGTGCGTGCACACGCTGAGAATCGCCACAACCTTCCGCCTCGCGTCATACACACTCCCCGCGCAACCTGACCAGGCTAAAATAACCATGGCCGTCATGGTGAATTTCCATCACCATAGGGCTGTCCCCCATGGTGGAGGTCATCCCCATGGTCAAACGGACTGACCCATGGTGGAGGTCTGACTATGGGTACTTCCACCATTGGAACAATAATTTTGCATTGGTTTAAGGCGTGATTTGCGACTTTTTGCAGCTCTTTGCCGTCATTGGGGCGAAGTCTCAATAAGCCGCCGATAGACGGCGCTTGCGCGAGCTAGCATCCGGTGGTGTCTAGCAGTGCTGAATTAATTAGTCTGCGACGAAGGCCGGGGCTCCCCATTTACAGTCGAGGTCTGAGGAGTAGTCGTAATAGATCGTTTTCAGAGTTGTTTACATTTTGACACTGTCATGGTCTGGCGCGTGCGCGGGGACAGACCTTTGCAATGTGGTTGGCGCAGTTTTCAAACTGTGCTCTGAATAACGATCACATGATGTATTGTGAGTTCATGCGAGAGATGGCTCTTCAGACAGTACGACACTGTGCGACGCAGCGCCACCGCCACAGTGGGTTGTTAAAAAAGGGGTGCCTTTCTGTTTCCGTACTCGGAGATTGTGAAATTAGGCCCGGGCATGCAGCCTAGGCCCCTTTCACTTTGCTAGCGAGGGGCCTTACGTTGGGTCATGTGCAGGTTAGGATGGACCGACTGTATGAGTCGGGTCAGGTTATGTTGCTGGCTGTATTGAAATAACATAAAAAACACGCACCCTCATCGCACACCCCGACCCGCGGCCGCACCCCACCCCACCGTCGAGAGGGGTGAGGTGAATGAACCACCCCGCCACCCCCCAGAGCGACGCCACCGACGCAGCGCGACCGCCGCGGTTGGTGGTTAAAAAAGGGGTGCCTTTCTGTTTCCGAACTCGGAGAATGTGCGGTTAGGCCCGTGCACTCGGCCTAGGCCCCTTTCACTTTTCAATACACACACACACACACACACGCACATTTTACCGCCGAATAAATTTATTAAATTAATTATTTTATTTAAATGCACCTTTCACTTTATCGGCGAGGGGCCTAACGTTGAGTAACGTCCACGGTTTCACACCTTTCACTTCGGGGCACCGCACCACAGCACCCCCAACCCCACCCCACCCTCCCCCCATTCGGCCAGAGGGGTGGCAGAACCAGGCACGAGGGGTGCCAAAATCTGCCACGAGGCGTGGCAAAAACGGGCATGGCAGAATCTGGCAGCTTCAGTGCTTCAGTGGCCCCGTGCCGGCCTTTTCATACACACACGCAATGGGCAGATCTGACCGAAAACGGCAGCTACGCGCCGCCCCACTCCACCTTTGCACCGGCCGATAACATACGGGTCTTACCCCCACCACGCCACCGCCGCGACAGCAGACGCTGCCGCGCCCACCTCGCGCAGTTCGCCCCTCCCCCTGTCCAACTCTCCCACTTCCCCACCCCAATCGCCCTGCTCCTCCTTCCGACTCGCCTATAACTCGGGCGAAGGCAGTGGCGGATCCAGAGCCGGCTCGAGGGGGGGGAGGGGCAAAGTAGGACTTTAAGCCTACTTACAGGGGCAAAGTGTTACTTTTTTCCTACCTTTCAGGCGGCTATCTAGGAGTCAAGGGGTGGGGTGGAGGGGTAGCGGTGGCGTCGTGGGCATTCGAGCTCCATGTTACCAGCTGGCTGGAAGGCAGAGCGGGGAAAGCAGCCTGCAGCTGCCCAAATTGCTGGTTCCGCGGTTCGCGGTCCGACGGCCAGGTACGCCACTGAGCCCCACGAGGGGTCCGTTGGCGCCCCAGGCTGGGCCAGTATGCCGCTTCGTCAGGGCCTTTCTCCGAATGGTTGGGCCTAGGCAGCTGCGCCTCCACGCCTCAGAGCCGGCATGGCAGGCCGTCAGGCAAGCCGTGCCTGGAACCTGGCCAGGAAATCTGACCAGGAATCTGGAATTGACACCAGAATTCGTCCAGCATGACGCATACTAGAACCGTGGTCGAGACCATGGCCGAAATGACATGGCAAGTTGCAGTTTGCAAGGGGGCCGCCAAGGCATTGCAGGGAGGGTGGCCGACCAACCCGTCGAGGCCACAACGACGGCCAGGGTCTTGCAGCGCGTGCAGTGCAGCGCGCGCAGCCCTGCAAGTATGCAACTTGCAAGAGGGCCACCAAGGCCAATGCAGGCCATGGCAGCAAGGTCCACTGTGAGACAGTCGTTGGAGCCTCCAAGTGGCCGAGGACGACGACGACGCACTGGCCGCAGCACTAGCAGCGCAGCGCTCGCCTAGTTCCAAACAATGAAACTGTCGCTCGGTCTCTCTCGCACAAAGAAAGACTCTCGAAGGGGTGCAGTGAGACAAAGCACTAAAATAAATAAACGAAATTCAGGTTGACCACGTGTACCGGCAGGATTTAAAAAGCATGCTAAATACCAGGCCCTTGTCGAATCAATCGTTAGCAATGCATTTACAGTGTAGGGCCTCTGCATCTTTGCCAGGGCATGTTCACACCTTTCTGTAGAAATCACATTTTGACGTTTGGTTGGACTAGGGCTTCAGCATGCGACTTGCTAGACAAATTCTGCCGACAGTTTCAGACTCCCCGTCCAAAGTTGGTCAGGGTGTTGGTGAGGAAGGACCGGTGGGATGAAAATTGTGCAGTCAGAATGAGTATTTGCCTATGATTTTTCCTAGATTCACAGTGCAGTCCCAATGCATGTTTTTTGTATGTGGCACCTGACTCCGATAAGCTACACCAAATCCAAAAACAGATTCGGAAAGGAAAAAAAATATCGATTCTAATGTCACCAAGCTCGGCATGCTGCCACATCGTGCCGCCAGGCAGCGCCCTGGCAAAGATGCAGAGGCCCTACACTGTAAATGCATTGCTAACGATTGATTCGACAAGGGCCTGGTATTTAGCATGCTTTTTAAATCCTGCCGGTACACGTGGTCAACCTGAATTTCGTTTATTTATTTCAGTGCTTTGTCTCACTGCACCCCTTCGAGAGTCTTTATTTGTGCGAGAGAGACCGAGCGACAGTTTCATTGTTTGGAATTTGGCGAGAGCTGCGCTGCTAGTGCTGCGGCCAGTGCGTCGTCGTCGTCCTCGGCCACCTGGAGGCTCCAACGACTAGTGGACCCTGCTGCCATGGCCTGCATTGGCCTTGGTGGCCCTCTTGCAAGTTGCATACTTGCAGGGCTGCGCGCGCTGCACTGCACGCGCTGCACGACCCTGGCCGTCGTTGTGGCCTCGACGGGTTGGTCGGCCACCCTCCCTGCAATGCCTTGGCGGCCCCCTTGCAAACTGCAAACTTGCCATGTCATTTCGGCCATGGTCTCGACCACGGTTCTAGTATGCGTCATGCTGTATGAATTCTGGTGTCAGTTCCAGATTCCTGGTCAGATTTCCTGGCCAGGTTCCAGGCACGGCTTGCCTGACGGCCTGCCATGCCGGCTCTGAGGCGTGGAGGCGCAGCTGCCTAGGCCCAACCATTCGGAGAAAGGCCCTGACGAAGCGGCATACTGGCCCAGCCTGGGGCGCCAACGGACCCCTCGTGGGGCTCAGTGGCGTACCTGGCCGTCGGACCGCGAACCGCGGAACCAGCAATTTGGGCAGCTGCAGGCTGCTTTCCCCGCTCTGCCTTCCAGCCAGCTGGTAACATGGAGCTCGAGTGCCCACGACGCCACCGCTACCCCTCCACCCCACCCCTTGACCCCTAGATAGCCGCGCAGCCAATCCGAACCCCGGCGCCGTCCGCGCCGACATCAACATCAACAAGAAGCAAGTGCCGTGCGCTAGATTTTGTTGCTTCGTGAGTTGCTTGTCGTTGGTGTTGTTTTTGTCTTTGTTGTGTGAACGCGACGGGGGTCGGATGGGCCTGCCGGGCCACCGCTGCGTGGCCGCCGCGTGGCGGTTCGTTGACGGGCACCACCCGCCGTCCCGGATCACCTCGTAGTGATTGCGGACCATTGCGGTCAAAGCACTTATCATCTTTTTCTGTCTTCAGGTTGAAGAAAACCGGCCCTGCGCAGCTGGATGAAGGACGGCAAACGTCCTCTTACAGCGTCGCAGCGGAGTGCCCGTCTTCACTTCGCGTTAGCTCACGTCGAGATGCCGGAAGACAACTGGCGGTCGGTCCTGTTCTTTGATGAGAAAACCTTTAACTGCGGCCAAGCCCGTGTATGGCGACAACACGGAATACGGTAAGCACACAGAATCTTTTATCTTATTACCTGTCAGCAGATTATATCTCGAATGTTTTTTAATAGTCCAAAATGTTTTGCATTGCAGCTACCATGACGAGAACGACGACCAACTCCCCGACGTCGTCAAATGGCCGGCCAACTCCCCCGACATTAACCCATTGGAGCACATCCACGCCATTGTGGTGCAGGAGTGGGAGCCTACGGAGGACTCGACGTGGGAGGCTGTCCCGGACTACGTGCGGGAAATTTGGCTGACGTGGGCTTGGACGTGGGTGAATCGGGCGGGTAGGATGACTCGCCTGGTTGAGTCGATGCCGCGGCGGCTTCAGGCCGTAATCGACGCCAACGGCGGTCACACAAAGTACTGAGGGGGGAGAGGAGTGTTTCTTTTGCTCACTGTGTGCATCAAGGTTTTTTTTTCTTTGTTTCTTTGGTTAATAAAATGATATATTTTTTTCATTAATTAATTTTCCATTCTCCTATTGCCAAAATCCTGACCACCACCACCCACTTTTTAAATGCCATCCATAAATGATAATTCATAGCCCCTCTCAAGCAGCTGTGCTTTGGTTTCAAAGCTGCTTTTTTTGCACTTGTTGCTAACTTTTAAAAGTATGTCGGATCCAATAAGAAACTCATTGCTGAACCAATGTCTCGAGTTCCTACTTGCTAAAGAGGCTACCAGACGAGACTAGACTAGACTGGTCAAGGAAGAGCATGAAACAAACGGCCGCGTGAGTGCCCCGCCTGTGGTTAGGCAACCCAACTGGCCGCGCAGCCTGGGACTGCCTACCCGGCGGGCGGCAGTGCGTTGTGCACTCAGCCCACTAGCGCATCGCCTGTGCTGGTTACGCTCTTTACGCACGGCCAGGGTGGCACGGCCCGTCGTGGTCGGCGCGGCCGCAGCCACAGAGCACCGGGCGCGGCGGACCTGGCCGTCGAGGTCAAGACGGCGTGCATGACGGCGTGCATGGTGGTGGGGCCAGGCCGGCGCTCTGCTTGGCGGCGCCGCACAGTGGGACGAAACGCGGAAAAAGCGATGAGAAGTGGCATTTTGAAAATTAAGCGGCGGGGTCCTACAAACTAGTCGATGTTCATGAAAAGGGTCTGGGCTATGCGTGACACTAATTTGTTTTGCAAAAGATCACACGCGCGAGCTGCAGCGGACCACCAAACATGACAAATTTTCAGCTTTTCGCTCAAAGATGAAAGCTGTTGTGAAGTTTTCACTCTGGTGGTCGCCTTCTTCAAGATAAAGGTACCATGTTATATGTTTTTGGAAAGCCGACAACCCGAACAATGTTAAGTAGCACTCAGATTTACTCTCGGGTCAGGTGGGTATTAGTAAAACGCCGTTAAAAGTGTTGCAAAATTGGCGTTTGAAATATTTTCACGGTGCAATAAGTTAAGTTGCGGACATTTGCGAACCGTTCTGAGATGTGTCAAAGATAGTCCAGCCACTCTACTTTGAGCTCCATACCACCGAATGTTTCGCGATGATCTGCGTTTTGAGAAAATCGCCTTTAAAAATGCGTCATGGGCCGGCGCCTCGGCGCGGTAGCAAGCCCCCCAGCCAAAAAAAAAAAAAACAGAAAAATGCTGTCTCGATTTGTGTACATTTTGGTTTCAATGCCGATGGTTGTCAAAGAAGCCTGTGGACGGCACGTTGGTGCCCTAGGCCAAGGAACATGTACACACAACGTGTAGATTGTTGGAACTGGCGTAACATAGCCAGGATTTTTTTTTCAATACAGTCAGAAGGAAGTTCTCGACCCTTCAAAAACCTAAACAGAAGTTTTGGCGATGATTTGGGTTTTTTGGTAATCATCATCGCTTTTTTCGCGTTTCGTCCCACTGTGCGCCGCGGTTCAGCTTTCGCTAATTCGCATTCATTCTTGCACCCAAGATTTCATTGGTGAATCTCATATTGAAAGCAACAGCAGTAACTTGGTTTCATTTTAGTTTATTTTTCAAATAAAACAAAATTGAACGGTTTCAATTGCATCTCAAACAGCTGAATGCACTTTCAATATTTTCCTCCTTCCACCTTTTTCCACTTCTCTTTCCCAGCCCGCGGCGTCTTTTGCCTTTCAAATTGAGCGCCATGTCGTCTGCGGGTCCTCTGCGGAGCGTTTCCGGTCTGCCATCCCTGCGCGAAGTGTGTGTTTTGGCAGACGACACAGACAGACGACACGTCTAACCTATAGATCGCACGAGTCTACAGGGCATCCTCTCAGACAACTTGTTAACCGCGGTGCGGGGTTTATCCCGACAATCCCGCGCGCGTATAGGACCTCGGCATCGAGCCCAAGCCACACGAAATATATTTAATCCGATTATCTTACTGCTAGCCGAGTGGCAGACGCTCCCGCCTGTTCAGAATCGGCCGCTAGGCGTCGCCACCTCACGAGGACCTCGCGCGCGGGGTACCGCCCAGGCCTGGGTCAATTCTTTTGCGACTGATAGT